>VZRZ01006617.1:564183-631228 GCA_013398175.1 Climacteris rufus
AAAAAAAGGCTGTGATTGGCTGGATTGGCAGCCCCAGGATGTGGTAGCTGGATTAATGCTCATCTTTTTGAGGACTTTCACCATGCACTCAGGGTGCTGGTATGTGCTCGGCACTAAAGAAACAGCCAAAGAGGTACCTCTGTTAGCAGCAGTGGTAAACTCCAGCTCTGTGGTTGAACTCGACCCTGGGCTAAAGTGGCTGCTATCACTGTTTAGCTTCAGGCATCCAACTCGGGTGCCTAAGCCAGCAGCCTCAGTGCCTGGGCTGTCACGGGAGCTATGGGTGTCCCTGACTCTGCAGGAGCCTTCAGCCCCATAAGCGCTAGACTTAGGTGCCTGAAGTTAAACTGTGAAAATCCCCAGTGCAGTGATGACTTTGTCACAATGTTGCTACAGCATTGCTTTCCTGCAGCACTTGCCTGTAAAGAAAACTATGCTCAGTAACCCAGAGGCACTGTGCCACTGCCGTGTTCCAAAAGGGACTGGGCCACCCCAAAACTCAGCAACAAAAGGACAAGGAATTTCCCTTAGTTGGTAGCACTAGTAGATTGCTGTCCTCTGTCTGGACTTGATACTGTGAGCAGAAAATCAGAGTTCACCAGCTAAATGAGAGTGTTTGAACATTACAGTCTCCACTTTATAATCAACAGCCCCGTCTTTCTAAGCAGAAGTGAGGTGCTGTGAGTGCTGCTTTTGACACAGAGGTGTCACACCTCCCCTTTTGACTTTAAAAGCTGTACAGCCAACTCGGAGTGTTCATGGTAAGGCAAAGACGCTGACTGGACAAAACTTAGCAAAAAAGCCCTTCTCTTTTGCATGACTATAACTCTAAAACATGCAAACTCAGTACTGTGTCATAGTCCAGTGGGCAAACTTCTCCAGCTTTAAAAATATGGTGTACAAATGCTGCAACTTTGTGAGGATCTTTAATTTGTACACCATGACTTTTAAATTAATTTATTTACTTAAATGTTGTCCCACTTCTCTAAAGTGGATTCAGTCCTAGTGTCTGATTAATGTCATGTGGGAACTAAGGACAGATGCAGATGAAAAAAATTGACATCTAAAAGATGTGAATCTGCTTCCAAGTTTTGCAGTGCAGGATGATCTATAGTAGAAACTATTTACAATCCTTTCTCTCACACCATGGGACAAAAACAAAAAAAAAAATCACAATTTCTGCTGAAGAGTTCTGTTCTAGACAGTGTGCAAAATGCTTCTTCAGCTCTTGCCCTACTCTCTGTTCTGCGAACAAGAACAATTTACACGTTTGAACTTTTTTCCATGGGGCTGAGTGAGTTTATAGATGACAGTTAACTTTCTGCTATTAATACTCCAGGCTCAATTTGAACAAAAATCTTGAGGTAAAAAACCCATATCATTTACTAATCATACAAATTAAGACTATCTCCCTTAAACACTGAATCTGATAAAAAAGCATTCTGCTGCCATTTGGAGATGTTTAGCTGACACTTACATTGATGTAATGAAAAAATGTGTGTAACAGGGCGTGATGCAAAGTAGAGAACTCACTCAAGGACTGGCTTTGCATTTGGACATAACTCTGCTCTCCTTCACACCAAAAAGTCATCTGCACAAGATAATCCTAGCCAGAAGGAAAAAGGGAAGAGCAAAAGTATTCAGTGCTTTGAAGTGTGGTTTCAAGATCAACATGAAACTTATCTAGGAAGTAACGTAAATAACAAAAGTGGCACATTTAAATTATGATTTAACTACTAACTCAGGAGTCTGGCAGTTGAGGTTATTGTTGATACAGTGACATGTCTGACAGCATTCAAAAGAAGGGTTGGTCAACAGACAGAAGCATATAATCAAGTTGGAAAAAACAGTAAATGCAAGTATTATAGCAGTAGTGTTGTTACACAGCACACAGGAAATGAAAGTACTAAAACATAGTTATTACAGAAGAAACAAAAAAGTTGCAAAACCCTAAGGTTTGATCAATCACCAGTGTGCTTTAAAAGTCCAATGATCATAACAGAAATTGTCAGCAATGTGATTCAGAAATAACCAAGGTAATTTAAGGTTTCATATGGAATGATGCCAAGCATAGATTTGTGTTGTCTGTGAAAACACTGAAGTGAAGCTTAACACTTTAGAATCCAAATTTCTCAAAAGCAAAATGAAAGTGTCCCCATGGCTCTGCACCAAGAAAGCAGCACCTCTGTTTAACAAGGAGAGCACCCCAGCTCAGAAAGTGCCTCACCCATGGCTGCACAGGACAGCTGTGTGAGAACAGAACACAGCCCTCCACCCCAAACCTACCTTATAGTAGCTGTTGAAAGCTATCCTAAAATTTAAAAAAAAATCAAATCCACTTAAAACAACACTCTGGCTAAAACAAGAACAAAATCCATCTAGGTGCAATTACTTGATTTAATGCTCAAACACAGCCTGCTACTCTCAAAGACCAGAAAGGACTGCTCATGGACTAAGAGAAAACAGAAAGTAACATTTAAGAACTCAGAAAACAAAACTGAAAAAGGGATATATATAGATATATATGTATGTATATATGCAGTATAAAAAAAATCACCAACTTTGAGGTAATTCTTTGTATAAGTACCCTACTACATGTCACAGAATTCAGACAATACTACTGTAGCCATGGTCCCCAAATTTGCTAGAATGTAATGAATATGTACCATTTGCGACCCAATTTTTTTATACAAGAATATAATCCCTTACTAATTAAAATCCTTAGGCTGGCTTCAAGTTTTTATGAGAAAGATGATATTATTCTATGCCAGAGTACTTCTCCCTGAAGAATACATAAGGAGTTAACTCACACATAGATGGATATTGTTACTTATCAGCACTTCACTGCCATTACCATGGCAGCAAGGCAAAGACCATTTTGTTCTGCCCCATTCTTCCCTCAGAACTGACAGTTCACTTCCAAATTCAGAATCTTAACAGAAACTAATGTTTGAGGCCAGATTTTGCATTGTGTCCTAAAAGCTCAATCTGATATGAAGTTTAATGAAAAAGTGGAACAAAAGGCTGTCCTTTCATAAGGCTGACGGAACATTAAGAGGCTGATTATGATTTGCAGTACAACGTGCATAAAAAGAATCAAACAAAATTCAGATCAAGCATTTGCTGGGGTAAAATGTGCCCCAAAAGCTATCTGCATCTTCTTTTGTTGCTCACAGACAAGTGCAGGGATCAGCATGTTGCTGCTACCTACAGGAAATGTATGATTGCCAAGAAGGAACGTGGTACAGTGAAATTACAATAAATTCATCAGAAATGTAAGTGAAGTGCACCAAAGGAGTAGTCAAGAACATGTAACATGCCAGCTGTCATTATACTTCACATCTGCATATCCAATATGTTATCAATATTAATAGGACAACTGGTGCAGGAGGAGGCTGCTGGGGCATCAGAACTGCATTTTCTGATTTACTCTGAGACTTTAGATCTTGTCTAAAGAATAAAAAACAGAGGGAGAGAATGCCACAGACAAATAACCTAAGGAATATGATAATTTCCTGGCTGGTTCAGGCTCTTTATCTGGCTCCACACAGGTCATATAATTAAGGAGTCACTGTGACATTAAAAAATTCCTCCACCAATCCTATTCACCAAAGCTTCATGAATAAACAACTGATAGGAGTTCTCCCACCATTCCTGCATAGAAACAATTGGGAGGAGATAGAGAAGGCAGGAGAGCAGGGCTTAGTAAAACAGAACTCTGGCACAAACAGGCTGAAAAACAACTGGAAGGGAAGGTTGAGAAGACAGAGAGGATGCAGGGAAAGCAGAAGGCAGCAAGTCTTACTCTTCTGGACAGGAGGTTCAGTGTGTGTGTGTGTAAACATCATGAAAGAGCCAGATGGTCTTCTCCACCCAACAGGGTAGTTTGCTCATGTAGGTCTTGGAAGACAGTTACCTGAACAACCTGTTCCCTCTTGTAAAACCTGCCATGTAATCCAAGTTTATCCTGCTGAGCTGACCACAAAGTACTTGGCTGTTCCCCCCCTTGTGTCACAAACACTGTATAAACTGTGTTTTGTCTACAGCAAAGTAAGAGTTAATATCCACACAGGAACAGAGGCAGACAAAAAGAAATGGAGACAGGAGATAGACTGAATCTGCAGGCTGCAACAATTATGCCACTTGATTCCCAGCTTCAAATAAACCCTTTAATGTAGAACAGGGTTTTTATGTTAAAAAAACTACTTTTGGGTATGCATCATTGTTTACAGTTGCAAAAGTTACTAATCTGGATATTCACCATTGAAAAAAATAGCAATGCATTTATGTGCAGACCCCCATCATTCCCACAGCTCCCATGCCACACCCAACACTTAGTAGCTGCAGCAGTATTAAAGTGTCACAGCAACAAATGACATTGTTTTGCAGGCACAGTCCAAAAACTTCACCTTCATCCCTATAAACCATAAGCTGAATGGTATAGCTCCACAACTGAAAACTATGAATTAACTAAAGAAAGAAATCATCTTTGTGTACTTCACTTACTGAAAAGATCTTCAAGAACCATGAAAGAGAATATCCCATGTGAACAAATAAATGCTGAGGTTGCTGAGAGAGGTTTCAAAGCACTCTCCTCTCTCCGACACCTCCCTAGACTACAAATATCAAGCAGAAATACAAATAACTTCCTAAATGGAGACTAAGTTTGCACTTACCTGAGGAAGTTTGGCAATTTTGCCAAGGAAATCCACATAATTTATCCTTTTGTTAAAACCAGAAAGTTGAAGGAGAGGAGGCATGTCTAACAGAGCTTTCAAAATGATGGGTAAAGTGCACACAAAACAGTGGGAGAATGTAATTGTTATTTTCTACTATATAGATCTTGCTTCAGTATTTACAGGGTTCACCCTTGCTACCTATGAGGTCCCTAGGATTTTGAAGGTTTGATAGCACTTATATGTGTCAAAATTCCCAGTTTTATATTCTCCATGAGAACTAATGAAGAGGACCTCAATAAATACTTGCTGGGTATTTGTATTTCTGTAACAGCTGTAAATTAAGAATTGCAAACTTGACTACATTCAATATCAAACCTTAAGTCCCAGAAACACCGAGCTGTAATGAAACAGGCTAGGAAGCAGTTGTTAATTTTAAATAAATTATGTAAAGGAACAGCTGCATTTCCAAGAACAAAGAACCAAACAACAAAAAGCAATGAAGAAAAGACAAGCCTATACCTATTTCTTCTAAAATGGCTCTCCAAAGGGAGAAAACACAAGATTTACAATAAAATCTAGCGTGGGACTTACAGATACAGTAAAATGCAGTACTGATACTTGTTCCAGGGATACCAACAAATAGCTACAAACCCCTTAGCAAAATGTTGTGATTAGGAAGACAGAAAGCTACATAGTGGTTAAGTGAGATGAAATGCTGGCAGCTAGCCAGATATGAGTTCAGGATGATATACTTTGTCATGCTCAACATTGATTGCTATTGCAAAGCTGCTCTGGGATCAAAATCCTGATTGTAATCCATCAAACCAATAACTACAGTGAGTCAAATGACTGAGCAATTGTGATGACACAGCTGGCTACAGGGATGGTGCTAGAAATTAATAAGCGAAGCTACTATTAGCATGTAGAAAGCCTTAGAGGAAGGGAAAAGCAGCATAGTAATTGCTAATACTCACAATACAGGCATGATATCAAAAGTTTTATTAAAAAACAAACCAAATCATATCATGCTGATTTTTGAAGGAGAAATACTTACACCCGCTGCTCACAACCTCACAATTTAAACAAGAAGTGTGTCTGTACATCACCTGGTATAAGCAGAAAAACTTAGTTCTCTTCCTAGCCAGCACTGGCAGGCTGTGTTCAGGGAGCACCAGCAGAAAGAATCAGGATGGTGGATGATTCACACGAAGTAGAAACAGCCTTCCAAAGCTGGCAAGAGGAATACCACTATATTTGTACCAAACTGATTTTGCTTGGGCCACTGTTAGCACTCTGCCTCTATCTTGCTTGCTAGACAGGGTGTGAGAGACCCTACATGGATTGTCCATGCAAAAAGCAGTCAGGCACTTTTGCCTCCATAAGAGCAGAATTCAAGGACATTCACCAAATACTGCTGAGCTTGCTCTGATGAGTCACCTCAGAGAAGCCCTCAGTGTGACTGAAATCCAGCGACACTATTCCCCCCTTTGGTCTGTGCTTCCTATTGCCTTTGTCACTTTGACCCTTCATCCCCCGTCTGTGGGATTCTCGCCCTTAGTGTATCTTTTTCATCTAAATATAGCAGCTCTTCAGTCTTTTTGTCTCTCAGCTACAACCTTGGCTGCCTTTAATGGATCCTGCGTGAAATTAGACCTAGTTTGCATTCTAATCAACTTTGGTGACTTATGCTTTTAATTAATCCTTAATATTCCTCCAGTCTTCATGAATGGTGCATTCTAAAATCCCGTTTCTACGTGTCATTGTGGTTTCAGCTTCAGGGAAAAATATCTCACAAATGGCATGGATACAAAAAATATATGCAATTTATCATAAAACATTATGATTTTATTCTCTCCAGCTGGAGTAGCACACAAGTTAATATGTTTTTCCAATTGAAAAAGTTACATGTGATTTACTATTCCACAAGAAGCAGGGGTCCAACAAGGCCCTTACTTGGATACAACCTCTGTGGGATTCTCAACATATTGTGAATTGCTGGATCTGAGTAACCCCTCTCCAAAACCACAGCAGGCCTCTGACTGCCTTGCACGCAAAGATTTAACAGGTTAATTGACCAAATCATGCTCACTTCAATAGCCCCTTTGTGTTCAAGATTTGACCCACAGAAGAGCTCTGAAAGTTTAGAGCACAACATAAGTGGTAAGTATTACTGGGTCACATTTTGAGGTTCAGAATCAGTTGTTACTTAATGTTTATTCAGCTTCCATATTAAAGTAGAGCACTGAATCAAAAACCAAGAAAGGACCTCCAAATTTCACCCGTTATTAATCATTTAATGTTATCAATGAAATTTAATGTTCTCTGACATCTCTTACTCTTGCCTGAGTATCGCTCCAGATAAAAGATATTCAACTGTCACTTACAATGTGTGATTTATTGCTAGCCAACCTGCTCAGCTGATAGTTGAACGAACTGAAAAGCTTCTATGAGGGTTCTTGAAACAATCTTTCCCCTCACTTGTATTTATTGACAGTTTCTGACTGTATTTAACAATAATTAGAATAATCACTCCAGAAATGAGGTCTGGAAAAACACACATCCTAAGAATATTAATAAATCAGCAACTTCTTTTAAGACATCAAGATGTTTTCCCATCATATCAGACATATGTGACTGATATTAAGTGTAACTTGCAAATGGTTCCGAGCAGTGGGAGTCTTCATTGTACCCATAAGATTAGTTCTCTTAGCATTCCACATCTCCTACTATATATGTTTTATTAAAATATTTATTCCCACTTTTTATTTGGAATGAAAGAGTTAAAAGATAAGCAGGGTGGTAACATTCTGAACTCATCATCTAAAACACTTGGTCCCAGGAAAATAATACAGGGAAAAGAAGGGGCTCACTGCCATCACTGCCACTAAGATCTCACCTTCTGTTCCCTGGCAACTCAGCAGTTTGCAACACCAGGACTGAAGGCATATTTGCCAGTCTTGTGGTTTTCAGATATTATTTCTTTGGTAAATTAAAGCAATGCTCATTTCTCATTTTAAAGATTAGGAGACACACCTCCTGTCAGCTGAGGGAGTGACATTTCAGTCAGGAAAGAAAACTTGAACTTGTTAACACCAGTGGCACGGGGGCAGGTCACAGATCTGACCTCAGTGTGTCATTTCTCAGAGCCACAGTCAGTCACTGATGATTAAGAAAGAGTGTGACAAGAAAGAAAATGTGCAGGGTAGCTTCTCCCACTAAAATCTCCCAGTTTCCAGGACTGTGAGGCTTGGGCACCTTTCTCCTGGCATGGTGGAAATTACCAGGATCAAGATCTTAATCCTTCAGGGTTTGAACAAGGGAAATGGTGAACAGCACCCAAGTGTGTCACTTTATATGGGTGGCAACTTCCAAAATCCAAAGAGTTGCCTGGATCAAGGCCAGGCTCCTGAGCCCCTTGCAAAATTAAAACATTAATGTTTAAGAGACAATGGGAGAAGGAGGATAATTTCTTAGTCCTGACTAGTTTTACTCTGAGGCTGCCAGAGTCTGAAAGAAGGCAAGCCTGAACTGTGTTATGATCTCAGTGGTTACTCAAAGGTATCTTCTGGAGAAACACTGGGCCAGGCTGGAGATCTTTCTCATTCTACTTCTGCAAACTTCAAAAGAACTTTAACAAGTTATGCAAGCATTATAATCTTTCAGCCTAAGGTAAATGAAGCTCATAAGGAAAACTAACTTTCAGTTCAATCCTAGGAAAAACAAAAATCCAGCTTCAGGATCCAATCCCTTTAAAGGCAACTGACTTTAGTTAGGGAGAATTTTATCCCCAATTCCTGAACACATTAAAAATAGAATAAATACTGAATAATTATCTCTTGCATTTTTTCTTAGTCAAGAGACCAAAAGAAGTCTGGGATTCAGAGCTTCCTGCAGAGAAGAAGGTACATGTTTTCAAAAACATCAGTAAAATGAATCAGAAAAATATTGTCCTGAGTGCAAGAGAAATGAAGGTGAGAAACACTTTTCTATATCAACCTAAAATTTGTACATACAGAATTAAACAAAAAAATAAAAATATTACTATTACATATATTCATGGGTAACAGTCAAATATAGAAGCTCAGGGTTTGCTCACATGCAGAGCAGAAATATTTCATCATAATTTGCAATACATACAAACAATATACAAATTAAAAAGCCAAATTATGCAAATCAAATACAGAGCTGCTCTCAGCAAGTTCACTGTTACCCAAAGAGTTCAATGAAAGCAACTTGTATCAGTATAAAGTTCTCTCCATTTCCAAAATCTTTGTCCTGAAAAATCTTCTCTCTTGCTTTAACAAAAGCCAGCATTTTTGCCACTTGCACAAAAACATTTCCTGTTTGCTATGTAGGAACTGAAGCAAGAAGACATGTAACTGCCAGTCAGCTCTATCTGAAACACTGGGGAAATATATTAAAATAACTTAGGACAGTCTAGACGGGCTCAGCACTGTCTGCCTCAAATATTGTGGTTCAGGCATAGCCAAAAGCATGAGTTTGTTTTCAAACAGTAATATCTTTCAGAAATAATTTGTTTACCTTTGATTTTTTTGAGTGTTTGCTGTTTAGTCAAACATTCCCATGATGAATAATTTTTTTTACTTGTTTTGAAAAATCCTAAGCAGCTTTTCACCTGATCGTAGCTACCAAGGAGCTGGAACTTGAAGAAAAATATAATATAGTGCAAAAATCATAATAAAATTGTGAGCGTGAACAAAACTGAATGGAACGGGGGAAAGTGTGGTAAGTCCCTAAGGTAAACATTCAAAACAACTAGAAAAAAAATTAGAAAACAAGAAGGTTTATATTGTTGTTATTACTTGAAAATTAATAATATTAAGAATCAGCTTTCCATGAGAGCAAAAGTGGGAAAAGTCTTGCCTATACTGTAGCATTAAAAAGCAAGTTAGTATAATAAAGAGATGGGATGCAGAAGAGAATGCCAGAACAGACTTAGCCTATCCTGGCACATGTGTGTTCCGCATTGTTGAGGCAAGTTCCTCAGCCTTCTTCAATACTCCAGCATTTCAAAGCCTATATAATCAAAAAAATCTTTCCTCATATCAAACTTCTGTTTTTCTTGCTGTGTATTAAATTCATTTCCCATGCCCAGTGGAAGGACAACTTATCTCTGTCCTTATTAGAACAATTTCTATACTTTCATTTTTATCTCCACTTTGCTTTTCCTTTTTTGGACTAAGAAGTCTGTTTCCCTCACTTTTTCTCATTAGCTGTATTTTCTTAGCTTTCATTACTATCCCAGCCTCCCAAAGGTTCTTTGTACAGTTTTCACAGAAACTTATGACCTACTTCATACGTACACCCAAAAAAGTACACATATAAACAATAACAACATGAAATCATCAACAAAATAAGACATTACAGTTTAATATATTGATATTAACTTGTCAGTCAACAGTCTCATCACTGCCAAAAGATTCACGACCCCTCCACAATGACCTTGGTCTTGTCCTGCAGTACTTTTTTCATTTACGTTTGGTGGATGAACTTCATTGATGTCTATTCTGTGGTGAACCTTCCACATTTAAGACAATATACAAAACCCCTGGAGAGTATCACCAGCAGTTTTGAATTGTAAACATTTTAAAATTACGGGAATGTTTCTTTTCTTCTAAAGGTAATGAAATTTGGAAAATTTTTAATGTTTTCTTTTCAGAGAGAAGTCTTGAGAGCAGCTTAAAAGTCCAGAGCCATAGATGCCAAGGAAAGGAAAAGAGATCAAAAGACTTCCTTTCCCCAGATGCAACAAGAATTTATAGTATCTTTCACCTAGTGCAGGTGCAGGGGGCAAAACAGACAGCTAATTTCACTCCATGTGAAAACAGAACATAGTACATTTTTTTTAACCTAAAAACATTAAAAAAAAAGGCAGAAAATTTGTAGGGGAGATTATAAACTGACCTGAGAAGACAGAATGAGCCACAAGAATGTTTGAAGCTGGGCAAGGAGACCTTGGCAGAGTAATAGTTATAAGTGGGTCAGTGCAAGGTTGGGGTTGTTCCTGCAGGCAAATAAGGGTTACAAAGGCTCCTTAGCACTGAATTAGGGAGTGAGATTGGCATCCAGCTGCTCCAAACCAGTAACCTGAAAGAACTGTTGTGCAAAGGTGACGATGGATATGGGATGTCAATTTTTATAAAGACATAGAGAAACTGAAGGAGTTAAGTGGGTTCCAGTCATAGGGAAATATGATATTAAAAGCAAAAGTAAATTGTTCACAAATGCTCTAAGAAAAATACAGAGTCTATGCAAACATGCAGTGACACAAAGTCTAGAGCTAGGCACTATACACAGCAATTTGATTAAAAAACAGACATACCTCGTCTGGTAATGAACTGTAACAGGGATGCAGCATTGCCCCAGAATCTGACAATCATGATTTGGACAACTCAAATGAAGTGAGCGTGTTCTATGTGCCTGCAAAGGCCATAATCTGCCAAGAGGTGCAGGTGTCTGCCCTAACAGATGATTTGGAGGTATTGGATAGAAAAGCAATCATAAAGGAGAGAAATTTGAAAGACATTTGGTGACTGAACAAAGAGGGCTTGTAGCTTCTTCTACTGCCTCTAAAAGAATAGTTTTGAAGGACCTGTGAAAACCTACCAGGAATACCAAGAAGAATGCAAGGCTAAGCAAAACAGATTTTTCTGGTAACATAAACAAATATGGACCTCAGTGTGGTAGTGATAAAACAGGGCAGAGATCATAACATAGCTGAATAAGCCAAAAAGTCTCAGCAGCAATGAAATGTGGCAACCATCTGAAGAACCTGAGTATTCGATGTCTCTACAATGAGAAAACGTCCTCAAAGAAAATGGAAAGTCTGAACTTGTAAACTAGGATATACAAAGGTAAACTGAAAAAAATGCAGTATGATTTGGGGTTGTGGTGGGTCTGACTGTGATGGAGTTAACTTTTATTCACAGCAGCCCATATGGTGCTGTGCTTTGGGTCTGTGGCTACAACAGTGCTGACAACACACCAGTGTTTTGGCTGTTGCTGAGCTGTGCTTGCAGTGTCAAGGCCACCTCTGTTTCTCACTACACCCCCACAGCCAGGCTGAGGGTGGGCAAGAGTCTGGGACAGCTGACTCAGAGTGACCAAAGGGATATTTCATATTTCATGTATGCTCAAGCTCAGAAATAAAAACTAGAAGGAGAAAAAGATAGGGTGACTTTTTTGCTTCCAAAGTGGCTGTTTAGAGACTGGCTGGGCAGTGGTGTGCCTGTGGGAGATGGTGTGCCATCTCCTTTGCTTCACTTGTTTCCCCCACCCCATTCTTTTCTTCATCTATTAAATTGGTTTTTACTTCCACTGTAGAGTTTTCTTGATTTTGTTTTTCCTATGATCTCCCCACTGTGAGGAGCTGCTGCAGGGAGTGTCAGCAGCTCAGCAGCTGCTGGCTGGGGTCAGATGCTGGTTAGAAGAAGAGGCAGTTTATTTAGTACTGTGCTTTCCCAGAGCTTACCTTGCATTAAAGGGAAAAAAATTCTTACTGCAGTGTTTGCATTTGCTGCAACTACCCAGACTTGCAACCACTACTACAGGCAGAACAGCATCTGCCTGGAATTTCTTCACCCAGTTCAAGAATCCTTCAATGTCCAATAGTACCCAGATTCAGGAGCACTTTACCTACATATGTGCCTATTATAAAACCCTAACACAAAAACATAGCCACAAATGTTGATCACTTACATTTGGCACCCTGGGCCAGCCTCCAGCTGCTTGCTGAACACGGCAAGGGGAGGCTGGTGTTCAGCTCTGCAGCACTGAGAGCCCATTTCACATCCAGGGTGCACATCACACACTCCTGGAGAACAAACCAAGTTCTCCCATCTGTGATCTGGTTAACTGAGCAGCTGGTTTCACTGGAGATTTGATAAATGTGAGATTTCTTCTCATATCTTCCAGCTATAGGGTTCAGGAATATATAACCCAATCTTAAAAAGTATACGTAACAGTTGATTTCACCATCTACATTTTAATGATATTTAAATCCTGTTAATCTCTAGGACTTACACTGATGGAACTCATTGCCACAGGACACTGTATAATATATAAAAGCATATGTATTTTAACTGGTTTAAAATACCTGTATTTCAGTCTCATCAGGTAATTACAGTTCTGTTAGTTTAGAGAATAGGTAAATTCTCAAAATAATAAGATTTAAAAATCCAATATCATGCAGAATTTCTTGACACATGAAAAAATTCTGAGTATTACACTAGACTCAGTCCAAGGAAACAGGAAAGTTTTTCCATTTACAACCCTGGGCTCTCATACAGACCTCAATTTCATTTCCAAGAAAGCTAAACTGCAGATCTGACAGACTGTGTGTCTGGGTCTTATCCTGATTTACCCTTTTTAAGCCAGTCATTATTTCTGCAGAATGGCAAAGGCAAATATTCAAGTGACATCTCATCCATCTACTCCTCAATCACCAATTCTAATGCAACAGAAGTTCTAACTGAATTAGTGACTGACTCCTGAGCAGCCTTATGGGCCCAAGTTAGACACCACTCCTACCGGTGCTAAATAAGATGAAGCTTTTTTCTTGATACTGATTTATTTTCCAGAAAAAGAAGGTATACTTGGTTTGTGATTTCTGACACAGAGCAGACACTACATTGTTCATTTCTGATACAATGGTGGAACTTTTACTGCTTTTCCTTCGAAAGGTTCCCCTCTCACCTGGCTTGTCTGGTGAGGTTATAGAGTTTCTCTATTACAATCATGTTGAATTAGCAGCCAAACTACAAAAGCATTTTTCTAAAACAAGGTCCTACTAAAAGTTAGCTTCTCTAGGAAAACTGTTTTGTGGTTATATCATCTTTGCTTGAAGATCTCAATACAAATACTAGACAGAGACAATTATTGTCCAGATATTTACCAGGATTCAAGAACACAATGAAGAATGGGACCTGGGAATCCTCACTCACTGTCAAAATGATGCATTTTTAGAGAAACAGTTTGTCCTTTCACTTGAATTATATATGCGATATAGAAAACCAGGACATATATGTTTAATAGT
This sequence comes from Climacteris rufus, assembly GCA_013398175.1. NCBI lineage: Eukaryota > Metazoa > Chordata > Aves > Passeriformes > Climacteridae > Climacteris > Climacteris rufus. The sequence goes on from VZRZ01006617.1 coordinate 577,918, forward strand.
GAGATTGTCTAAGAGAGAAAATATTTAATTTTTTTAAATATGTGGAAGTGATAACAGATTTGATTAGGAGAAGTTGCTGGAGATAACAGGTTCTTGGCTGCTGGGTCAACATACCACAGGAGTACGTGTGCTTACTTTTCTACCATGCCCAATGAAAAACTCAAGAGATTTAACCACATCTTCTCCCAGAGATCCTCCATTAATCATGATTATCAATTCATGAGTTCATGATAAGCCTCTTTTTGTTCAATCTGATTTTTTTTCTCCTCCTTCTTTAGAAGTTGAATTAAAGCATAATTACTTGCATTATATGCCACTTGTGACAGTATGAGCTGATTAGCTTGTAAAGCACTGATTAGTTTGGGGCTACCTTAGGAGAAAGCTATGAATTATAATGAAATTCACAGATAAGCTTGGAGAGGTACTTATGATATGAACCAAATGAATTTTATATATAATTCAAAATGAAAATATTTCATAATTGCAACCTGTTATAAGCGGAAAAAATGACAGATTATGCTAATCTCATATCCAAACAATTTGCATAATTTCATAACCAGTATATCTTTCTGTTTTCTGGTAAAGCAGCTTTGTGTCCCAAAGCGTCCCCCCCTTCTCCCAGCAATGGATTCTCTCCACACCTGGCTGATGGGAGAACACCCTCTGGTTCCATCGTAAACATTTTGGTGGACCCAGTGGGTTACTGTGTGGCCTGTCAACACAGATCAAACTCAAACTAGAATATTCTGCATTTTGTAGCCGACTGCATTGCTCACTGAAGCACTGGTGCTCTCAGGCCAGGGCACACTGGGTGGGCTCACCATAGCTTAGTGGGGTATCTTCTGCACGTCCTAATGAGATTTTGGAACAGAAAACAGAGTAGTAGCTTTTAGTGCCTTTTCGGCACATAGGAGTAGAAGAATTAAATTCTCAGCACTTTACTTTGCAAAATCACCCAAATATAAATACCATAATGTATTGCTAAGTATCACTTTTAGAAAACAATAATCTATTTTTTCTAGTTAAGCTGAAGTTAATTTTACATTATGTAATCCAACAGGCTTTTCATGAGTCTACCCCCTCTGATAAATTTAATAAATCAATGTATATGCTTTTTCTGTTAGCATCAGGATGAGATAATGCAGTATCTGCTGAGAGGGAGTATCAGCTTGTGCAAAAGAATGTAGATGCACTGATGGTTTTGGAACGTGGTAGATTTACAGCAGCTGAGTAATTGACTGTCCTCCAGCAAAACCATTGCAAAGGTCAGATACACACACGCAGAAGAGCATCAAACAAGGCTCACACCCCTATTTCGAGTTAAATTCCTCAGAGCTGCTGAACTGCTGGTACTCCACGTCATATTACACAGCACAGACCCTTGTCAGTCCAGTGACTACACACGTGTGGTGTAACCTGGTCAGTCTTTTAACAGGGCCTACGATTAGACTACGAACTGCAGTTGAAAAATGTGTCATGAGGTGGTTGGTTTACATTGACAGAAATCAGATTTGTTTTAACAGCCTTTTCCAACTATAGATTATGATGCAGGACAAGAATGTCACACTTGTGAAGTGTTCTTCATCCACTATTTATTATTTTTCACCAAAATCACTTCTGGAAATTTTAAAAAATTTGACAGCAGATCATTTACCTTTAAAACTGCCCTCATTTTTAAGCATGTGAATGGCATTCAGTAATTTCAAATGTTGATACAGCATTGTACATTTAGAAAGCAATGTGTAATCTGAAGTTCTTATTTCCCCCTCATAAAACAATGAAGTCAGTTTTAAGTTTTCTTGGAAAAATCTACTACTCCATTAGAAAGTCAGTAAGAAAATGAACATGTTGATAATCTATACATTTCAGTTAGTTATTTTGGGCCTGATCATGCAGCTGAATTCAGTGGACTTTGGCTGACACCATAGGCCTTTGGTTTCTACTTTGAGTTATTCTCCATTTCACATAGAATCTTTTGTACTTTTAAATGTCATTAAGCATATAACAGCGAAACTAAAGGATTAATTTTTCAGTGTCATATTGCATACAGTTATGAAGGACGTTTTATAAATACAATCACATTATAACTAGTTGGGTATAATAAGTCAGTCTCCCTCTGTCAGCACAAGAACTGTTTCAAATCAGAAATTCTTTCTGTATTCTTACAAACTCAAATTGATTCCTACTAAAGGCCTGCCTTTTTTATTTCCCTAAATGGACACATTTTTCATGTTACACTCACTGTCATAATACTCACAGCAGAGTAAAGAAAGTGTTTTGCTTGTGTGTTATTTTTTTAACTAAGTATTTTGTTCTCTTTGAAATCCCTTAAAAACCAGCAAAAGAACACATCAACCAAGAACAGCAACCAGAGGGGAAAAGTCTTGGGCTCTGAGAAAGAATGGTTCTGGCTCAATGGGCCTAATTTTTCAGTTAATTTCTGTTTGGCCAGAGAGATAGGCAAGAGCTCTGAAGGAGCCTCAACCTGTATTATTTAGTCACAAGGTGGTGGACAACTTAAAATAAATACACCAGAGGAAAGTGTAGAAGTCAGAAGAAGGACAAAACAATCAAGGACCTTACAGAGTCCAACAGCACAGATCAGCAGCAGCAGCAGCTATGGTAGAGACTATTCTGGAAATTCAGTATTTTGGGCCTCGGTATGTAGAAGAGCCCTTTGTCCTTCAGCAAGTTTTGAGGGTTATCTGAAGGACACATTCTTCTCTGCTAGTTTTGAGAATCCTATAATAGTTACACATCATGCTCTCAGGTCTTCAGAAGAAACAAAGATAGTCTCAGTTCACAGCTACCCCGCAAAGACAGTGCATGTCACCCAGCAATCTTCTTTGCATAGTTTCCAGTTCAACAACAGACTCCTCTGTGCTTATCATTAAATTACATTGTCAATCAAAGCAAGAATTCTTAAGCCTTATCAGTTACTCCAACTGGATTTTAACTGATCATCCTCTATCCTTATGCATCATTTCACTATCAACAGCACAACCCTTCAATCCAGAGGAAGAGGAATACACAGAAGATATAAATGTGTTAAATTCCCTTCAGCAGATTTCATTAACAAGCTCATTTGCCTGTCTACCACATAATCCTTGGTCAGGGAAGCAAGCACAAATGCAGGCCCATGGCTTCAAAGCACACATTAAGCCATCTAAGTAAACACAGATACAATAAGATAAACATTTAACAGGAAATGCACATTATTGCCAGGGCACATGGTCCTAGTGAAGATAATTTTTTGCATACTTCTATGGTCATTGATATGCTTCATATACACTTGCAATAACATCCGTGTACTTAGCATATCTCAACACACACATATAAGTCTTGGGAAAACAGAAACAGAAAATTAATTACTGACCTATACTAGATCTCCTATTTGCTCCTATAACCTTCATTTCTTACTCTTTAAGATGATATAATGTACTTTTACTAGCAAACCAAAAAGAGTTCACACGACAATACTATGATGTAAGCAGCAAGGTCTGCATGTGCAGACCATTTGTGAATTACCAAGAGAGGAATCAGACATTTCAGAAGCTTTCACAAGAACCTCATGGATCCTGGGGCTGCATGATTTGTGTCCCCTGAGCTTTACATAATGCATGGAGTAAACCACAGTTGGGGTACAGGTCAGGCTCTGATAAATCAACACCAAATTTTGCTGAATGTATCCAAACACCGTGATGAGCTATCTTTCTCCATGTTACTTGGCACGTTTAGTCCATGTTACTCCTTTACAACGTTTTGTGGCTTATTCGCCTGCACATCTCTGCTCAGTGTTTTATCCATAGCCTGATGTTTTTCTGCACAATCTCTCTCATGTTCTGCAAGTGAAACTAATAAATAGCTGTAGAAATCACTCTAGTAAATTTTTACAGAAAAAAAAACTTCTGCCAGGTTCCTGGAACCACACTAGCCAAATTACTTGACAGTCCTGGAATGAGAGCAGGATAGCTGGAAATGTCATGTGCTCCTCAGCCTCTGGAACAGAGGTGTCATAACTGGGCCTCAGAAATCATTTACTGGTGTGATTCACTCTAATTTGAAAGCCATGCCTCCTTTGGCAGGAAGAAACAAAGCCCCTTCAGCTAAGTATTGCAGTTATCTTAAGGGAATATAGACTTAGCAAGAAGACCATCAATAGTCTGTGACCTATTTTCTTCAGGAATCATCAGCCAAGCAGGATTTTACAAAGCCATTCCTGCCTTGTTCAGAAACTCTGATGCTAGCTATGCTTCAGTTACACTGTACCAGGGGATCTCACATCAGTATTACTGTCTTTTCAAATGTTCACAACAGGGCTTCAGTTTTATCAATTGGGCAGGAACTTCAAACAAATTACCCATTTATTTGCTGTACAGTATTCACAATATTTTGTAGAAAAAAATTGAAACAAAAATCTCAGCTTTTTTTTTTCTTCCTCGTCCCTTGTACACTTGGCTTTTGAAGCTACGTGTGCTGGTCTGTTTTCAGTTATTTTAAAAAAAACATTGTACACAGTACAGTATCAGACCAGTTATGGTTTATGTATGTGAACATATGTGGCTACATTCTTTCTCTTTAAAAGTAAACAGTGAGCAGCAGAGTAGTCTGTGACCTTTCGGAAAAAAAACGTCACCATTGGAAAAAATTACTTCGTAGATGGCTTCATGCAATTGTGGCTACAATTCATTATGTCAAAGATGGGAAATAAAGAAAAGAGCACAGCAGTCTATCAGATCCTGCTGAGGCAAACACATGAGAATCATTACACATACATATACACTCCTAAAATAACCTCAGAGCCTAGCTTCTGGGTGGGGAGGTGGTAAATTCAAATTAAGGCTGAATCCCTGGACAAAGTCCATCTCTGATGTAACTCACTAGGGGCCCCTGAAACCATCAGAGCCAACTAAGCAGAGCAGTCTGACAGCACAGATGGAAGATGCTGTTCTGCAGGCAGATGCAGACAGTGCTAAGCAAAGTCACCCCTGCCTATGGCTGAAAGGATGCCAGCACTGAAATGAAGACAGGCTTTTGAGTACCTGTATTTTAAAAAGTTTTCACCATCTTCCATCTCTGCACCACATTAGAACTCCAAATAAGCAATAGCTGTAGACAGTAGCTTGCAGCGTCAGATCCAAATTTCTGTTTTGCAGAAGGCTAGTGCTTTTCTCAGTTAAGTCTTTAACAGACTTCCTGCTGTTTTGCCTGGAGTTACAATTTCACCCATCAAGATGAAAGAAGATGTTCATCAAATGTTAATTCCACCATTTTGTCTCAATGCCCACCAAGAAAGGAGCATTATAATGTGCTTTTAAATTTTTTTTTACAAAGAAGCTTCTGGAAGATTACACGCTTCCTACCATATCCCTTGTTCTCTATATACTCCAAGCAATACCAAACACATGGTAGCTCTTGTAATAGAGAGGTTATCTGGGCATATGTTTAGTAACACCTCTGTATCAAGGAGATCTTTGGAACACCTTTTATCCAGGAAAGAATTAAGATGTCAAAAACCATTTGATGGACAGGTTAAGCCTAAGGTCAGTTTAACTAGCACAGGGAGGCTAAACAGAGTTTTCTAAATCCCAGATGCTGGCCAAAGTATTCACTATTGTAGAACTTTCCAGATCACTGAAATGTACATTTTTAATCAGACAATACCTGTAAGTAAACCAAGCTGCTGCTGCCAAATAGGAACAGGTAAGGACTGGCAGATGTGACACAGAGACACTGCCAGCACAAGGGCCAATAATGGCAGCTTCACCCAGAGCTCTAGCTTCTATCATGTCAGGTGCAGCACTTTCAAAGGGCAATAGGCAAGCAGAAAAAAGCAGGAGAAGAAAATGCAAGAGACACCTAAAGTGATTTGCCTTCGGTTTGGCATTAAGTGATAGATATGAGAATAGGACCTAGGTCTCTGGCCCCTCAGAATTCTGTCCTCTCCAATCTCCCTTTCTGTTTTCTTGAAGTAGGCTGCTGAATTTTTTTCCTCTCTTCCATATTCTTCTAGAAAGGAATAAAACCAGAGAGTGAACATGTAAAATTCCCGAGACTCCTGAAGTGAAGAAGGACACTAAGTTCTTGCCAAGGGTCTAGCTGCCTACACAAGGAAGTTGGACATAAATTGAGAATAGTTTTTCAAATTCCCTTTAAACTACAGAGAAGTAAACTTATTTCCCATCCTGTCCCATCCCATTCTATCTCCCCCCTGCCCAGCATACAAAGTATATGCCCTTCTGGTGAAGAAGCCAATTGAAAAATGCACCCTTCAGCTTCCATTACTCATTTCGCTGCACAGAAAAATTAGGGGATTTAAATTAAGCTGGCAGTAATAAAAAAAGCTGTTGGAAATTTTACCACGATGTGTAAGTCAGCCAGGTAATACCACATCCGAAGGCTCTCATATTTTATTGGTGATAAAAGCAACACCCCCAACCCCAGCATGGAAAGTCAGATGATTGGAGACCATTTTCAGCCAGATGACACTCTCATCCAAGGAAAATGCTTTGATTGGGAAAACAGCTGCTAACATGGATTTTTGCAGTATCTGTTGTATCAAGAACAATGTCAGCCAGGAGTGAAAGGACTACCTTGGAAGCAAAATTATACAGCTCTTCCTTTTTCCTTGCAAATGTGGAGAGTTATTGGAGAGAACCACAGCTGTGGCAATTGCACTGCAGAGACCAATTCCCAGGACTGCTCCCGAGCACCGAGCTGCTGCAGCTCAGTGGCGTGGTAAGCTGTTGTTCTCTTCCAGGGGAGAGGAACAGTCTTGCCATTGCCTTCCCAGGGCCCAGACTTCTTGTCTGACAGCTACTTAGTTTTTGGAGGGATGTTAATTTTATCAGCAGGCTCTCTGCAGAGAAGCTAGGTGGGCGATAATGGTCAATGTTAGGCCAGTGAGGGTAGATTGGTTATTCTGCCAATCTGCTGAGTTGTTTGATAGTGTTTCACTCTGTAAAAAACAGGATCTACATCAGCAATAAACATACAGAGAAATTCCCTTATCCTATACAATCTCACTCAGATGCCTCAATGGTGCCATTTTAAAGAGCTGGTACACAAATTCTCTGCACCTCACATGAATAAATATGAAAGACTAACATAGAAAAAAAGATTTAAATGAAACCTATAAACATTCCATAAAACAAGTAAGTAAATAGAAACTTGACATCTGCTAACTATTGTCACTCACAGTTGCTAATTGTGAATTTGGGAGAAATCCCATTTCCAGCAGTATTTTTATGTATTTGTACAGTCTTACTCCCCTCTGAAGCCAAATGATTCATTTCAGTCAGAAATGCTGCACGATGTGGGGCCCGTTGCCTCTATTTGCAGTGTTGGTACCTTTCTGTTTTCTACTGAAGATTTGCTGTCTCAAAGCAGTTCTGGGTCTGGAACTGCAGCAAGTAAACTTTATCCAGAGGGCTAAAACCCATCTGAGCTCTTTCACTGAGCAGCCAGTGTCAGCTGCAGTTGTTCATCCCATCTTGGCTGCCTGTTCTTGCAGAGTATCACTGCAGCAAGACAAACAGCCATGGCTACTTCTTGCCAGCACTCAAAGAACAAATGACTGAAACTTTCATATATTACTCAAGTCCAACTTAGCTTTTGCTGGATGACTTTCATGATCTGTCAGTTCCTTCACTAGCAACACTTCATAAGGTGAAATTCACCCTGTGCTTCTAGTTATTTACTTAGCTGTTAGAAATAAGACGCTTTTTGCATGTGCAAGTAGCTGATACTCCTTCTAAAAACCACTAACCTCTCATCCTGGGCAGGTATCTGATATCCCCATTCATAGAGATTTTCTATGAACAGTGAGTTAGGGGCGAGGCATTTGACTGCATCTTTTCCCTTTCAACTGTGATTGGAATTGTTTTTTGCAGAATCCCTTAAGTAATGTGGATGTGTCAGGTATTAAAAGCTAAAAGAAAAATCAGTGGAGCCTTCAAATAAATTACAGTCACATTAAATACAGTGCTGGCAACGCTAAAGGTCAGACTCTGCTTTTGTGAAAATTTTTCAACGCAATAGGAAGCTGCATATGTAAACACTGTTTTCTGTTGAATGGTTTTAACTTCCAGGCACAGAAATCTTTCTGACCCACGCAGTTCACCTATCTTAAAACATGGCAGAAGAAATAGAAATATAAATTAAATAAGAAATCATTTAATTGGCATTTGCCAGAAGGTAATATTCCTGCTAAAGAAGAGTGTCACCCTGTAGACAGGACCGTGTTACCAATTACTAAAACCCCAAGACAGGAACACAAAACAACTCTCCACTTTGCTAGTCATAAGATGATACTTTTAGAACTGTCAACAGTCAGAATTTTAAGTAGATAAAGATTCATATAAGTACTCATGGGATTTTTCAAAAACACAAACAAACTCAATTCCCATGGCAGTTAACTGGCAGCAAATAGCAAAAGAAATTTTCTAATGCAATGAGGGATTTACCCACCATTTCTAAGTGCCTGGATATCTTTCAAACCTAAATAAGGTCCCTTGTGAAACAGTTTTTCAGAAGTGATTCTGGGTTATATCTGTGAACTGCATTTCAGTTACAGTGCACAGTGAAAACTAAAGTCAGTGAGCACAGGAGTACAGGAACTGACAACTGTTCAGAGTGGGATTTGTACCTGTTGGCCTGATCATGCGGCCCCTGGATGATTCAAAGCGGATGCAAATCAACACCCATCAGACCTATCCAAACTGTCTTTATATGGTTAAATCTAAAAGATTAGAACCCAAAAGGCACAAAATTTGGAATCCACATACTAATAACAATTTTATGTAATGTCAGGCTTGAGGGATCCATGCTCCTGTTAGTATGCACTGAAGGAGAAAGTGGAAACTAATGTTCCTTTCAGTGTTCACCTAGCAGCAGCTTCTGCTGCAAATTAATCTTCAAGTTTGAGATTACCTAAGCACTTAGGTTTGAATTGATTTGTAAACTTGTGTGTATTGTCCACACACTTAAAACAGCACAAGCTTATGCATTCCTGCATATAAAGAACATGCATACAAGTTTTTAAAAAAATTGCAGGGAGCAAATAGCAAGCTTCTGTTTTGTCACAGACTTATCAGTTCCTTGCTTATGCATATTGCCATGTATTTCTTAGAAGAAAGCATCTTAGTGGAAGGGTTGCTCATATCTAAGCATATATGCAAGTATTCCCTATACAGGAGATGCCAGCCACTGGTCATCTAGACAACATCTTTGCAGAAATTGAGAGGAATTTTTTCAATAGGTATGTTTCTTCCTCTCCCACCCTAAACTGAACTCCCTTAAAACCTCATTGTACAGCTACTACATGCAACATATATAAAACATTCCAGGTGCCTGAATTGAACATAGGATTTAAAACTCATGCTGAAACTTTCTCACCTGAAAAACACCTAGGAGGCTTACACAATGCCCAGCCCTGCTGGGCAGACACTTAATGCTTTTCTGAGGGACACGAGCCCAAGGCCAGCGTACCCTCCACATCAGCCAGTGAAGCCTTTTCCCTGGTTTAACTGAGGCTCAGTTCCTGCTCACATGAATAGGAATGCTTTATAACTATTAATAGGAGTGAGCTCTCTATTACAATAGGACCTCTGAGGACATACTGTACCAGGTGCTATATACATAACAAGAAGGAGGGAGACAGCTGTACCTGGAACAATATATGATCCTTACAGAACAACCAAACCAACACATCTAGGTAAATGACCAGCCTTTTGAACAGATGTACTTGAGGCACAAAAAGATCAAGTAAAAGGAGACCAAAAGCACATAGGAAGGCTCATCAAATCCAGAGCTGCCTATTCCTTGCCAAGAACACTCACATCACAACTGCACAAGCCAAACAAATACTTTTACTGCTTGACTCTGTCGAAAACGCTCTAATACATTCACCTCAGGTGACATCCCAAAAGGTGTTGCCGTGTTTGCTCATACAATAGTCTTTCACTAATTAAAGTTTCAGAACCAGTCTAGAAATTAAAGCAATTATGGAAATAAGTAAATAAATTAAATCACAACCATCATCCCATTATCATCTTTGAAAAATATTTTTAATAAAGAATGACAAACACAGTAACTGAACACAAAAATCCTGAACTGAACACAAAAATGTGCACTAATTGCTCCAAGTCCTCTTTGGTTGTATGCAACAGAGGCCTCCTCCTTCATTCAGAGACATGCCAGCTCCCAGTCTTTAACTGAGCCACAGGGAAGTTAGATGTCCGGGACAAGCTGAAATGACCATGTTAGTTTGAATCCATGACATTTTCTGCCAACTTCTGATTCTTAAGATCACAATATAACTAAAACTCCTTTTTTTCCAAGCACGCTGCTATTACAAGGTTTTGAATCAGCAGGAACACATGCATATTTTTCAGAGAGTAATTTTTCCAGTGACTTAATGTCTGAATGAATTTATCATGAGACATGGAAGTGTCATTAACATTTGCCCCAAGCAAAAGAGTAGCTTCGAGAGTGTCCACACATATTTGCGTCATTCCAGCCACGGTTCACTACCTTGAATACTCATTCCACCAGACTGTTTGGTCCTGGTAAACACTGGATAAGTTTTCCTGGCTCCTGTACTTATTAAACCAAAGGAACATTTTGCTGACAAGTGTGTAGCTGGTGTATTTCAGAACCCCAGAAAGCATTCATAGGCTATCTCTGAAAAAGTCTCTTTCATACAAGATCACAAGCCTGGCTGGCACAATAAAGAACAGAACTTTGGACTCCGTAGAGCCTTTATTTAAACCAGAAAAATATTTTGAAGTTGGAAAGGGTGAATGCTCAAGGACTTCCCAAAGATGAAAGGAAGCTGTGCAGAAGGTGATCTGCAATGAATCCTACAAATACCTAACATCTACTCCTTATTTACATGGCACTGCTGCATCTTTCCAAACAAAAAATGCACAACTGAGACATTTTTTGTGAAGCCAAGTTTGTAAATTTTTCCCACAGACCAGGATAATTTTGTTCTCATCCAACTGCAGCCAGAGATCTGTTGTGCATCAAGTGCAGATCCTCCCAGAACCTTCCCCCAAATGGCAATAGCATGTAAATGAATTCCACATGCAAATGAGCAGCTCAGTGAATATGACAAAACTGTCCTGTTATTCCAGTTCTGTGACTTGAGAAAAACAAGGCAGCTACACTACCTATGTGTTATCTTTTATCCAAAACCTCTATTAAACACATAGTGGGCAGATTCAGAATAACGTACACATCTCCAATCATGTCCTAGTCCGCGAGTTGATTTAGTGCAAAGCTGGAATTTATTACTCTGTTAGGTGGCAGGTAAAGGTGGCAAAATCCAGTTTCTAAAGGCAATAAAATGTTGCTGTATGGGTACTGACGATTCAGTTTCTTCACCACGTGTAAAAGCCTGAATAGGCTTTGTATGAATTTATATCAGGGTACTGGAATGCAGAATCCTCCTCTCCCATACTTGCTAAGCAGTCAAGTTGATGGTTCCAATAATCTCCATAGCCTTTCCCTACAGACCCCCAGTCTTAGGCTGGGAAAGTTCTCTTTGCCCCCCATGCCTTTCCACGTCAGACCCACGCACTGTGGAAGCTCTGTCACAATCCATATAACAAAGCAATTCGTGACAAAGCTTTAAATACTTTGTGATGTATCACATTATGAACTAATGCTTTATTGTTTAGTTGCACCAAAACTTACAGTATATTAGAAGCAAGAAGAATAATCTCAGATCCCTCTCCTGCTTAACAGTTTTAACTTCCATTGGATGAATAAAGAGGTTGTGGATGTATCAAGAGAGGGACAGACCCATAATTTTTTTAAAGAAAACCACTGTCAACACCAAACTATGAAAATTTCAAAAAACGAAACTGCTTTGTGTAAGAGCTTTAAAACTACAGGTAATTTATAGCTAGATTCTATTCCAGAAACGTTACAGCTCCTCCTGTAACGTATACAATAACTTTGTTTAATTTACAATAAGTACGTGTTGTACTTCAACATAGTGGGTTTATAGCTCTCTGCAATTTGATTATGTAGATTCTCAGAACTCATTTCACTAGTGGCTCATTTCACAAAGTTGTACCACAGTACACTGCAAAAATTCAGATACCTTGTGTAAGCCCATTCAACAAAAAATTTTCTCCTGTCATCAAGTCTTTGTAGGAAACAACAGCTTATTGGGTGACCCATTAAACACATCCTGTATACTAACAGTTCACTGACAGTTCTCACAGTCAGAAAGTGAATAGCACTTAAAATGGAATCACTCTGGCCATTATAAAAATCATTCAACACTAGTGCTACCAGTACCAGCACTTCTTTCATCTATGCTATTAAGTCCCTGCAGTTAGCCATTATATAATTCATTCCAAAGAACAATTTGCAAGAGAAAAAATTTGCTTTCCCATCTGAATCCACAATAATTATTAAAACTTAAGTAATTCTGACGTTAATGACACCTGTTTAAAATAAACAACATCTGCTAGGTAAAAGAGACAACAGAGTTAATTGTGTTGCTGCAGAACTGGGGTACAAACTTAGAATTAAGGCAATCTCAAGTAGTTGCAGTGATTATAAGGTTCAAGAGCAATTCCTGTACTTTAAGAATGCAAAAGTTGTGCTAAAGTCTCACAGATCACTGGACTTCTGCCCATTCTTCTCATAAAAAATTAATAAAAATCCCACTGCATATGCCAAAGCTATAATAGGAAGTGGGAACACACAGATAAAAATGTTTATTCAAAAAGAATCCGTTTGATTTAGTTTTCACATTAGTAAGAAATATGTCATGGTCCCAGGATGCATCTATGTAATACTGTACCAGCAAAAGCAAATATTAAGGCTTTATGTGATTCAGTTTGAAGAAATCCCCAGACATCATTGCCAAAGACTTACAGGAAAATGTAGGTATTGATTTCAGAATAACTGAGTTTATGGAGCAAAAAGCTTTTGCTTCCTTCATCCGTTTTTTTTTGGTAAAGGTTAAAGGTTAATTTCAAATCAAGCATAAATCCACTGCAGCCACAATGTCTAACCAGAGTATCCTTTCAGGGGATGACTTAACAGAGAAAATTTGAGAAGGCTGTCCCTTTCCTCTCAGCTCCCGTCATACGGGGCACATATTCCTGGGACGTTTGGTGGACAATACACAGCCCTCTTGTTCCTGCATTCACACCAACCAATGCAGTTATACCGGGAAAGCCACCTGCTTCACGGACCCCTGTGGGAGTGGTCCTACCACAGCTACACAGCTATCCAGTTCCTTTTCTCCTGACAGAGGGTGTTTGTGTGTATCCACAATCCACAGTCACCTGTCTAAAGTCTCAACAGGAGCCAAGGACCCTCCTCTTCGAAAGAACAGCTCAGCTGCTATTCAAGGCTGTTTGCTCATCGAATTCAAGAGGGAGGCATCAACCCTAATGGGCTCAGAGACAAGTGTGAAGCACTCTGACTGCCAGGCTGCGTTAAAACATTCAGCTCCATATGGCACAGAACAGGAGCAAAGCCTCTCCCTCGGGAATATTTGGAGCCTGTTGTGGCCAGAGTGCTGACACTGCACATCAGTGAGGAAAACACACTGCAGAGCAGGACTGAAAGCACTGCGTGACCTTGGAAGAGCCTCGTGTCCCTGGGGAGATGCACAGCAGGAGCACATCTCCCACAGAGCCTACAGCAGGATATATTTGGAATTATAAATACAACCTCACGTGAAGACATTATAATACATTTTTTATTTACAGCTGTTAGGAACTTGCTTGTATCTCTGAAATCTCTTGCATCTGTTTTTCCAGCAGGCTTGCAGAATGGCTAGGAGCACTCTCCTCAGTTACTAGAAAAACAGTAGGAGCAAGCCAGACTACAAGAGGCTCTTGATACACACTGCTGGTTAATCATTTGCCCGTTAAATTAAACATGTAAACAAAGCTTCATAGCAGAGATGTTTGTTAGGGAGTATTTATCAGCTCTTTAATGTTTCCCATCTTAGAAGTTTCTTTTATTCTTCAAAATTGTATCTTGATGCTAATTTTGTTACATTCAGCTTCAGCAATATAACTTTGTAGTATAAAGCAGCATCAGTGGCTGTGCAAGAAAAGGAAAGGAAATTAAGAGCAAGCTCAAAGGCAGACATGTCTGTTACAAGATTTGTCAAAACATGCACGTCCTGACAGATGCTGTGAGGTGAGTGGTAATTACATATGGAGCTGAGATAATCACTGGGTAAGCCTGTGCAAAGTAATCTGGTGATCCCACCTGGTCCTAACAAGCACATTCCTTGCTATTACCAGAATAGAGTGGAACTGATGATGGACTTTGGCACCCTGTGGTTACTGTAGTTTGATGTATCTTTATAAATCCAGTGCCTGACTTTTAGCAGCAACTTTGCTTTTTCTGTAATTTAATAAGACCCACACTTAGTAACTTTAGAAGTACTGCATTTAGGAAGATGTAAATGTTTTGATGTAATGGTCATGACTACAGATGATTTTTTTTTTTAATTTCAGCAGCTGAACTGCAAATGTGCATGAGTGAGGAAAACATTTAACAGTGGTGTGTCAAGAGGATAGCTTTAAAAATTCCACCAAATGGCAAGGATCGAATAAGTAAGTTCTAGTTCATCAAAGATGAGGATAAAATAACACAGTTGTCATTGATTCAAAAAGTTGGAATATGCCCTCTAAAATGTTAACTACATATAGTTCAACCTAAAATTCTTCAGCCTGCCCTAGCAAAGACTGTAAGGTAAGGTCCTTTTCAGTTATAATGCTGACTATGCCAGTATGACAGATGTTTTCTGTCCTATTGGCTCTGTTAGTACTTCATTCAATTTCTGTGTTTCCAACAAATGTTGGCAAACTGAGGTTTTAATCCTTCCCTTTCATGCTTTTGCCTCTATATCAGGCCAATACAGATGCCTCCAAATTAGCTGAGCATTAACAATTACAGGTTCTTCATCTTTTGCACAAGACCCATGCATCATATTTTCTTCTGTGAGTTCTCAGAGATGAAGATGTTTTTCTGTTACACATATCATGCTTGTATCAGGATCTCCATACTTTTGGATCTCCAGTACTTGCTTCAATTTTTCCTATTTTCCACTTCCATTTTCCAAACCTGCTCTTGGAGTTGTCACCAGGAGGGAGGATTGAGCCAAAAAAAAAATCCATAACTAAGTGCTGAGCTCATTTTGCCATATGTGAAATTGCACTGGAAGCCAAGGCATCTTTTTGTATCGTCTAATCTATTGCAGAAGTAGCCAGAAAATGGAGGAGCCAAGGTCTTACCATGTACTGGGCCAACACCAGAGTACTGAAGGCCTATCCCAGCTGTCAGCAAAAGCATTGGAAAGACTGGATCTGGGCCTAAGGTTTTTAAATCTGAAGCTGGAAGGGTCTTGCCACAAGAAGAAAAATCTGGTTCATACTACAACATAATCAGCTGTATTTCAACACTAGCAGTAACCTTTTTAAATTGCTCCCAATGTAAACTGCCTCTGGAGACAATAATGTTGGTGGAAAAAGCTGTAGCAAACCGAGAATATTTAACAGCATGGAATACATAGCTTTGTGTGTGTGTGTGTTGATCCATCAGATCACACAACAGATTTAACAATGACCTTGGGCATTTTTGTAGATTACTTGGATGGGTCCCATAATTCTAGAGGAAATACAGCTCGGATACCCCTTACAACACAGATTTTTACAGCTCTTTATTCAGCAATGCTTTTTGTAATCTTACTCTGTTTGAATAAGGGGACCGACAATCACAGAGCAATGGCACCAACCAACAAGTAAAATTATGCCTGTGTACATTTTCATAGTACCCAGGCCTTATGGTACAGCTAGAAAAATTTATAACAGATCCCTATACAAAGGGTTCCATCCACAGATGTTCCACCTCAGCATTGGAAAAGAGCATTTCAGCCCCAGCTGTTCCTGAGGGGCTCTCCAGAGCCAGCCCTTTGGGAGTGCTCAGTGAAAAGTCTGACCACAGAGCATATGAACAGCTTTTTCTCATTTTAAACTACCACGGGTCATTATTTTTTCCTCAAGGTAAAGATAGGGAGGGCTCAAGACTCTCTGGTACCACTGTCTCTCTTTGCCTCAGATTTCACTTGGTCATGCATATGGACAATGTCAAATTACCTCCTGTCTTCCAGAAGCAATCCAGTTACTGCATACTGAGTCAGATGACACAGCAGTGCCAGAGACAGTATTGAGTCTCATGCGTGTACATAGAAGTGTTCTTTGGGGATATATTCTGGTTTATGCAATGAAAACCAAAAACCTGGTGCTTCCCCTCCATGTGAACAAGCAGGTTACCAACTCATCCTTATATCCTGCTTCCAGTCTAGTCTCCGGGGTTCCTTCTGCATTGCTCTACACGTATGTGCTGGGCTGAAGTTTAAATGTATCCATGCCTTTTCTTTTCCCACCCCTTACCCAGAATTTCAGAAAACTCATTCCCACCTGCTTCACCACATGGCTTCTTGCTATTGAAGTTGTGCATCCCAACACAACATGATATTTGCAGATCTAACACAACCCTTACTTCACTTCAGCATTCAGTCACCTCCGCCCCTTTCTCTCTTCTTGTGGTGATGGGTGAACTCTCAAGGATCTCACAGGGAGCCAGAAGCAGGCAGGAAAGCAGGACCCTTCACCCCTTTCCAGGGGCTGCAGAGCCTGGACTAGTTCAGAACCAATCACACCAGCATCTTACCTATCTATTGTTATACAAAAAAACCTAGAAAGACAGGAGCTCTTCACATGGAAAAAGAAGAGCTGGGATTTACTTAACAGGAAGATGTGAGTACAAAGCACTAGCAGAAAACCCACATGCTAGCTGCTGCTAACACCTGTCAGCACCACTGCGATAACATTTGTTTCGCACATGTCCTGGCTTGGCAGGCACCTGATTTACATTTTCACACTTTGTATCAGCTTTCTACACACTTGCTCTCCAGCATAGTGTTCATACATCAGACACCACTGTCATCTCATTTTTCAGTGCTGTCATAGCTAGATTATTGCAGAAGACCAAATTCTTACTCTGAAGTACACCTGCATCAAAACACAGTAACCTTGAAGTAACATGAATTAATAACATGGCAATTTTAGGTTAAAAAGCCATTAATCTGTTAATAACCAAGCCTATTTAAATTCCATTCTTTTTAGTGCACTCTAATAATGAACTGACTGTTTAATTAAAAATGGTAACCAGCAACTATGACTTCACTCGTCCTAGCAGAATTGTACTCATTTCTAGCAGTCTGAAATTTGGCCCAGAAGCCACTGAACTCACTAGTCCCATTTTCTGAGGTGCCAGGGTAGGACAGACTTGTACCAGGATCTTCTCTTTTTAAGAAAGGACCTTATAGTGAGCTGGCCTGCAATGACAACAAGTGCCCAAACTGTAAGGTTTGCCCACCCTGAAGGATGCAGCAGTAGTAAGAATGCTGTGTGTGGTTTGCAACTTCATGGGCAAGAATAATGGACAGATGAGCAGGCCAAGATACTTCTGGCAAGTCCCTTAACTGAAGTTAACATTACTTTTCTGTGACCACTAGAGATTTATCACTGAAAACACTTATGGCCTGTGGCTTATTTGCAAAAGTAAAAAGTATTGATTAATTGCATTATGGCAGAGGCATAAATCAGATAATACATATAATACAGGACCACATTCCTCAGAAATTATGATCTAAACTGACACAAGGTAAAGGGAAACAGAGCATCCAAGAAGTAAAATGATCTATTCATGGTAAGTCTGTTGCAATGTTTGTAACAGTACTGAGGTATTTTGCCTTTCAGATCCTGTTTTACTATTTTTCTCCAGAACTTTTAAGTTCTACACTACAGACAGGCAGGGATCTTAGGATTTTCCAGAGTCATCTGTCCAGTGCTGAAAAAGGGTATTCCTGGGTAATATTTACACCATACATGAGATAGTAACTTAGTTGTTGCTATGACTGACAATGCAAGACAGAAAATATTAGCAACTGCTTCTTAACAAGTAGCTCTTAACAAAGGAGTCTCTATATCAACATATGGGGTGGTCAGCAGGGTAAGTGCAGAGACACAGCACATCACAAGAGCAGCTCTATACCTTGAGTGCAAAAACCATGACAAACCCCTACATACAGAGACGTTAAAAATGCAATTGAATTACATGCAGATGGACTCCGAGAGAATTATGCAGACAGGCAAGTTGTAAAGACCTTCAATTGCATGAGTTCCTGCAGAACTGAGAGTTACTGGGCAGCAGCAGGCAGCAAGCAAATTCTTGGCCTACAGAGTAGCCTGATATGAGATTTAGAGAAGGTTACAAAGTCTGGGAGATGTTATCAGTGACCACTGAAAACAATGTCCCTCAACCAGCAGGATGGATGTTGCTGTCAAGAGCTAGTAGGGAAATTTCTCTTGTGTTTCTGCCCTTGCAAATCAGATTATTCTTATAAGAAACAGGTCTGGGAATTCGAAGAGCTGCATCTCCCTCTACTCACATCTCTAGTATGGGGATCAGCCCAGAAGGCTTAGATGTTTGTGTGGAGTTTGATGTTTATAACAGATTTTGTTGCTCTTTCAGCTTTCCTGTCTGAGGTCATAGCTGAGGAGTTTTCTGTAGAGCAAGGAGAATAACAATTTATGAGAGAAACCAGTGAGATCTTTATTGTGCAGTTTTCACATGTGACTGCACTCACTGCAGGTATCCTTAAAGCAGTGTGGAGTTATAGCTCAATCATTAGCCCACTTGTTTTGCTAAAGCAGCAGAGAGCTCTAGGAGTGAAAGTGTTGGTATGGCAAAGAGAAAGGGATGAGGGGGACAAATGAGAGGCAAAAGAATAATCTCCTCCATGGGCAGAAAAGCCTGGGTCCAGAGTCTCTTCCCCTTCAGAAGTGCAGAATCAGGAGCGCAGAACAGAAATTGGATAACACTTCACAATCCTCACTATAAGGAAGAAATATATATTTGCCCTGCTAGAATGGTGTATATTATTAGATTAAACACAGTTGATAAATTAATACTTTATAACTTCCTCTATATTGCTGGGACCAACAGACTCACTTGGATATAACTGACAGTAGAGCTTACAACTTTCAAAAGTCTCTTAATTCTTAGCACAATCTTGTGGTAACAATAAGAAAGTTCTGAAAATATCTTACCTGGAGAGACAATGGGGTTACTTGAGAATAACAAAGGCGAAGTCCTACAAACCAAGATATAATCATGTATGAGCCTACCATGAGGTGGGAAGGATGGCCTGTCAGACTTCAGCATTCTCCTGGAGCCCTGTTTTTCTGTGTTACAGGATATGGACCTACTCCCATAACAAACAGGGGTGTTTTCTGTACACCACCACACATCTTGCAGCCTTCAGACAAGCAAAAAAGATTGACCTGACTCAGTCACTGAATTGTTATGAGAGCACTAATCTGCCAAGCTGCGTGACAAAGTCTAGCCCTCAGCTACAAAGCACCTCCCAGCAGCTCAAGGAGTTCTCTGTTTTGGGTTAATCAGCTGGTTCCCAAAGGAAATGGGACTGCAATAGTCACAATGTAGAAGTGATTTTTTGTGCATGTAGACTCCATCCCGTGAGACTTGTAAATTTATTAGCGGATTTAAAATTGACAGAGGAATGGGCAAGTCAGGGTTAAGAGGAAACAGCCAGCTAAATAGAGGACATTATCTTCAGCATCTGGCTGAGGGAACAGCTTTTGACATCAGAGAACATAGCTGGAATGCTACTCTTCTAAATTTTGCAACTATAAAAAAGTCAAAGTTTGCATAAATCGTGAAGGAAAAATCTATAGAAACCAGATTTGTTATTTTAGTTGTTCTTTTTGTTCCGAAGGAAAAGTTCAAAGCTTTTCTTGATGGGCTACTACTCCCACATTGATTTGTCGGTGGTAAACAAATCCTATTACTGTATCACAGCACATATAAAATGAGACTAAATGCTTCCCCTTAAGTGATTGAATGGTAGACAACAAATACAGTATTTTGCACAAGACGTTAAGAGGTTACTTTGGTACAAACACTGGAGCAGATAAAGGTTATTAAAGCACTCTTGGCACCAGCTTCCTTTCTCCCTCAAATTCTTGTTTTAACTCAGTTTTCACGTTAACCTTGCCCTTCAACTTTATGGAATTTCATTGAATACAGAAGAAAGTGTTTTCATTGCTGCCTGTGGTAATGAAACCTGTAGGCTTTGCTCACTCTGAGATGTGGGTGTGTCACCAACAGAGGACTTTGCTGCCAGCATGACAGCAGATATCACTGTCAGTACAGCTGGAATTGTGATCCACAAGTGTGACCCTCTGATCACATACAGGCATCTAATTATAACAGAGGGCTACACATTTCTATGTGTTTCATAGAAATAATAAAGTTCTACAAGCAAGAGGAAAACAGGAACATTTCACAAAGGGCTGAGTAAATGTTACTTTGCTGATTTTCACCTGATAGTGGCATTTTCAGTGCTGAAATTGCTATGTACCCTTCAGACTGGGATTATGCACCTCAAGCTAGGCTGAAAACATGCCAGAGCCCTGATGGCCTTCATCTGACTGAGGTGCTCAGGGTGCTGTGGTGGAGCAAGAAATTTGTCCCTGGCAGCATAAGGGAGAAGTTGTCATTCTACGGTCTTAATAGTATAACATTTTAAATTTAACTTCATGGTTATAAAACAACCCTGGGAAAAGGCTTTCAGGTCTCAAACTAGAGTTTATGGAGCTGACAGCCATTCTTCTAGTGCTGGGGTAAAGCTTAAAGAAGATACTGAAAAGCAGAAATATTATGCTTTCTTCTGGTACTTATTAATCTGTATTGTCCTCAAAGTCAGAAGATGCCAGTCACAACCCCAGACTGGACACTGGAGAATTTCCTGTGAGGAAAGGGTACCTGCCTTTGTGGATCCTGGCTGAGTGCAGAGACACTGTCTTTGCAGAATCTTCTTGCAGTTTGCACAAAACCTATGTTTATTTAAATAACAGTGGAGCAAGAGTATAGAAGCTGACTGGGAAAACAAAGCTTGATATTTTAAAAGATGAAAAAAATTACAAATTCTACAGCAGTTGCAGTTCAGTGTCTCAACACCAGCACAATATATAAAGTTCCTCTCAAATGATTTCTATCTAGCATGAGTTTTTGAACTGATATCACTAATTACTATATTTTAGCTTCAGTGTAAGGTAATTTTTGTAGAACTAATATTATCTTGCTACTAAAAGACTTTTTCAAAATAAGAAAATATGTCAACCTAATTATCTTAATGCCATACAAACTCTAGTATCAGTATTGACCTTTGTGCTTCCTTTAGAAATCACAATCAACCTCCATCCTGCAGATTAATCTCCTAAATTGTTTCCTTGTCAAAGTGTCATGTTTTTTCATTAGTGATTGTAGCTAATTGCAATTCTCTCCAATCTGCTATGCAGCTAATTATCTAAAACAGACTTCACTGCCAGAGTATACAGGTTGCCTCTGTTTGATGGTAAAATGTACCATCATTATCTGTATCATCACAGTACTTAGATGTCCCAAATGATGCTCTGCTTTTCATCTGCTAGGTGCTGTACAAACACAGTTATCTTGAGCACTTCACTATCAATAAAGCCATGCTCACATTTAAGTGCTCTGGTGCTTGGATCTGAGCACACACAAAAGCAGACCAGTCAGTCCTTACTGTCTGGAGGTGGGATTGATACACAAATGAAACCATTTCATCCAGGATCATGAAAAATTTCAGAAGGAGCAGAAGCTGAACTCAGAATCTTCTAATCAAGGATTGCAACTTCACAAATAGCTCAATTTCAAGCATTTATATTTCATGCATGCCACAATCCAGACAAAGAAAACCTTAAACTGAGTTGTGATAACACAGCTGGCATTTCTTAATTACACAGTCGTAGTTTCCAGAATATACTTGAAGTACTTTCTCTCCAAAGAGAGATGAAAGGATGGGGAAGATAGACAACCTGCTAGCAGCAAAATGGAAAGGGCCTGCTGTCTTTATACATATCTTTTTCATGTATATGATTATAAATGAGAGAAAGGCAGGGAAGTGACAGAATCACCCTTTTCCCCATGTGGTGGGGACAGTGTAGTAAATCAAGATTGTGAAAGAAGCTCCCAAGCAACAACTTGAAACAGTGACTTCAACATCAGGAAAAAGCACAGAGGTGAATTACAAAATACAACAATCAGGAATAACGCTCCTGAAAAACAAAATAGCTTGAATTTTAAAGACTTTGAGAAAATTCAGACAATAATTTCAAAGCACAGAGTAATTCAAAAAAATTAAATGAAAAAGTTCACCTGAGATAAATGTTACTGCCCCTTTCACACAAAACGGGACAAAAGCAGCAAGATTTGTGGGATGCCGGTGGGAAGCAAAATTTAAGAAAGAAAATATTAATCTGCTGGGGGGAGTTTAAATTGGTATAAATTGGAGATGGAGAGTGATCAGGACTGAAATAGATGCTGATGAGTTTTTGAAGAGAAGCAGATTGGATCTTGTGCTAATCCAGGCCACATCTTTATATTCATGAAGCAGTCCACATCAACTAGTGAGCAATTCATCAACATTTGTGGCTTCTTCCGTCAGCTTACGGAATTTTTGTCAACATTTATCTGAATTTCCCACTATTCTCCAGTAACATTACAGCCCCAAGAGATGGGCCTACTAAGGGCCCCAAATATCTGCTTGTTCATTAAGCCCATCTTCACTGCAACTTGCAAATACACCCTTCCATGCAAGAGAGGGCTTTCTTCATTACTATCTGCCTTATTCCCATCCTCTTTCCTGGCTTCTGTACCACCACCAGTCTAACTTATGTGACACCAGTGCAGAGAAAGTTACAGTTTACGGCAACTTACAATCAAAGGAAATTTTGAAAATTATTTGTTGATTGGCACAGCAGGTAAAAACTTCTTGATAAAAACCTCTCAAGTAATTGGACTGTTGTAATCAAACCATGTCCTCACTTGATTCTGCTAGTTTATCTGTCAACAGATGATCAGTTATTCCCCATTTGTCTGACATAGGGAATAGCCACAACTATTTTATAAATACTTCATATTCAAATGGTGCTATATCATGAAACAGTGCTATAAAATAAAAGTTCCTGATATGTACTCCTAATTACAGCCAGCCTAAAGGCCTTTTTGAGTGGAGATTTATATAATTATTACCAGATCACTCTTGTATTTTTTTCCAATAAATCACAGCGCTGTTGCCAATTCATAAAGCAGCTTCAAGATCTGCTTGTGCTGAGATACATTAAGATATAAGGGCAAGAAAATATTCACTAAAGTTTAAGGTCAATGATATGCCATGTGTAATAGATACTGTAATGCATGAACTGCAAATGTACCACATCAAATATTCCAGGAAGCTTTACTGGTTATGCCTGTTTAACTCTCATATATATACACACACACACATATAGATATACAAACACATTCACATATTTCCCAAAAAACAAACTTCAGATCTCTGGCAGTATTATCATAAAACCATTCAGATATTGCATGTGCCTCATTCTTTGGCCTGATGAACTTTGAAAGAAACAGACTCCTGTTTCTAATTAATAAGGACATAAAAGTGTTTATGTAGAAGGAGAACCCAGAGAGCTTATTACACCGAGCAGCCTGCTCAGAGCCAGCGTGGTTTTGTCATGTGTATGTTAAAACTGACACAGCCAAATTTGGTTACAGCCCAGGAGAGCATCTGCAAGTCATTTACATACTTTCAAATGCTGCAATGATAAACACACACAGCTCTGTGACTATCTGATGGTTACGTCTGAAAGTGAATGAAGAGAAAGCATTCAAAAAAGGAACAAGATAAATTGCTTAGACTGAATTTGGGGAAGGGTGGGAATGAAGAGAAGAGGAAGGAGCCCAAAACATACTTCTAAGGACTTGAGAACAACTTATTTTTGCTCTCCTCATCCTACAGGAAGTTACTCCTGCCACATTTATATTGTGGAGGCATAGCCCAGGGAAATATGGCTATTCAGACAGATAGGAAGTGAGTTTGCTTATCACACAGCTGCCTTACTGACTTCATCATAACTCCCCAAGGGAAAGCTCATTTTGGGCAGAGACTGATCCCAGCAGAGATCTTGTCTACTAATGACCAAACTTCTGACTCCAGCCTGAGTTAAAAGCTTATTTCCTCTCACACTGGACAGAGCTCCTTCTCAGATACTGATTTTAATCACAAAAATCAGCCTTACTAGCAATCCCAAATCAATCACTTCAATGTAAGTATTACTTAGACATACTCAAGGGAGTCCTTTCTGTCTGTTTTGCTTTGAAGTTAAGAATCTCTCACTCTTCTTTCAGATCTCTAAAGAATGAGAAAATGTCCAAAACTCGATCTGCATTCACACTCTCACTACAGGCAACTCCAGTGAATAGTCCTGGTGGTAGAACTGTAGTTTTAGGTCTTTTTGGGAAAAAAGCTTAGGGTGTTGGTGACCCTCTAATCTGCTTTATCCATTCATACAAGGTCTATTAAGGGACTAAAAGGATGTGGTGTAAGTTAGAAGGAATGTGTTTGGACAAGCAGTTTGCATTATGTACTTCTTGGCTATTGCTGTCAGCTTCTTTGTATTTTTTTACGAGCAGAAAAATTATTCTAAATTTTCAATAAAAATCGAGTAAAAGCCCCCTTTGAAACACAGAAAAACGTGTATACTTGAAAGAATAATTTAAATTTGGCAGGCTACAAGTTATATTGGTATTTCTGACATTCACAGCAGCACAGATCATAAGCTGACTCCTTGTTGGTGACATCCCTTGTCACAAAAGTCAGGTGCTCTCTCTACAGTTTCTACTTAGTCAAAAGTTATCAACATATTTTTAGATCTTGATTTACACAGCTCTTTAGCTCAAAACATTTCCCATCAAATCCAGAGGATTAGTGTTCCAGTCAACCACAGCGAGACGTGCAGTAAGTGTACCTTCAAACCAGCCTCAAGCCTGCTCTAATTTACAGTGGTGGAAGTAGGGATGAGGGAAAGCTAGTTAAAAACCCTGACTAGCTTGAGGATTATGTGAGACATTTTTCTCACTCATTAGAGGAGATCTAAATCTAATTGCTGAAAGAAAAAGAGCAAAATTAATTGCAATCAAGAAGGTTGAATCTGCACAGAAGAGCAAGGATACATGATTTGAGTTAATGTCTTCCTCATTGTTATTGATCAGTTTTTTAATTTGCAGAACAAACAGAAAACAGCTACAGCCACGTAATTCAAGCCATATAATTTCCATTGTTTATATTTTGAAGACTGAACTATCAGTTTTCACAGAAACCATAGAAGAATGATTCCATGATGGTAAAGGATGACAGCCCATACATTGGGTATTACTACCTTCTGCTCAAGTGCCTTCATGGGGGATTAACCAAAGCCGTTTGACTTCATGTTGGTGATGGACTAAGAACACAGCAGCTTAGTTTGTGTTTCTGATGTGCAGGGGCCTTGTGCAACCTAAATTCACATTCAAAGAATCTCATTTACCACCAGTGCAGCAAAAGCACTTCATAGGATCAGAGTCAAAGGTACAAAGAGATTAATGCCACAACAGGTTGCTTTGACGAGAAGACACATTACAGTACAAACCTTACTCCCATTCTTCCTAACATTCTCATATGACATCACTGCTTCCTATGGTGCTACTGTGTTTTTTGCAGGTGTAAGCAGGAGTAGAAAAAGGTGCAAATTGGCTGGAAACCAATTGCTTTGAGAGAAGTTAAAAAAGAAGGGGAAAACATGAGATTTTTTAAGTAGTACAGTAAGCAATTTGTCCTAAAGACAGCAAAAGCCACATCAAACACTAAATTATTCTTCTACTTAAATACCAGCTGAGATCACTACTGGGAGGAGCTACGATCCATCCAGAAAAACAGGTGGCCCTGACTGGAAGTGGCATGTCAATGGGACACTGTCCTTAAAACAGGACATGTGACACAAAGGAGCTTGCAAACAGCTGGCTTTTTACATATTTGTGGGCACACGTGGGCAGACAAGCCCACACAATGTTGGAGCAATATGGTCAAATCACTTGTTCTGCAAAACAACAATTTTGGGCATATGGCCATGTGATTGAATACAGGGATGAGTCAATCCTAAGCCTAGACATGCTCAATGGACTAATCAACCAAAGGGTTTACATGCTAGTGAACATGGATAAGCACATCTAAAAGTCATCTATAAACATTTTGTCTTTGTAGGAGTTAAGATTCAGCACCTGTATAGAAATACTTCTTACTGTTTACTCCTGTGAAATTGAAGGTTTGATAGGAATCCTAAACAACGTCGTTTGAAAAAGGAGAAAAGGTAGAAAGGCTGAAAAGGCAAAACTTGACCACCATTATCAGCTATGCCTGATATAGAGAGTATTGCAGCAAAACACAGGCTTCAGCTGCTCAATAAGCAAATTACTTCCTGCTTTTTAAGAGTGTATTTCTGGGCTCAAAAATACATAGACTAATGATAATAATTCAAAAAGCTTAGAAAGATATACAAAAGCTTAAAGAATTATATATAATTCCTAGGCAAAATTATCTTTTTGTCAGTATAAAAAAACTATGCCTGAGGCAGGGGGAAGTCTCCCACGTTGACATTTGAAAGTCAGGATATTGGCTTTGTCCAAAACTGGCTAGTTAGTCTGAATCTATGATCTCCACTACTATAGCTACCCATCTTTTCTATTTTTATGTGCTGTGCAATCTATCAAGATTCAGCTCAGTACATACTTTTGTTTGAGGATAGGATTGGAAGACAAAAAGACAGGAGCCTGATTTTTTTTAACTACTTTCTGGTGCACATCAAACAAGTGTCCCAATTATACTCAACCTATTCCTCCCATCTGTGACCTACAAACATCTTTCCACAAAGGTGCACAAATATATCTCAAGACAGACTCACTCTTGTGCTGTGGGGTCAAGGTACGGTACACAGTGAGAAGGTGGTGATGTCATGAAAATATCAGCTAAGCAACATTTATCCTTGAGATAGGCAGCTGCTAAAGAACTGGAACAATCTCCTGTTAGTATTATTGAAAACAAACAAAAAAACCCAAACAAACCCCCTCCTTGCTCTCAACTATTTTAATAAGAGTCCTATAAGGTTACAAGATGTACCCTTAGGCAGTGACAGACACTAAATGTGATTATTCCTGAGACAACTTCCAGCTCCAGGTCAATAGTCTAAGCCACCCCCTCAGTGTCCTGATTGTCTCTGGGACGAAGAAAATTAATTCTGGGAGCACATTTGGCAACTCTTTTAGCACAGGTTGTGCCACAGCTGCTCTATGCACAGTTTTGTCCCTGAAGCTGGGACGTGCCCACTCTCCAGCGTGACGAGCCAGCCATGGCTTCCCACAGGTGCCATAACCACCCCAGCCAGCCTGGCTAACTCGCACCGATGTTTAGAGCACAGGCACCACAAACACGATGGTCAGAACCACATCCTGAACATCTGCACGTTCCTCTTGCTAGCCCACCTCCATAATGTGCTCCACCATCAGTCTTGAGCTCCAATTACTAACCCCTGTTTAATTTAACTGCTTATAACAAAGATCAGAAAGGAAAAATTCCCTGTAGGGAGTATTACTAATATAGTGAAATCCTGCAGGGACTCAAAAAATCGGCACTAAAATGAAGCATGCCCTGGAGTTTTCAAAAGACTAGGAGAGTTTGAGAGAAAACAGGTACTCCCAAGCTGTCACTGCTTTTATTTGCAGAGATCCAGATTTGTGGAAAAAATGCAACATTTTGCTTTGTGAATCTGATCCAATTTTTTTAACTGGGCTGCTGTTCGAAGTAATGTATTAAAGAACTTCCTCACTTCAAATTATTTTCCCATTTTAGCTTTCTGGAAGGGGACACTCTCCATTGACCAATTTGTTATTTTGGTTATTCATTATTTCCAAAAGTAATGACATGTTATTCATGTAAAGTGTTCAGTTCTCAACTCACCATTATGCAGTCATGATTAAATCAGTCAATCATTGATGTGAACCTGAAAACCTCAATTTTACTTTTAAAATGCTGTTCCAAACTGCAGTGTATGCAGGTTTTAGTGTGTTACAGGACATTCCATGGGAAGTATGGCAGAATTTAGCCAGAAGCTTTTTAGCACAGAGCCTCTCACACCTCTAGCCCTCTTCCTGGATTAGGCAGATTTCCTGGATGATCATTAGGCACATATAACTGCTGTCAGTAACCATCTATCAAGAACTGAAAGAATGAAGTTAGCTGATATGCATAGATTACTTCATAAATCTGACCAGTCTCAAAGGCACTGCTTGCTGAGCAGTTTTGGAAAATAAATCCTGAGTAGTTACATGTGGCTTTTGGAAGTTAATGCAGTATTTACAAAACTCAGCTAATCAAACTAACACCTTCACTCAGTTATCAAAATGCTGAAAACTGGCACATCAATTCTCAATATAGCAACTTTAAAAAAAAAGCTACTTTACAGGAACTAAACTCTGAAATCCCAAATGACATCACTTCAAAGCCAAGTTCAGGATTTCAGAATATGGAAGCACAAGTCCCTTCTTCTCTATTCAAAGATCAGGGGCTTGGACATGCAAAGTTGTTCCAATATTTTCTGAGATTTCCAAGAGCACCTAGCCCAGTTCAATACTTAAGTGGAGAAAAAAAATGGATTTTGATTCCTAACCTGTTTGAGCACATCTGAAATACTTGCTAAGTGCATATCAGTGTCTGTGACCTGTACTGTGTAAGACCAATTTCTGGTCTCATAGCTAAAAGCTCAGCTGAGTATTGATATATGTTTCTGTCCCAAAAAGGTGGCAGACAACCACACTGCATTTTCCAGCGTGGTCCAGCCATGTAGAGTCTGAGGGTCTGAGCACCTACTGTTTGGAGCAGAGAAAGCCTGTCTACTATTTTTTACTGATTTTCACTGTATGGAACATAGAGATCATATCAAAGAACAATCACATGTCAGAAGCAACTTACACTCAAATCCTAGTATTTACCCTAGAAACCTAGTCCTAGAGACCTCAGAGATGTGATCAGAACCCCCCTTCAGGAAATGGTCTTGCCAGACTGGTCCTGGTAACTTCAGCAGACTTGACCTTGTGGGAGCTCTGCCCAGTTCTGGCACAGCAGCTCACATAAGGACATGCTATGTGTTTGTAGTGACACAGCTTTAAAGGACACTACATTAATGCATTGGGGACTGAGGCACCTCCCAGAAAGCCAGGACTGAAAGCAGAAAGAAGGAATGATGGTCCAAAACACTTGTGGCTTTTTCCAGTGTCTAAATCTGCAACTCAGCTACCATTTCCCTGAGGAGGGTAATATGTTTGCACTGCAAGTTTTGTCAAGAAGAGATAAGTGATGGATACACAATACAGTGGGAGAAAGTGTTCTAATCTACCTGATGCCTTTAAAATTGCTTCCCCTGCAGCCAGCCTCCAAGACAGAAATAAACACTGTTGCCACAGCCATGGAGGAAAAACAAAAAAGGTGCTGCAGCGATAGTTATAGAGGCTTGAAGATCCCTTTGGAGGTCCCAAGCTCTGCATGATGCAGCTGCCATTCCCAGCTCTGCCCCATGCCCAGAGCTGCTCCTCAGGCTCTCTGTGGTGGCCATGGACTACTGCCCACAGCCCAGTACAGCCCTTACAGAAACAACAAAATGTGGTGTTCTTAAGTTACTAGGGTTAACTATGCTTTCAATGAGCCACTAACTTCTCACAAAACACAATAAAAAATATAATTGGAACAAGAGAACCCTCTTCTTCAGAATAGCACTGTGTGACTTTATACTTCCAGATTAAAGAGGCACATTGATGGAGATATAAAATACATAAACACAACCATAAAAACCTTTCTTTGCTTGTACCTCTAAACCTTTCTTTGGATTTTAAAATGGAGGACTCCTCCTTTGTTTTGAGCACATTTCCTCTATATTTCAAAAGGTGGGGGCTCCCTGTTGCTTGAGAAGGTTCCCTTTATAGAAAGTTAAACAATGAGTTTGGAAAAGTTTTGATTGATAATAGCTTACATATGGTGTTGCAGAAAAGGAGTCTATTTTAAGTATCCTTCTTCTCTGAGAAGGGATTCTAAAGAGGCACCATGTGTTCCAAACCTGCTGGCAACACGAGCCTGCTCTCAGAGCCTGCCTCTGGAACAGCTCCCTGGCTTGTGATGGAAGCCATAATCCAAAGAGTGGTGGAAGTACATTTTTTCCTGTGCTTGTGAGGCTTTGAGAACACAGCAGGACTGGTGTGTAACACATGCCATTCTGAAGGGGATTCCTAAAAACATTCATACGCTGCTCTCAGCTATATGGATCCAGAGCCACAGGTATAATTCTTCCACACATAAACCCACAGAAAAGGAACAGACACTTGGTTGTCTACTCTCCTCCCTAGTGTTTGCATTTTAAAAAAATTAATTATAATACTTTATTACAAGGAAATATGAGTTTTAGTTAGAGACATTTTGAAAGCTATTTGACCAAATATCAGAGAAATGAAACTGCATGGAACCTTTTTTTTATAAAGACGAGTCGTCTTGTCTTTCTGACTTTTCATCAAGATCTAATCCTAAAACATAATGTTAAAGGCATCAGCCATGGTGGCTTTGAGATAAGTCTGTGTTTCTGACCATAAGCAAGAATTCCAGGAATTCTTCTTTCAGCAAATAAAAGGCAGGAAGGACATAGTGACCTTGCAACATTTCAACCTGCATGAAGAGCTGTCTGCCAACTTAAATCTTTCCTATGATTACACAGCATTTCCTTTCCTAAACAGTTGCATTGCTTTGTGTAACCATTTAGGATATTATTCACAGAAGGGTAAAATCCCTATCAACTTTAGTTATTACAAAACTTTCCAAGAACAGAGTAAGATCATCCTCATCCAATTTTGTAAGGAAAGAAGCAGTAGCTTATAGTAATTTATAAACACTTTTGTGATGTCTATAGCTATGACAAGTCACGTGGAACAAAACAGAAAGACATGCAGAAGGGGGATTTTGCTTATGAATTATCTTTGAATTAAATATGATTTGTATAAATGTATTATCAATGTCGTTCAGGTACAAAACCGTTTGATCACGGTAACAAGATTCCTAGCAATTTTCCGTCACCTCTGACATGCCACTTGATAATGCAGATGGCAGTGTTTCTGTTTTCTGGGTATCTACAACCTTATATAATGGAAGCAGAGCTATGCATACAAAGAGTTAAACTTTAAAATACTATCTGAGATACATTTTTCAATTTTTCAGTATATGCTGAGAAGTAAGAAAGCACTAAAAAACGTTGTCTGCTTTACTCATCCCACAAGGCTTTTGACATAATGATCATCAAATGTCAGAGATTCATAAGATGACTTTCACTGTGATGGAAAAAGATGGTGGTTATCAAAACAACAAATCATATTGCCTGGTTTTGGTTAAAGTACTTCAGTGCTTGCATACTTCTTCCTAACATCAGCATGAATTAAGTACCATCCAATTTCATAAATATACAAGGCCAAAGTTATCTCTAAGGTACAGCAAAGATTATTATGTTCTAAATTAAAACCACCTGAATTTTAATGCAAAATAATGAAAGTGTCATGTGCACATCCAGTCATCCAGAGTTCAGTATTTTTGAAATTTCAAGTCAAAGACTGCATTGGAGCCTTCTGTCTGATTAAAAAAAAAATGTTTTACTAAGGATATTAACTTCACTGACCTCATAATGCAAGTAAGTGAATAAAACAACTTGGCATTGAGCAGTTCTTAATGTTAGCATCACTGTTCACATCTATAACTAGAGACATTCATGTTCCTCAGTCTTTTAAGTGATGAGTGACTGTACAGTAGTATAGCAATAGCTTGTACTGAGAACATACAATGTGTGATTTTAAACAAAAATCTTGGCAGAAGGGCAGCCTTCAGCTTTACATCATAATCCTGTGCAATTAATCCTGGCATTGCAAAGGGCAATACCTCAGTGTCTTACAGCCAGGTCTTGTCATTTTAGATATATTTTACATTGTGATATTGCTCTCATCCTTGTGAGAGCTTGTCCTTGTTAAACCATGACAGGCTCTTCCCTGCCCCTCAGTAAAGCTTCCCTTTTACCTCCTGAGCAAGTATGCAAGTATAATCTTTTAGACATGTGGCACAAAGGTATTTTGCAGATTCAGGGAATATCAAAGAGCCCACCCACAACTCCTTTGCCTTGATACTTCCAACCCCAGGAACAACATTTACCAGAAACGCAATTGATCGCCCTGGAAGAAAACAGGGAGTGGATAAATGTTGCCACCAGGGAGCATTTCAGAGTCTCCATAAACAGTCAGTTCTAGCTAGTGCATGCACACATACAAAATGCAAATGCTAAGGAAAAACATATGCTTTCCATACGTAACCAATAAAGACTTTCCAAAACTGTCTTTCAAGATTCTCTTTCTTCTTCAGCCTGAGCCAATGCACTCTAATCCCAGGGAGCTGTCTGCCTCAACTGATGCTGCATTGTTCTTGCAGCATTCAGAAGGCAGTTTCCTTTTCTATGAGCTATGCTAATCACATCCTGTGCTTCATTATGTTTCCATAGGTTCCCTAGCACAAGCCAGTTTCTCTGAAACCCTCTTGCTCCATTCCTTTCCTCTGCTGCCTCATCATGTGAATGAAGTGCAGTCACTTTAAGGAGAGATACACCCTGGCTGTTCTGCCCTCTTTTACTATAAACTAGACAAGCCCAGCTGGTAGACAGGTCAGGAGAGACTCTGTGTCTTGCAGAGCTTGAAACTTCACATCTCAAAGCCTAGGACTGCAAGCTGAGAGCTTCAAACCAACGTTTCCATCCACTGTTTCTCTGCAACATCCTTCCCAAAGCACTTTAAATTGACAATGTCCAGGCAATTAATGTATATAAAAAAACCCTGTGGTCACCTTGCAGAAAATAGGAGGTTTTATTTTTTTAAGAAAATACAGACAGTAAGGTAGCTTTTGAAGAGAGACACCAAACAGATTTACCGACTGAAAGCTCAGTTGTAAGTAAAACAGTGACAAATGGAGCTCCACAAAGGAATGCTTACTTACTCAGGCAGCCAGGAGCACAGCTTTATGGTCATCAAGATAACCCCCGTCCTGCTCTTCTAACAGTCACATTAACCAATAGTAACATTCCTAACAATTTGATCCAGTTATCTTAAGCTATTCAAAACAGACATTTCAGTTTGGAGCCTGGTAACAGGTGGGCTGAAGGTTAGGAACTTATTCTTAAAAATTCCCTAGATTACTTGTTAATTCCTCCAACCCCCCACAGACGTATTCAAGCATATATACACATATGAGTAAAAGTAAAGCATATAGATTATATTCTAGGGCAGGAACTAAGCTGGTCAAGAGGATTTCCTGTTCATTAAAAAAAAAGTGATCCAGTTTCACTGTGTAGCTACTTCTTTGTCTGGTGAGAAGTAAATTCTCTAATCATCATAAAAAGTGTCTGTAATACTCTAGATAGGGGAACACAAACTGAGTAAGTTAAATACAAAGGTATCGTTTTTTCATTTGGATGCACATCAAACATTCTGAGCAACAGTTTGCCATACAAGAACACCCTTCTGCACTCAGCTTCCTACAAGAAAAAGTAATGGTTGGGTGCTGATCTTGCTTCTACTCAAGGGACTATTATGAATTCTGGCCTTGCCTTATGGAAGAAGCAATTCTGGTAAATAGTGAGGAGTTTTGTTAATAGTTCTATATATATATAAAATATACACTGAAGGGACACTGAGAGACTGTCAGTGTTCCCAGTTCATTAAAATATTCCTGGGTTGGAAGGATTAGAAATGCTTTCCCTTCCTAAGGCTGAAGAATGCACACAGAGTAAACTGCTTTTGGTACTGTAAAACAGAAAAGGTGGAAAAGTTTAACCCTCAGGAGACAGCAACTGGTAGAATTGCATTTAGATGGCTTTGACTGACAAAGTACAGTTTGGGCAAGAATGTCACTGCCTCCTTAAAGCAATGTATGTGCCACTTAGTAAAAGAGAATCTCAGATTTCTTACAGAAGAAAAGATCTAAGGACCTTTTTTTTGGTTTCCACTGGCAGGGATGGTCAACTGGCTCATGCTTGTGTGTTGTCCCCATCTGCAAACACAAATAAACTCTGTTATCAACTCCTGTGATTACCACCATGCCTCACATGGATCCTAAACCCCCATTTCCTACAAGCACGTGAACTGGGGACAGTCTAGGTGCCACTGGAAGATACACTCTTTGTCTTCACAAAGGAAAGTTTCACAGAGGAAAGTTTCAAAAAATGCGCACTTAATGAGCATAAAAATCAAAGTCAGAGTAATACAAACTAAAAGCAGTCAAATCTTAGAATTTAGTTCATCTAATGAGTATTGAGCCACTGCTGTAATTTTTCACTCCTTGTTTTCAGGAATATTGCATCAGAATAACCACAAAGAACTAAGGGAGAAGATGAGTATGTAATTCCAGGATGCCTACAGCTATGCAGATGATGGTCTGATGTAACAAGGCTTATTTGGGGACAGGAGGCTGCCCAAGCACTAGTTCAACTGCAGAGACCAGGCTTGACAAGGAAGAACTGCTGCTGAAAGAAGGCACAACCCTGCAACCCAGTATTGCAGGGCTGATCACATGCAGAGATGCAAGATTAGTGGTTTCTCACACTTTGAAAATGCTCAGCAGTTGAGCCAGGGCAATATGTGAGCTAAGAACCAATAACTTCTGAGCATTTGCACTTCTCTGGGAGCCCAGCCTAAGGCAGTTTTTTAAAAACCAAAACCAGCAAAGGAGTAATAGAAAGAATAGGCAGCCAAAGGCAGGGGAAGGAGATGAGTAAACCTTTCTTTGCCCACAATAAAACTGTTTTCAGCCATGCAGCACTCGAGAGCACTGTAGTGAGGGCTCCTACGTGAGCACCGTGGGGAGAAGCAGCACACGCTGCAGCAGTGCTCCTCAGGAGGGCAAGCAGGGTGAGTTTTTAACACTACTGACTAGTTTCTCCTTCCTCTAAAAGGCACAGCTGTTAACCAGATACATGAAGCAGGAAGTACTTCTACTTTCCTTTTCCAGTGCTTTGGGAACAGTTAATGAGAAGTCTGGGTCAGAGCTTATAAATAATATGAAACTTAAAGTAAGCTAACAAATTCCTGGAGGAGAGAGCTTTTAAGAGAATGACTGCTGTGTTTCTTTGGCAAATAGTACAGTACACAATTTGATTGCTGAACCAAAATACTCTGTGTGTTGCATGGTAATTCAAGGTCTGCCTCTTTTCATCAAAATCCTTCATCTGCTTTTCCCTTCCCCTCATTCAGGCTGCTAAGAAGGTCTGTCTGTGGCCCTCTAAATATCCCAGGGAACTGTTAAATAAGAAAGAGAATGATAATGTAAAAAAATAAGCCACTGATACTTAAATCTTAAATCAATATTAGAACAGGAAGCTTTAGTCTAGTATATAGGTCAGGGTAGTATTTGAAACACAAACACTGGGCAGCTTGGTTCATGAGGAGGGCTGACTCAAAGAGCTCTGCTGCTGTGAGGAAGGCAGGATACAGCTGCTCTGTGCTGTATACACAGCTCTGCTCCAGGCTGTTCCCCACAGAACTCCAGAGAGACTATTTTACTGCTCCAAGACCATGAACAGGCCAGGCTTCATGCAAAGCTTGAAGGAGTTTGGACTGCACTCAGTGAAAAGAGGAAAATCATTGCTCCTGCTCTGAGAAAAAGCCACACGGACAGTAAGGCTCAAAAACATGTTCCAAGCAGTACTTAAGAAAACTTATCCAACTGGGAAACTGAGGCTCAGATTTATAAAATTAATCTAAGACTGTAATTATGAAGTTTGCAACGTGACAAGAACTTTGGTCATAATTTTGACCCATAAGTTCCTAGAAATCCACAGAATTAAAATTAAATTAAAAAGCAAGAATGTAACTATGTATGCCATGGTACTTCTATGGAATATTTAGTAGGACTGGGGCTAGCACACTCAGCAGCACTTTACTTTGTTGAGTGCCCAGGCTCATCAGTGAATTGCAGCCTATTCTGAAGCACGCTGAAATCAAAGAGTCATTTATAAGACTGAACAAGTTCTGAGTCATGTTTTACGTGAGCTGACTTCAGTGAATGGTATTAGGCACTTGCACTGCTGAAGTCACTGAAAAACTCTAGGTACTCAGGCCTTTGGAAGCAGAACCATCAGGCCTCAAACAAACAAAATGCATGCTTTGAAAGCACAAATACTGCCAGGTAGGCTCTGACCCAACAGAAACTCTATTAGGCTGAGACTAGAGAACTGTATTCTCTCATTGGCTCAGAAGAGAACCTGGATATATTCAAGACTTTGTCCAGCCAACCCCATTTCCATCTGTAAATGCACATCATAAAATACTCTGAAAGCTGCATGTAAAGCAGGTTTTTCATTTCTCACTGGTTTAGAAAGACCAGTTACAATGGCTGGCTTATGGGGCAGACATACATTAACATTTCTGTATGAACACACCACCTTTTTAGGAGTGATACATATGTTAGGTGTCTGTACCTTATCCTTATTACAAGTACACTAAAGAATTATTTCATGATATGCACTGTTCAGCCACTCTCGGTGATCTGGTTAAACAGTCACACACCCAGGAAATCATGAAGCTCTACAGCAAGAAAAAGGACAATTGTTCTCATTACATCTAAGAACTAAGCATAAGGAAGATGAGCAAAATTTAAATAATACTTTAAACACCGGGATTATTTTTCCACCATGTCATATATTTACATGTGCTTTCTGACCCCTTTGAAGTGTTTATGTCTTAAGCCACATGGGGACTTACTTTGGTACTTTCATTTAAAAAACTGCCTAAGGATGCCAACACACAGTCTACAGTGGATGGCTTAAGAGTTCTGGCAGAGCCGTCCCAGGATAACATTAATTGTGCAGTAGCTTGCACAACGCCTGAAGAAACTCCATGCAGCACAGCCTGCTCTTTCCTGGGAAGACAAAACAAAACAAATCCCTATCTCTCATCAGTGCTCTGTTCCCAAGGACAGTACTTCTTCATTTCCAAAGTGACTTTTCTTCCACATTTATTTGGTTTTGCTCACTTGCATTGATAGAAATCACCATTAAGAATACTAGGATGGAAATATGGCATTGAGAGTAATGGGATAACAAAAAGCTATTCAAGCAAATGATAACGACCATGCTACATTTAAATCCCCTAAACACATACAGTGTATCCTTTTTAGGAACTTTGATCTGAATTTAGTGCCAGACATTCAAATATCCACTGAAAACACAATCTTTCTGGACAATTTCTAGGGGGGAAAACAAAAAACAGAAAATGAGAAAGTGAAGCATTGAAAACACAGAAGCTAAAACTCAAAACCAGAGGTGTTTGACAAACTAACAAGCATAAGAAATTAATCCAAGTTAAGCTGCTACAGCAGACTGTAGAACTAACGTGCAAGTGTTTGATGCATACCAGAGAATCTTGAAAGAGAAAAGGCATGTGAATAAAATATGACTCAATAAAATAATTCATGCTGAAATGACAGGATTTTAATTATGTGCAACTTCAACCCTGTGAATATGAAACAGGAAGCACCTCAGGCATTTAAGGCCCTGATGACAGAAGTTACAAATTTATTCAGTGATTTACTTTATGAAACATTAAGTTGGATGCACCTTCTGGGGGGGCAAAAAAAAATCACAACAAGCAAAACCCAAACATAAAAACCAATACACAAGCAAACCCACAAAGACCATATATTTAGATGTGGTCTTCATCAATAACCGGGACTCTAAGCATAAAGCCGCTTCCCTCAAATACCTGTGTGTTCCAAATGCCTGTGGCATTAGCAAAGAAACTGCAGTAATGCTGGCA
Source organism: Climacteris rufus (assembly GCA_013398175.1). Taxonomy (NCBI): domain Eukaryota; kingdom Metazoa; phylum Chordata; class Aves; order Passeriformes; family Climacteridae; genus Climacteris; species Climacteris rufus. The sequence goes on from VZRZ01006617.1 coordinate 615,826, forward strand.
AGACTCCACAAAGAAATGCAACAGAAATGTGGGCAAGAAAAAACAAAATATGTAAAAGTGCATATGTGGATTTCAAAACAGTCTTGTTCAGGACTAACTTGGAAACATAATAGAGCTCATACAAGCTGTTGGGAGAGGGATGTATATCTGGATAAAAGCTCCAAAATAGTTCCCAAATCATTCAGGAAGAAAGCAAGAATGGTAAAACAATTACATATGGTGATGTTCACAAAGAAAACAGGAAATATAGTCCACTGGGGAGAAATATAGAAGACTACTAAAACAGGCAGCCTGTGGTGAATGCAAACAAGAAATTAGACGAGAAAGCGATTCAAAACTCACCCACAACTGCTCTTACAAACCACAAAGCCCAGCAAACCAGCTAAGAAGCAAGCAAGCAACACTATGTATCTAAATGAATCCTTCTAAAATCCTCTTTGCTTTGTAGCTCATTTTACACTCCAATGATACAGGGAGTGTTCTTTAGGTAAATGTCTAGTGAAAGTTCAAGAAAAATTTAAACAATAAGTAAAGATCATGTAAATATAAGTTACAGGGTCACTGTTTTAGTAAAGCAGCAGGGAAGCTAAAGCAAACAATTAGGTCTTTTGTGCTCAAACAACTGGCTGGATTAGTGCTTGAATGGACACAAATTTTTACGTATCAAATAAACTGTATTGAGAGGTGGGGTATCAATTCACATAAGAAGGACAGGACTAGAGATGTGTGCAGGAGGGGGTCACCCTGTGACATGGTACACTGGGCAATTTTCAGAATCACTGGCATCTAGACAGGCTTTGACTTCAAGTGACACAGCTATGCCTGTCCCAGCAGAGACAGGCAGACAGGCAGCAAGATAAGAGCTCATGAAAATCTGAGTACAGGAAACTGAAGCTGGCCTTCCTCTGGCATTTTTTGAATGTCTGAATCAGCAAATCTTTTTGATTTTTAAGTAGCTTTGGGCATAATCTTTGAAACACAGATTTTTATCTTTTTTCTGGGCACAGGATGAAAGAAATAACCACTTAATACATCATAAAGAAAGCAAAAGGAACAAGAAAGAAGGGAAGAGCACACTGAATATAGCAGAAAGACTAGGAACACACAAGGTTTAAAATAAGGGGGGAAACAACCCTATGGTGGTAAAGTGTGATTGGACAAAAACCCCAGTAACACAAGGAAAGAAATCCCTACTGGTCACACAGAGGGTCAGAAATAATGCTGGGGAGAAATCTCAAGAACTTTTTGCTAATATGCTTAACAGAGGAAATGAGATGCTGCAAGTTAAGCTTGAGAATTCTTAAATATGAAATTAGAGGAAATTACTCCAACATACCAGATAAATACAGCAGGCTCATCTGCAGCAGTGAGCTCAGCTCCGTTTGAGCTATTAGAGACACTGAGATTTTTGGGAAGAAACAGCCAAATTATTCTGAGACGGCAACAAAATTAACACATCTGTAGCACTTTCTGTACTACTATCTGTAGTTTCCCTTCTCAAAGAGCCACTGCTAGATCTGCAAGAAGGTTAGGAAAGAAGAAGGTTGTATGACAGTAAATAAATTTTAAAAAATCACAAAAGCCATCTGACTGCAGACTGAATGTATCAGACAGTCTCATGAGAAGGCACTGGCTACTGCTAGAGAGAAGAAATCCCTGGTTCTTTCAAGTGAAGATTTCAGCACGTCTTCACTTCATGAAGTGTTCTAAAGACCTTCCTCACAACTGAGACAAGTCACTATAAATCCTCTAGAATTTGCTTCTTCCCAGGACAGCACCTCAGAATCCTACAAGAAACTGTCCTTGCCTCAGCTTTGAGGGAGATCTCCAGCCTTTAATATAGGAGAACAACACCCAGTCAGAACACCCACCTTCTCACAATTTATTTTTATCAGCTTTTCTAAACTTACTTTCATTTCAGGGCTGTTACAGCTTCCCTTCCAGAGACTGAGTACATCCGGCTTCCTCTTGATATGAACCCTGCATCACCATCCACCTTTGATCCCCTTCCTCTCTCTACTTCTGCTATTATAATTTCACAGATTTTGCCAGGAGCAACCATTAGATCACTTTAGCAGACCTCCAGTATAATGTAGGCATTAACCTTCACCCAGCTACCCCTGCTGTAACCCATATACTTCAGTGAAATGAAAGCAAGAAATTGAATTGTACACTGCAGGAGACCCTGCAGCACGAGCTGTACTGGCAGAAAACTGGGCAAAACACATGTAAATGATTCCAACAGGAAACAAGAGCCTCCACTGCAGAGAAAGTCAATGAATGTTACCAATTTGGCATTAAAACCCAGTTCTTTCCAACACAGACTCTGAAAGTGGAACACAAAATATGTAAAAATGACTGATAGAGAATCCACTTTTCCCTTAGACGTCTATGCAATCTCTTAGGCAATGGAATGCTTTCTTTAGCCTTGACTAACTGCTGGTGTTTAGGAGAATAAAAAAACCAAATACAACCAAAATCCACCACAGAACAATATGAACAACGGAAAAAGCCCTTCCTTACAGCAGAAATTATGCTAAGATTTTATTATAATTACTGTCTTAATGCAGCTGATACAAATTCAGACTCAACATATGCTCTGTAGATTTGCTTCTGAAAGTTTGAAGCAGACACACAGTAAGTTTACAATTCAAGCCACAATGGTTCTACCATCTTTACAAGCATTTGTGCAAATGCTTCACTACCTTCTTAGATGGAGGGCTGGAACCTTATGACAAGACAGAAATCACAGTTTAATTCTCACCACTGGTTTTGCACCATGCTTTCCTTGGCACAGACTGCATTACAACAGCAGGAATGATGCCTTTCAAGAACACATCTCAGCAGAAATCCAGACAGAACTCCTGTACCAGCAAGCAAGGCACACTGCACCCAGAGGATCAGCAATCTCGCTATTGTTCTACCTTATGAAAAATATCTCTTATATTAGAAAAAGAAAGGTGACTTAATGAGACTAAAGACAAAAATGTAGGAAACAGGCTAATAAGCTCAGAAGGTTCTGCTCTAGGAAGCTGAGCCTGAAGTAGGCCTAAGGGACAACGACCCCACTGATAATTAGAAAGAACAAAATACTTGACTAAGCTCATTACAGATTTTAGTAATATATGTACTTTGAACATACAGAAATAAGAAATTCCAGGCAGCTTCCAGTGACCTCTTCATGACTTAATTTCCATCCCAATCACACCAGTAGTGATTAATGTTCACCTTGCTGATGGTCAATGCCTTGCATGACATGAGTTCTGGACTACAACAATTCATTTTCATCAGCTTGTTTGTCACTTTGCATTGCAGTCCCTCAATCCTACTCCCTTTGAACATATATAAAAAATATTCCCCAAAGCATTATTTATATTCATCTGTTCTCAGTTTATGAAATGAAACACACATTACAAGAAAACATTACAAGTAATGACCTTGTCTGGCTGTAGTGCAGAGGAGAAGTGTGTAGGTGCTCAGTCTCCAGCATTAACACCACGAGCAAGCACAGAACCCAACACTGGGGCAGCCCCATGGGCTCCAACAAGGTACCCACTTAATCCAATTGCACCACTGAAACTTCCACTTCCAGACTTAGCAGCTGGCACTGACGTTATGGATGCTACACCTGCCAGCTGGTTCCAGAAAGCTCAGAAGAGAGGAATTATCAGGGCATTTTCCCTGCCTCTCCCCTTTTTCATTCAGGTATCTCGGGATGTGCCAGGTGCTACGCAGTGCAAGGCACAAACAGCCTTTAATTGCTCTGATTTACCCCAGCTTTTCCTGGGTAGCCTCTCCCACACCTCCCCAGTCAGCCTAGGAAATCTCTGCAAACGTAACGTGGGAGCTCAGCTCTAATCTTGGAAAGTCAGATTTCTTTCCCATACACAAGCAGACCTTTTTATGCAAAAGGTTACTGTCAACTGCAAAATATAATTTTGAGGAACATTCAAGCCACCACTTTTTTTTTCAAATACCCCATGTCCTTAAGGCAAAGGCCTACATCCTTGGTGAAATGCCATCTTCTCTGCACTTTGTTTTGCTGTCCTGCTCCTTTCCCTCACAGAGCCTCCCTTGGCACTACAGTACCAAGCTCACTGTGAAAAGCCTTGTTCTGTGACAGCAGAGGAGGGATGAAATAGCACACAAGAAAATACAGCATGTCTAATTTTAGCTTCCCTCTATTTCTGATGGAATAACTTCAAAGGCAGCAAGGAAGTTGCAGTCTGCTCCCATTAAAATGCATGACAGTTTCCCCTGAACAACTTCAATAGGAGAACCTTATATTATATTAGGAAAAGCACACATCACTGAAATCAGACAAAATACACATAAGAGGCACCATTGTGACCAAGGGAGTGTTTTCAACAGTGTTCAACACAAGTTCACAGTGACTTACTCAACCTCCATCCTATGACAAGAGTGTAAAATCCAGAAAAGACCAGCAAATCAGCAATGGAAAATGAAGGTAAAAGAGAAGGAGGGGCACTACTATGACTTGGGGTGGTCAGTACTCACTGTGCAACTCCATCTTCCCCAGCTGCTTTTCCCTTAGAGGAACAAAAGCACAGCTGTGTAGGCAACACTCACTTTTTTTACCAGCTAAATACCTCTTCCCGTGTCTACACATGGTCCAGTGCCTAGATATCAACTACCACACCCATGTACGAGGGAGAAATGAAACTAAGCACACTCCCCACTCGTGTCCCATCTGTTATAAGCCGTGAGCCATCATGTGACTGCAGCCTGTGAGGAATCTCAAAGGCCCCCACCTGCAGCCAATAAGGCACACGGGGCAGAAATCAAGTTTAACCACAGGATGGAAAAAAAACCAAAAGAGAAGCACCTGAGTTGCGAAGTTTTAAAGGAGTATGATCACTGCTCTGATAAACAATCTGACTTTTAATACTAAACAGCCTTCCAGCCATAAGACTTGAAATAGTTAACTAAATATAACCTGAAGAAATGATAAGGTCAAGCTTGAACATGCCTTAAAAACTGGAGAAAGTTGAATGTGTCCCCTGAAGTAATCAGACAATGCTGGAAGAGGAGGGAAAGGAACCACAATCAACATTATAAGCATACTTTAAAATGTGAATATAAAAATTAGCTTTGCTACTGTCAGACACCGAGGTGCCTGTGTGAATTCACATGTCCAACTCATCCTTCCCATATTAAGAATGCAGATAAATTGCCACTTTAAAATGGGCAGGCACTGCAGAAAGAATACAAGACATCATTGTTGACTCGGGATGAAAGCCCATAAAAATACCAAGACTTTTTAATAAGACAAATATAAATTATTTAAATAACACTTAATGCTTCTACCATTTTATCCTCTACCCCCACTCACACTCTCATTAATGCCAGTCACTTCCCAGCCACAATAGCTGTGGGACCAAGGCCATCTACTGGTGAGTGGGGTGTGCGAATTAATGGGAAGTTTGTTGGCCAGATTTAATTAGTGCCTGTCCATATTTAGGCACATGTATTGAAAAAGTGCCAGGCAGATGTCAGGAATTATTAAACAAGAGCACAGTTTTAGATTAACAAATAAAAAAAATAAGGCTTCCCAAACTCCACATGAACCTCAAGAACCATGATATTGCCCAGGGGAGGAGTGTGGTACTTTGAATCTGAATCCTGTTGTAGTCCAGACACCATGTAACCTCACTGTTCTGTGTAAAATGAATCAGAAATGTCAGTGTTGCTAATAGAGATATGAATTTTATCCCAAAAATCACTACCATACCCGGTAACATTGTTTTCAAGAATTAATGGGGCCTGAATGAAGACATTTGTAGGCTACAACTGCAAATATTTCAGATGGGTATGTGTGGGGATTTACTGGCTGCACATTATAATTACAATTGTACTTGTCCCTGGACATAAAGCAATGAGGAAATTGAAGGGAAATTAAGCACACACAAATCCTTACACACTGTGATTTCCAGGGTGATGTCTGAGACTAAGCAGTAAGAGAAACTGGGAGCAATAGCACGCTATGACATGGAGATTCCAACACTGTTCTACTGTTACCTGCTGAGTATCATTATTCCCAAATCATGAAGATGTTTTTAAAAAAACACTTCCTTTAGCTCTTTTTTCAAATTCTGTAACACTTAAGTTAGCATTACAATTTTTAGAGTAAGGTATTTGAATGGTAGCACTGGAAATTGCCAAATTACAAGACAATATGCTCTCCATCTTTGAGATGAAGTAAACTTAAACCTTGACTCATCCTTTTTGCCATAAGAATTTGGGACAACCTTCATAGCATATAGAAATATATTCACTAGGAACAAGCTTGAAGAAACTAAATACATGTTTTTATTGCTACTTTTGGATGACAACATAGAAACTAGAAGTTCTTGTTTTGCCTGAACAAACAACAGAAGTATTTCCAAGAGAAAATGTGGATTCCATAAAATGACAAATGCCCTTCAGAGACAATCACTTCAGTCTGATGAATTACTATGATGATCAGATTTATGACAGAGAATTTATGGATTGCAGGTAAAAAGGAGTCAAACCTTCCACATTTGCCCATGACTTACAAGCTGCATTTGGGGTTTGTTTGTAAGGGTTTTTCTGGGGTGGGGCGCTGGTGGTTTTTTCTTCTGAAGCCAGTATTAGACTATAAATCCAGTTTAATTACACCAGTTTTATTCAGTGTGGGAGAAGACCGTTTTCCAATACTGTAAGCTTATCATTTATATGCCTTTGTGATTTATTTATGGTGCAGTAAGTCCATGTGTAGCTCTGTGTCTGATGGAGATTTTCAGTCTCCAGGATAATTTTTTTAATGAAGATGAGATGGAGAAAAAACCCCAAACATCCAACTGCTGCCCTCTTTGGCCCCAACCCACAAGATATACACAACTCCAAAAGAATAAAACAGTGCATGTAAATTTCCAATCACATCTGTTGCAGCCCAAGTGTGTTATCGATTTGGAGCACATTCATATTGTCACAATTTTATACTGAACAAAACAAACAAAATTTCATTATTAGTTGTACAGAAGGGTCTGCTTTGCCTTTGCAACCAAAAATGGAGCACTCACTAATAAAAGGGTAATTCTTCATCAGTCATGACAGACTCCCTTTTTGATAAATCAAATCAAACAAAAAATATACTAATATAGTACCCCAAATTAAAAACTAAGCTATACCAGCATTTCTAGATAGACCTATGTTACTTAAACATGAAAGGAGACACTCCTAAATGTAAAGATGGCTTCACTGGCTTTTGTCTTCTTTTGCTCCATCATAATGACTTCTTTTAGAAGTGTATCTGCACACTTCACTAGTGCTCTGCTTTTTCTCTTGTTATTCTGTCCATTAAGTCTGACTGCAGCTTCTTGCAGCACATCATTCAGTGGCCAAACTGGACATGCCACCATTGAGCATCACTCCAGCAAATGGCCCACAGAACAGTAAGCATTCTTGCTTTGCCTCAAACTTTTCCAGACTGACTGCACACACAGTGGCTATATACAGAATTCTGCTCCTCCCCTGAAGACAAGGTGCTCTGTCACCGCTGAACTTTGTCCAGAGGACAAATCACAAATTCTCCATTGTAAGGCCAGGCTGCTGCTGCTAAGGCAGAACAAAATGGCAAATTGTTTTGCCAAGATTTGACATTAGAAACCTACTGATAAGCTTTAAATGTTCCTCTCACTAAGTCACTGGATCAAAAGAGCTGAACTATGGAAAATTTAATTTATACCTTTCAATTACAACCACTGTGAATCACAGTAATTACACTTTACACTTTCAAAACACTACACTAATGTCTACAACATGCCTGGGCAGAAAGTTAGTTTTATATTTGAAGTTGATATAGGGGATGAAGAAACCTGTTATGATCTCCTGTTCAATTGCATATAAAAAGCTCAAGCTACTTACACCAGCATTCTTATGTTCCAGAAACCAGAGATAAAGTGAGAATTGGGAAACTGTTCAGTTGCAACATCTAATTTTAAGGATTTGGCCATTTCTTTAACAAAGAATAAACTAACAATGCATTACAAACAGAGGACTTCATTTAACGTCACTGTCAGGTCCTCTTTTAAAAAAATTCATGTTTTCCACTGATTTTTCTTTTATAAGTCTCTAAACTTGGAATTGCCTATATGTTATTGAATGGACAGGAAAGGGCTTTTTTAATTTTCCAAAACATATCTCCTTGGTCCATTTTCCCAGTGCAATGTTAGAAGCTTTTCCTTACTCAAATCCTGTAGTAAAAACTAATAATGGCTCTAACTTTCTTAATCTCAAGTGTATTCAAAAGCAAGATTACCCCAAAATGAACTGCTGAGGCTAGACAATCTAAGAAGTCCATCTACCTCTATTTCATCTTGCATATTATTCAGTTATATATTGTACAGTCCCTAAGGAGAAAAAGAAACACAGGGAAGTAACTCAGAAGGGCCATCAGCTATTCAAGTGTTGTTTAATTTCAAACAGTACCATTTCTTCTCAGAATGCAAGAAACAGACAAATCCCTAACACCTGCCTGAATCAAACTGCACTGTCTAAATGCCTTGGACGAGCATTAGAACCAATTAAATTTGTAACAGCCTGTTCCAGGAAAAAGGCTTTGTTGTAAGGCTGCAGCACAGTGCAAGTTTCAGAAACAATTTTTGGAAATCATACATAGAAAATTCATCCCTCTTTCGGAGGGAAGGGCAGGAATGGAAAAAAATACCCCCAAAAAAGCCTGGTATTTGTTACATCAGAGCAATTACAATGGTACATCAAAAGGCTGTAGAAGGCATTTATTCTAATAGCCTTGGATGTTCAATCCGTGTAATAGTCCAGTCTGGTTTTGCTCCTTCTGTAAACTCCCTTTGGAACCTGCAAACAGAAAGATAGTAAGTGAAGAGTTGTTTAAATTTACTTGATCTTAAGGAGCTACTTATATAACAAGGAATCATTAAGAAATATTTTACTTCAAAGTTATTCCTGTAAAAGCTACTTAAACTTTAATGCTTATGCCCCTAAATGGAAGACAAAAAATATTTCTATAGTAAGAAACAAAATGCACTGACTTCGGAGTGTTTTAGATCAGATCCCACAGACAGGATCAAGCAGCAACAGCAAAGACCCTGATATCAAGAAAGCACTCAGTTTTCACAGCAGGAACAATGAATAAAGCTTTGTGGAAGACTTTCTGCAAATAAAGGGTTTCACTTAAGGGGGCAGTAAGCGAAGGGAAATCATGTGCTACACATTTTACTTGAAAATTTTCATTTTTACTGAACTACACTTTAAAAAGTAATATATTTTCAGACCTACATCAAAGATCAAGTTAACAGTAGTACTGAATCTCGCTTATCTAAAGATAAGTCTGAGCTTCAAGCTGAACATTCATGTTCCAAGTAACCTGCATGTCATGGACTAGAGCAGTATAACATCACTGCTTTGCAATCACATGCAAATCCACTCCTGCAAAGTGACTTCTTCAGACACCCAAATACTTAACACTGGGCTTCCAAGGCCTGTACTGTCTTTGCCCATTTGTGTTCAGGTTAAGGAATGCATACTTTCAAAGATCTTTCTGCTGGGAATTGGGAAGATATTTAGGCTTTAAGGGAAGGCTCTAAAGGTTAATGGAACTGCAGAAGCCTCCAATTCAAAGGAAGATGCTAAAATGAGCCAAAGGATGGAGCCACAAAAATCCATTCAGGCAAAAAGTATTGATGTACTCACAAATGTTACCTTTATTTCAAAGCTCCTCATCCCTAGACACCATATTTTCAATTTCAATTGTGTGTGTCAAAATCATTGATCATACTGCATTCCTCTCACAAAAATTCTCACTTCTGCTAACTTCTAAGAACCTTATTTTCAGTACATTTTGCCAACTGTGTAGATATTTTCTGCACTGCTCTAACATCAGTACACCAACACAGACATTATTTATAAGCATTCCTGTGGAAATCCATCTTCCAAATATGTGCTTTGAGGATCAGAAACCTCATTCAGTGCTCCATATACTGCTCTTCCTGATAGAGAGAGGGCTCCCATTAATGTCAACTCAGAAGCAAGGGAATAACATAATGACTTTAGGGGTATTTAAAACATTTGGGACTAAAATCAAAAGTGAACTAGGATAAGAATCAAGGTAAATTAAAACCCACTGGATTCTGCACTGGCACAGTGTGAATGCTTGCAGAACTGGTTACCACCCAGCTAGCCCATGGACATGGGAAAAGAGAGGGACAAGTCAACTTACTCATAGTTTGCTGTTAAAAGATGTTTCTTTTCTTTTGTGCTTTCGTCTCCAAACACAATCTGGAAGACTTTGGCTCCACCTGGTACTTCATCAGGTAGATTAGCACCATTCAGATACCAGAAGCACATCAGGATGCTAACAAACTTTCTTCCTGTTGGAAAGAAATCAAAGTGTTAAGTTAGATCTCATGTTTCTCATTTGTCAAATACTCCTATTTGCTACCTAGCACATATTCTAGTTAGACCCTGGAAGGACAGCTGACTTCAGCCATAAAGAATACAAGAGAGAATAATGAGTGATAAAGCTATTTAAGGCCACACTCGTGCTGTTCAGCAATGATAAAAATACACTCTGTAGGAAAGTATGTATTTTACTGAGTGTGGCATGATGTTGTATATAATGAAACTGTATGAAAAAAAGTTGGTTCCCACAAGGTCCAAAAGTGTGTAAAGTAGTTCAAACATGGGAACATTCTAAGAGGGAAAACCAAAATTCTATTTCCCAAACCAGTGATAAAAGCTCACTGGGTCTGACAACTTGTAAAGCTCAACTGAAGACCCATGGTTGGTCTATGTATTATCTCAACTGTGTCTGACAGTGAACAAAGCACATAATTTTGGTATCCACCCGAAAGAAAAACTTGCCTGAGCTCATCAATAGCTTAAAAAAACCCCAAACAATCAAGGAGTCCTAGAACAAAGTACATTTCATGACAGAAAGACTAAACCAGCAAGATTTATTACATTATCCAGCCTTTCCTATTCTTCTTGTGGGATGTATTTTCATTGTTGAAGCAAACAGCTTTCAGCATATACTAGAATAAATGTTTTTGAGTGGTTTCAGATTGCTGAGGACTAATAATATAAAATTCTGTACAAAAGAGGAATAAGCAAAACCTAAACAGAAACCAAAACAGTACCATGATGTATTAACAATAATCTCTGTTTTGGGTTTAAAAGGAAATCAGAAATTTTAGATAGATGAATTACAAACAGAGAAACAAGGAATGAGAAACAGTACTGAAAACCACATCTGTAAGGAAAATGCCTGTTTAGTAGCAAAACCAGGAAATAAGACTGCTCATTGCTGAAATGTTTTAGATTCTAAACATACCATCATCATCATAGTAAATGCGAACATCTCCTTCTGTTGTGTACATGATTGCATCAATGTCAGCTGCTAAAGCATCCCTGTGGCTGTCAGGGAGCAAAGAAATCTTTTCCTTCAGCACCTGAAGCACCTAAATTCAGAAAAACTGTCACTTAGTTTTTCAGTAGGAAATTTAAGTAACAATCTGTTTCTACTGCAGTTAATAAAATGAGTTGTACTGCTAAAACATTTGTCTAACATATGGAACAGCTGAAGTGAAAAAGCACTGGCAAGTTTTGGCATTCCTAAACCCTAATTCAGCAGGATTGAAGAAGGTCCATTTCCTGCTCAAAACCAATGAAAACCAAGTATCTCAAAAAATGTCTAGAAAAGGTACTGTCAAAACAGCAGCTGCAACACAAGCCATGTAAGCCCAGAAAACCCCAGAGAAACCTGCTCCCACAATCACACACTCTGCCTTCTCACTATGGGGCGGTTCCTAAGCTTTTCAATTATTTCTTAGTTATCTTCCACAAAAATCTTCGAAAATCAGTTTCATTACCACTAAGTTTATCTTTGCCATTTTGTGATCTGCACTCCATTTAGAAACAGTTTAAATACTTGCAAATCAGAAAAGACTGAAAAATCCTTCCCCTGGTAATTAATCTCCATAGCATACTCACATCCATAGTATCTGAGTGTCCTACAATCTATACAGCTGTTTCAAGTAGAAAAATGGTGTGGTGCACGAACTGCAAAGAGACATCACCTCAAACACCACATGAGAAAGTCAAGTCACAAGGAAGGATGAAACCGCAGAACTTATTTTTAACTAATACTCATTTTTTATCCTAACTTCATTTACCATTTTTGAATAACAAACAAATTCAGAGGTTACAGGGACGGGAGAGGCAATCTTCACATGAAGACATTGGTTTCTAGTACATTTTCCAGGTACAGACTTCACTGGCCAAAGAACAGAGAAAGTAGTGTGGTATCAGCCTCATCTAGTACATGCTCAGGTTACACAAAGGCTCTGGACCAATGTAAACCTGAAAAATTTAAGATGACCAGAGGAAGTTCTTCCAAGAGGTAGCAGAGGAGAGGCCCTTTCAAAAGAACTGCAAGAAACAAACTCATGTTTTATTGCTACCTCTGTTCAGAGAGAGGAGGCAAGATTGTTCAGAGCAGATGCACCAGAACAGCACCAGGGCTTTTGCTGCAAAGGCATGGGTGGCAATAGGACAGGCCACACTGACATCCCCTGACAAAGCAGACAGAGACCTGAAGTATCTCCTCCACTTGACTCTGCTGCATCTGCTGCTCCATGCCCTGGGAAGGCCAAGACAACTTCAGCAAATAAAAATTCATAAGAATACAGAAAACACAGCACTGATGTTTAACCAGGTCAGTCATATCCCTGAGACCATGACAGAAGACCGAGGCCTTCCAGCCAAAGGCAGTAATGAGCTGTATGATCTGATGGGGGTGGGAATGTATCAGTGCAGCAGGGATGAGCACAAACCAGGTTCTTTCTTCACCTGAATTCTGGTGCACGCACCGAGTCAGCTTCAGCTACCTGCCTACACCTGGAGACACACAATTCCACCTGTCATCCAGAGCCTGCTGCCTTTCAATCCTTCCTGGAACACCAGCAATCTTTCTGGCATTTAGTCCTTATGCTCAACAGCAAAAACATATTTTATTTTGTTTTAAATACAGTAATTTCAAATTAAGTTTCATGCCTTGAAATTAAACATAAAAAAAGCTGCAGGACAAGCAATTGTCCTTTTTCACATTCCACTGTTTTTCCCAAATGAAACCAAACAGGCAACTTGTACATAATGACAGGCTGAATGCATCCATGTTACTTCGGAACAACCACTTCTTAGAATAGGACATGGAAAACTTTTACCTCTGCTGACACAAGTTCTTCCAGCAGGTCAAGTTTACGCTGAGACAGCAGCTTTGAAACAACAGAAAAGGCCTACCAAAAAAATAAAGAAATACATGAACAAGTAACTCTAAGCAGGCTTATTTTTCAGACAAATCCATCATGATGTAACAAGCTACCCAAATATTCCATGATTTAAGATTTCAATATTTGCAGAGGGTATCACCACCGCAATGTAAGCCCTCCAGCATTAAAAAGGTGATTTCATGAACTGATAAAAACATAAGATTTCTTCTCAATCTCTCATTTAAAACATCAAACCTTTCAAGAGGTAAGTGAATGCATAGCTTACTTAAAAAAAAAGCTTTGCAGTACTTTGTATGTCCTTTTTACTGTTTTTGATAATTCAAACAGTCTATGTTTTTCCCTGTAAATATTTTGTTCCACTTCCCTCTTTTCCATAGTCTCTAAGCTTCAGGAAGCTCAACTCTCCTTCTCCCTCTCAATTTTGCAGGTATATTTATATACAACTATGCTTCTATATATTCAAGAAGTGTACTTGTGAAGGACAGTGGATTTAGAACTCTACAGCAAATAAAAACAAATAAAAAACCCCAAAACAAACAAAACCAAACCAGGGCAAGGTAAAACAGGTGGTTCTGCACATGTGACAAACAATTTGTTGTTGGTTGTGGGTTTTTTTCTCCCTTGAATTGATCTTAATAATTTTAACATTCTCTCCCAATGTGTTGGTTTGAGCTGGGTTTTTTTTGTTAAAAGTAAAAATAATAATTAGAAGTCTCTCAACATATAACTCTGTAATTTTTACATGATTAGCTTTGAGATCATTACCTCTTTGATACATTCTGTTGACAAAGCTTACTGGGTTGATAAATTTGGAGAGACAAATATATACACCACCTTTATGCCTGCCTAAGCTTTATCATTTCAGGAAAACCTGCTAAGAGGAGATACATTTCCACATAAAGTCTCTATAACATTTGGAAGCACCATCCTTCATCTTTGGAGGATGGCTAAACCAGCTCATTTAAACTGTGGAATCTGGGAAAAAAAAAACAATTCCTGAAGAAAATCACACCTGTGCTTATGTCACTCCCCCAGAGTGTGGTGCTTGGAGCCAGCAGTGGGGAACTCCACGTATTTCACACACGGCAGCACACTGGTGCTACGGCATCTGCACGTAACATCAGGCTGGACAGCAAAAGGAATTTCTTCATGGAAGGGGCAGTTAGCCATTGGAACGGGCTTCCCAGGGAGGTGGTGGAGTCACCATTCCTGGAAGTGTTTAAGGAAAGACTGGACATGGCAGCGATGCCAGGGTCTGGTTGATGGGGGGGTGTTTGGTCACAGGTTGGACTTAACGTACAAGACAGACATGGAGCTCGTGGAGTGGGTCCTGCACTGAGGATGGCTGGGGGAGCATCTCTGTTAAAGGCAAGGCTGATGCAACTGGGCCTGATCAGCCTCGAGAAGAGACAACTGAGATGGGATCTCATCGATGTGTATCAATATCTAAAGGAGTGGGACCAAGAGGATGGATCATGCTCTTCTTGTAAGTGCCAAGCAACAGGACAAGAGGCAATGGGCAGAAACTGATGCACAGGAAGTTCCATCTGAACTTGGGGAAGAACTTTAGTGTGTGGGTGATCGAGCACTAGAACAATTGCCCAGAGGTTGTGAAGTCTCCCTCACAGGAGACATTCAAGAACCATCTGATCACAATCCTGTGCAATGTGCTCCGGGATGGCACTGCTTGAGCAAGAAGGTTGGAGCAGATGACCGACTGTGGTCCCTTCCAGCCTCACCTATTCTGTGATGATCTCCGAGGTAATTTCCAACCTGCTTGATTCTTTCATTCCACTAAAATAAGCGCGGGCACCGGCAGCTCCTGGGGAGGCTCAGCAGGACCCTTCCTCTGAGGCCGGCCGCTCTCCCCGCCCCGAGGCCCCGGCCCTCTCACCTGCTTGGCCCCCCGCGTGAACTCCTCGACGCTGAACTCCTGATCGAAGTAGAGGCGGATGAGCAGATAGTAGAAGCGGGTGCGGAGCCAGGCGAAGGGGCTGGTGATCCTCACAACCACCACGCGCCGCTGCGGGCCCTCGGGCCCGGGCTCGGCGGTGCTGGCGAACCGAGCGCTGAGCGGGGGCGGACGGGCGCGG
>VZRZ01006617.1:631306-651341 GCA_013398175.1 Climacteris rufus
GAGCCGCGCAGCGCAGCGCCATGATGGGCCCGGCCCCGCCCCGTCCGCCGGAACTCCCGCTCCGCGGAAACACGGCCGCCGCCGCCGCTGGTTCCGGCGGGGCGCGGGCGCTCCGGGCGAGCCGCGGTGGGGCTCAGGGGGTTCGGGCCCGCTGCAGCAGGGGGGCGCCCGCTCTACTCCGCCCTGGTGAGGCCGCGTCCGGAGTGCGGTGTCCGGTTCTGGGCTCCGCAGTACAAGAGAGACAAGGAGCTACTGGAGAGGGTCCAGCGGCGGCCACAAAGATGATAAAGGGACTGCAGCATCTCTCGTATGAGAAGAGACTGCGGGAGCTGGGCCTGTTCGGTCTGGAGAAGATTGAGAGAGAATCGCGTCGATGCATTTAAATATCTTAAAGGCGGGTGCCAAGAGGATGGTGCCAGTCACTTCTCAGTGGTGCTCAGTGACAGGACGAGGAGCACCGGCCATAAACTAGAACACAATAAGTTCCACCTCAGCATGAGAAAGAATTTCCTTACATTGAGGGTGGCAGAGCACTGGAACAGGATGCCCAGGGAGGTCATGGAATCTCCCTCTCTGGGGACGTTCAAACCCCACCTGGACGCTTTCCTGTGTCACCTGTTCCCGGTGACCCTGCCTTGGCAGGGGGATTGGACGCGATGCTCTCCAGAGGTCCATTCCAACCCGAAGAATTCCGTGATCCGCGGGCTCCCGGCTCTTACGCAGAAGGAGAGGCCGGAACGCGTGTGCGCGGGCTGTTGTTTCCGGGGGAAGCGGCGGGCCGGGCGCGGTGCCCGTGGCCATGGAGCGGCGGGAGCAGGCGGCCGTGGCCGTGCAGCGGCTGGAGCGGGTGACGCGGGAGCGCTTCCTGCGGGACATCTACCCGCGGGTACGGCGTGCGGGGAGCGGGGCCCGCCGCAGCGGGCTGGGACTGCACGGGGACACGGGCCGAGGCAGGAGCTGTGCCGGGACCCCTCCAGCGGGCACAGCTGGTGCGGGCAAACCGCGGGGTTCGGGCTTGTGTGTTCCCGGAGAGGTGCCCTGATCCACTGAGGTGAATTGGGAGTTTAGCAGCAAGAAGCTTGTGCAGGCAGATCCTGCCAGCTCCGACAGCTGATCTGTCTGAGTCCATTTCCTTTGGCAGTGGTTAAAAAGTGTGATCGTTAGTTTTCTTACTTTGTCATCTCTGGTTTTATTCTTTGTCCCCGAGGTCCCAGTTAAAAGCGAAAGTGCCTTTTCTTTTTGTGCGTGTGCTGGATCAAACCTGTTCGCGGCCATGAGCAGCAAGGACCCTTGATATAGGTGGAAAGAGCTTCTCTCCTGAGAACATAACAGCATCATAGTTCACAGTCTGCACCTTAACTGTGTGGTCTTTTGCATGTTTTCTGCTAAGCCTTGGCTAGAAAGATTAAATCTATTCCTTAGTCTGGCTAGATTCCTCAAAGGCCCCAGCACAAAGTGCAGGCTAAAATTGTCTTTGCCTCTCAATATCCTCCCTTACCCAGCTAGGAATGAAGACATCATTAACATAGAAGCAGTTCCATAATTTACTGCGTTTTGTTTCAGTATTCAGCATTTGACTCACATTGTTTGTGAATAGATTAGTTGTGACTTTGTGTAGTGGGTCCTGGTATTCAGCTGACTTGTCTGCATGGATGTTATTTGAAAAATGAATTCTGTTTTTTTTTTTCCACTGGGTGCTATGATCATTTCACCATCGATTTTTTTTTTCTTTTTTTTTTTGTTCCTTAGAGAAAGCCAGTAGTGCTGACAGGAATGGAACTGGGCACTTGCACCACCAAATGGACAGTAGATTACTTGAGCCAAGCTGAAGGATCTAAAGAAGTAAAGATTCATGTTTCTACAGTGCCACAGATGGATTTCCTCAGTAAGAACTTTGTGTATAGGTACTTAACTCCAAGGCCTCTTATATTTTAAAGGCACATGCTTGTAACTTGCAGAGATACAGTGCATCTGTTTGAAGCTGAGGGTGGGAATAGGGAGGTAGTTTGTGAAAAAATTAAATTATGTATCAAAGTGTTGTCCTTGATTTCTCCATCTTGTATCAATTCTACAAATATTTAACACCCTGATTAAGTAATATGAAGGTGAGATGAGGTGCCATCACCTTGGAAGTGATGTCATGAAGAAGGTATTTTGTCAGGTATTTTGTCAGAGCACTCCTATAGGATATTTGAGCCTGGCAGTTGCTGCTGTTAATGAAAAAAAGCAAACCAAAACACCCTTGAAAGTAGATGACATGCTGTTCTGTTCTAATTATATGGTGCATTTTCAGTGTTACTGAGTAGTGGTAGTTTCTGCCTCACCATGTGTCTGATCCTCTTTGAATGCTGGTGCGTGGCAGGCATGGTACTCCACTGTAGGAGGGGTGCAGCTAATTCAAACCAAGCTCCTTTCAAAGCTGGCATGTGCAGTGTTCAGGATGTTCAAACTGCTGGATACCACACATTGCACCAGCTCTTTAGTCTTGATGTGGGCCACAAAAAACCTTGATCTCCTCTAGAGTTTCTCTTACGTAACTGCCGGAACATTTCTTCAGAGTTCATCTCATCTCAGTCATTGTGTTGTTCTTCCAGGGCCTTTGTTTAAGTTGTCCTTTGTTTTCCCAAAGTGGGAACAGGATGTGTTCAGTCTGTTAAACTCCTAAGCAGGTGGGAGTGTACACTGTAGGTGTAAACAAGCCTCGAGCCTCTGAGTGGAGCCTGTTGTTCAGGGGATAAAATCAAGTCACAGTCATGATGTGTTCTGCTCACTGCATAATGAACTTTTGAATCTTTGAAATTAGGTTGTACTTGAATAACTTTGCCTCATGTCCATGCTTAATTTTCCCACTCTATTTTGTTTTTCTTTATAGCATCTCTTACTTTGAGTTCACATACAGTTGTTGTGGAGTCCTAGTTTTAGCAAGTTTGTAGACAGCCACATGGACTCTCTGATTCATTATAGCAGGTGTCAGGACTTTCACTTGAAATTCAGGAAGCTTTGCCCTTTTCCACAGCAAGCCCCTCATTCTAATTTGAAGGGAGAATAAGTAGAAACAAAAGAACAGAAACACTGAGGACTTAACATGCAGTTCCATTAGTTTAAACTGATGAGTAGCTCTGCAGTCCCGTTGTAAGTTGCATGCTCCTACCCTGTCTTTGTGTTGTTCTGGAACTCATTCAGACAGGTTGTGATGTGCTGCAGAAATCTGAATGTTTTTCTGCTGTTTTAGCTTTGCAAGCAGGTTCACAGAGAGGTCAGATGAGTGCCAGTGCTACTGTAAGAGAGGAGATGGGGTGATCAGGGTAGACAGCAAGGGCAGAGCTGTGGTAGCACCAGTGTGCATCAATTTAAACTGTACTATAGTTGTGCTCTCACTTTCTTCAGAAGCAAATATAAATGGACATGATATAACAGTTTGGCTGAAGTCAGAGCATTGGGTTTTGTTTGGTTTTCTATTGACTTCAGTGGATTTTGTATTTGCCTATTACAAACAAGCCTAAAATGTTTAGAGAATTGGTCTGAGTACTGTCAGATGCAGTTCACATTCTCGTAGAAGGGATAACAGGATCAACAAAAATTTTCCATGAGAATGGTTTCTCCTTAAGCCTAGATACTTGGTGGATGCTGTGAAATGAGATATCTACATGCAATAATTCATTATTCAGTGACACTGAGTGTGAGATGGTGAGTTGAGTGGTTGTAGCATTCTATTAATAATAATGAATACATGTCCTATTACTGCTTGTGCTTGGTTTGCCATTCAGCTATCAACTGATACCAAGATCTGTCATCTGTATGGAAAGCTCCCATTATTTAAATAAATATGTAACATTTTTATTGTAACGTTATGTAAAGTTGTTATTGACTTCAGAGGGACCAGCTCTAATGCCTAGTGATTCTTCTTGAATCTTTTGAAGTTGTGTTTAGTAAATGTAAGGAAAATTGTAAAGAAACAGTGGAAAATATCAAGATTCCAATGTTTTGCTCAGCTGAGGAAACATGTATTTTTAAAAAAATCCATATAACTGAAATAAATTTTATAGATCTACGAATGAAGATAGTTATCTGTGCACAAATTCATTGCAGAAAATGCAGAGATATAAACGTGTATCTTCCCTGTAAGTTTCCTTGATCCCAAGCTTTTCTGCAAGTTTATAAAAATGTACAGTAAACAAGCCTAAAAATGACACACTTAAAGAAACAGTTTAAGCAAGTATTGCCACTGTTTGAGTCTTAATGTGACAGTGAAAAAATTTTTGTTCTGTGACTCAGACCATTCAGAACTCCTAAGCTCAAGAGGGGATCTTACCAAAGTGTATAAACAGTTGATGGAGCTGGATTCTCAGTGGTTCATGTGACGGGACAAGAGGCAATGGGCACAAGTTGGAGTACAGGAAATTCTGTTAATCTGTTTAACACACACAGGCACACCCTCTTTTACAGTGAGGATGGTCAAACAAGGAACAAATGGAACAGGTTGCCTAGAGAGATTATGGAGTCTCCATCCTTGGAGACATGCAAAACTGAACTGGAAAACTGGAAAACTGACAGCAAAACTTGCTGTCCTGGGCAAGCTGCTGTAGTTGACCATGCTCTTTCAAGGGAGCTGGAGTGGAGGATCTCCAAAGGTGCTTCCAGCCTCAGCAATTACAGGATTCTGTTTGGATATACATTAAAACAATTTGCCAAAGAAGAGAATTTTCAAATGTAGGATTTCTGTCTTGGTAGAACTCTTCCAACATCTGCTGCAAACACTGATTACTCACGATGTTAAGTTAAATAAAGGAGTAGCCTAATGCATCTTCCAGTATACTTGATATGGTAAGGGAGCTTATGATAAAGCTAGCATTCTGACCACGTGTTGTTCCATTGATTCACAGTATAAATGCAAAGATTTCTATTCCAGAACTCTGCCTTTTGATGTATTTGTACGAAGAGCAGCTGAAGTCAAGCACAAGGAGTACTTTCTTACTGAGGTAATTTCCTTAGTGTCACAGTTTCTTCTGTTGGTTTTTTTTGCTGGCATATGGAAAGGAAAGTCATGAATTGTAATTTAAAGTCTTTCTTCAGTAAATGACTTGATCTTTGATTTAATTTCCGTGTGGCTTGGTGCCAAAGAAAAAAATGTGAGGAGGAGTAATTTTTGTCAGAAATTGTTCTGTATGTGTGCAGTGTGGTTAACTTCAGTCATCCTGTTTCTATTAATAAAAACTGCTTCCATAAGTAAAAATTCCAGTATAATATTTAGAAATCAAACCTTGCGTTAGAATAATGACCATATCATTTGCATGTTTTGCAAGAAAACGTCGTGAAGGTATTTTAGAATTGGATTATATCTACTATCAAAATACAAATGCAGATTTATTGTAACAGAATTTGTGAGTAGCAAATGTGTGGCTATCTTTACATATCAGTGTTCAGGCTAGGGATTTTTCAGATAACTGTGATTATGAAGCAAACAGTTTTGAATGTAGACATGCTTTTTACCTTTTATGCTACATAGAATGGTGTAATTTTTGAAGTCAGTTAAAATATCTTCCTGCATCAGTGTATTGAAGAACTTAGATTATAATCTGCATTTGAGTCTGTTTAGTAACAGCAATGCTGAAGCAGTTGAGCAGTCTCCCCACACTTTACTCTTCTCAGTTAACACTTTTTACCCATATCTCAAGGTAAACAGCAGAGATCAGTAGAGTAAAGGCAGTAGAACAAAGTAGCTGTATTTGTAGATGCAATTATTTGTACCATATTTTAATGAAACTTTGTATTAGATTAATGAGGAAATACAGGCTCTTTGTTTAAGTGTGTTTGTAATTCCTATTAAAAAATACCCAAACAATTCTCTTTTTGTGTTCTCTTCAGGATGAAAAGTACTATTTGCGATCAGTGGGTGAAGATGTTAGGAAGGTGAGTTACTGGAGATTACAGTTCTAATATTGTAAAGTTGCAATTTGGAAATATTTTTTAAAGCCTGTTGTCATCTGCTGGGTGTGTAATACAGACACACAACTGACTTAGGGTCACTTGGTTTGTGAATGACTGCATTTAGGTCAGAGTATTTAAATGTAAGTGTAAAATAGTTGCTGTTACGTGGGAGCTTAGCTGGTCACTGAAGAGTGCATTGCTAAACTCCCATTCTTTAGCTTTTGTTGTAAACTAATACAAAAGGATTTCTGCTGATCTCTTTCTTCTTCAGTGTGACTCCTAGCAGCCATGGTTCAGAGCAGCTCTCTGGCTGTTCTTATTAATGGTGTTGAGCAAGTCAATGCTGAAAAGCATTGCTATTTTCAGGTGTTCACCAATGCTGAAGTTCTAGCCCTGTGTTTCCCATCATGGGAAATGATTGTGAAGTGCTCCCTCATTTAAATGTGCATATATGGTGATCTAAGAGTGATGTCCTTTTTGTTTCAGGATATTGCAGACATCAGGAAGCAGTTTCCTATTTTAGCAGAAGATGTTAATATTCCAGAATATTTTGAGAAGGAACAGTTTTTCTCTAGTGTTTTCCGGATCAGCTCAGCTGGATTACAGTTATGGACACATTATGATGTAGGTAATACATGGGTTTAGCATAAAATGTTGCAGATGGTATTACAGAGTTGAGATAATAAGGTGCAAATCTCTGACAAAGATTGGAGAATAATCAACTTCACATATTTTGAAATAGTGAAATGAAACACATTTAGTGGTCCAGTGAATTTTAAATAGATGTATTGCGTGGGCATAGTATCTTAACTGGGTTTATGTCTAATTTCATATTTGTAAGATTAAAGGATGTTTGGATGTTTTGTTTTCTTTTTTTAAAATGTTTTGGGTTTCAGTTGCAAATGTGAAACACAGTAACTTTAAACATTTTTGTCTTCAACATTACATGCATTTTTTTTTTTACTCTCATGGCCAGATTGGAATAAATTCCAGTTGTACAATACATTGCCAATTGTGCAATGATTGTAGTGGTTTCTGGCTGCAATGCAATAGATTCCCAATAACACTGTCTTCTAACGTTGTGCAGTGAATTCTGAATACATTTATTTAAAAGAAAAATAGTTTTTGCATTTTTGCATAATTAGGAAAAAATCCTTTATGATTACAAAGATAATGAGGTAAGGGTAACACCAAAAAAGAAAAGAAATCCCAAATATATTTAGTATTATATTTTGCTGGTTTATATCTCTAAACTCTTAGTGTTTTAAGATGGAAGAACTTGATTCCTATTTAAGGAAAACACAAAGTAGTTGGAAAGAAATATCATGTTTCCAGACTATTTGTCAGGAATGTGCAGATAACAGGATAAAGTTACTTGATCTTTTAGCTAATTCTTAACATGTGAAGGTTTTAATAATTCCCTCTTTTAAGCTAATAATTAGATCAGTTGAAGCCTATATATTCATTTTTAACTTTTGGCTGACATCTCTCTCATTATGCTTATCCCAGGTAATGGACAACTTCTTAATCCAAGTCACAGGGAAAAAGCGAGTTGTTTTGTACAGTCCTCGAGATGCACCATATTTATATTTATCAGGTATGCATGTCATAGGTATCTAGTTCAGAGTTTGGCATCTTAGTTGCCTTTCAGCTCACAAATCACTAACATACAACTCGATATAAAAGAAGTCACTTGTTCCCTTAACTCTGACGCCATTTGCTTTAGTCAGAGCTAAGGAGAACAGCAGCTTTGTTTGGTTGTTTTCAGCACCTAACTGAAGGAGCAAAATCTTCTCTGTGTGCTCAAAATGGTGTTTTAAATATCAGGAAAAGTAGTTTTTAGTGTTAATAAGGTTGCAATTACAGAACAAATACAGACAACAGAACATCTCTTCAGTAAACAAGAGGTGCCATCAGGTTTCCCTGGTTTTGAGAAAACTTAAACAATAAATCAGTATTAAATTTGATTCAAGAACTGCCATTGCCAGCAATGTGATAATGCTTTGTTACTATTGGAAGAGTAGGAGTATTGATTCACTGAAATTTTCCTAGGTACTAAATCAGAAGTGCTGGATGTGGATAACCCAGACTTGGAGAAATATCCCCTTTTTGTGAAAGCCAAGCGTTATCAATGTTTTCTGGAAGCAGGAGATGTGTTATTTATTCCAGGTAAGTAATAAATGCTTCCTGACCATGGCATGTTATTAAACAGTCTTGTTTCTAATTTTTGATTTCTAGAGATGGTAAGAGGTTACTAAAGTACTTCTGTGTTGTAAGTAGGAGCATTGAAAGATGCTGACAAAGCTAGTTTACTTCTTCCAACTGTACAATTAACCTGAAAAATGGTATTTTATATCTAACTGCAAATCTGACTTTCCCTCAAGTTTACAAAGTATGCTTCTGAATTTGTGTCTTAATAGATTAATACTATAAACTCACCTTGTGAAATCTGAAATTACTTCAGTGTCCTGAGTTGTTTAATGACAGGATTTGAGTGAAGCACCATTCTGTTCTTCTGTAGCTCTGGCGCTTAAGCACAGTGAGGCACATGGTCTGATGAGAATTATGGATGGTAGAGTTATTGGACCTTTTAGAAATTTGTAATCATCTTTGGGGAATGGAAAGACTAAGTCCTAATTATTTTTCTGCACAAGCAGACAGCTGTTTCCTGCATTGAGATGACAAATTCTGGTAGTCAGGGAAAGGCATGTGAATTACTCCTATTGAACTACTCCTACTTGTTACTAATTTTATTTTAATTCATCATGAGCTTGCAGCAAACACTTATTCTGTGACTTTTACATTATCTGGGCAATACAAACAGGTCAGTAAACAAGAAAACAGCGGTTATTTTAAAATTGTTTCTTAGCCTTGGACTTGTTACTTAGTTTTGTCCGTTTGTGTTTCTTCCTAAATAAACTTTGGTTACAGTTAATAGTTCTATGTCACACTGTGTCTGATGTCAGCATCCATATTTTCTGTTTATGCAGTCCAGATACTTGTTTGTCTTTGCCAGTGGGTGTGTGGAACTTCATACTGGGGAGTACAGGGATTCTTGAGTCCAGAGAATGGTGCTAGCTTTGTCAGCATCCTGCAGTGCATATCACTGAAAAAATAAGATGTTTTTTGAGAAATGTGTGTGGTTATTATGAAGGTAGAAGCAGCTCCTCTTCCTAACCTGAAACAAACTTCTTGTTAATTTCTCAGAAGAAACTTTTCTATGTCTTCAGCACCTACAAGCAACTAAGATGTAATAAACACAGCATTCAGTCTTGTAGCTTAAAATTCAAATAGCATAAATATACTATATTAAACTTATTCTGTAAGTGTATTCAATGAGGCAAAGATGTCTTTGCTTCCTTATGACAATCATGATGGTTGAATTGAAAAGCCTCATGACTTCATTATGAGAAGATCAGCAATGTCCATGAGTGAGCTGGCTGATGCTGGTGGTTTATTTTAATGCTTGGAGAATATGTGCAAGGTTAGGAACTAAGTCTGTGGAAATAGCTGCATTCAGAGTGGAGGTGAGTGAGGGAAGGGGTCCAACTTTCATCCTACACATGCTTGTCCTTTGCTTACATTTGTGTATGTCTTCACTTCAGCAATTGTTACTTTCATGTGAAGTTATGGATCAGCATAAGTGTCTTGAAAAACTTCTTAAATTTGGTACAATGCAATATATTCAGGGATGAATATTTATAAATAAAAACACAGTAGTTGAGGCTTTTCCTTGACTAGTTTGAGTTTGGGCAATTCTGACACTTGCTTTGAGTCACATGCAAGTTTTGGATAGTCATTTGTACTTTAGACACTGTTCTTTCTACAGCTTTGTGGTTCCATAATGTAATTTCTGAGGAATTTGGAGTGGCACTGAATGTCTTTTGGAAGCACCTTCCTGCTGAGTGCTATGATAAGACTGACACCTATGGAAATAAAGATCCCATGGCAGCCTCTAGAGCTATACAGATCTTGGACAGGGCCTTGAAAACCCTTGAAGAACTACCTGAGGAATATAGGGATTTTTATGCTCGGAGAATGGTGTTACGGATCCAAGAAAAAGCCTATAGAAATGATTATGGATAAAAGAACACATTGTAATTCAGCAAGCTCCTGTGCAAGCAGAGAACTGTATGTTAATATGGAACCTGTTCATATGTACTTACATAATCTTTCTGTGACACCAGTAAAACTGTTGATAAACATTCATCTATAACAAAGTTGGTCTTGTAGAATTTTTTTTGTGTTTTTCATGTGCAGTGAGTGCACAGTCTGCTTGATCTTTTCTACCATGAGACATACATTTGCAGTGCCTGCGCTTATAACTGTACTTTTTGGGAATGTTCTACTTAAATTTTACTGAACAAAAGTTTTGGTATGTGGGCTGACAGCATGTATGCTTAGAAGTAACTGCACATCTTCCTGAATGCAACCTCATTAAAGTTTAGGAAAGCCACAGTGGTTTCTGAGGAGGCCTAGGAAAGCCATTGGTGGTGGCTGTAGTGGTCATGGTTTCTTTTTAAGTAATAACCTGGGAATAAGTGTAGGGAGTTTCTTCTCCCACATATTGTGAGACTGAGATTGGGTATGGGAAAAACAGCAAAAGCCAATCATGCCAGGTAAAGCTTAGAACTGTGCAGCAGCTTGACTGCAGTGTAAACGATTTACCTTTTTCCTAGCTGAATAATGTATTATTGTGGAGGAAATCTTGTTTGTCACTGCCCCAGTGCAGTCAGACAGCACTGCTGTTTCTGCAGTAGTGAAACACTTGCAACTAACATGGCCACAAATCCAGTCAGATACAGTCCCAGAATCTGCCATGGAGTTCATAGTCTGGAGTAGACATAGAAACTATTGGGAGCTGTATTTGATGTGCTCTTTGTTACTGTATGAAAGGGGGTTTGCATGGCACCTTTTGGGATGGAGCCTGTTGTTTAGGCATTGTAGAAGGTTACTTTTCCAGCAGACTGTGGTGCTTACAAAAGCCCTGTGAAATAAAGGTGGGGAACTCACAAAAAGGATAGGCTTGTCATTGTCTCTTTGAAATCCCTCTGATGTTATTACTTGTGCTGTTTGGGGAATGCAGCATTTATCTGACTTAGGTCAGTCTCTTACTTCTAGCAATGTTTTTTGAGAATTGTAATTTCTCAAAAGCTCTTAGACTAAATAAACATGTAGTCTTAAAAAAGTGCTAGAAAAAAGCTTGCTCCAGAAGAGCAGGAGCTTGAACACTGTGCAGATTATTCTTCTAAACCTGTTCTTCTTGGCAGTTCAGCACAGTGAAACTAGTCTGGTACCATGTGAATGGGCACCCAGCCACCTCAATGAATAAGCATGAATGGAAGCAGCCAAGCGATTCTGACGGGCATCATTGTACGTTCTGAGGGCAGAATTTCAATTTGGGATCACAAATAGGTCTCCCAAATTTTGTGTTCAAAAAGGAACAAGGATTGCTTGTGCATACTGCTGGGACAGAATCTCTCTGCCCCTTAGGCTGGGGTAACCTCTTGGCTTTGTTGGACTGGTAATGCCAAGGGCCCTGTCTGAATTGCAGAGGTGAACAGAGCATATTCTTTGTGTGTTAGGACTAAATGGAGAGGTTCAGAGAGCCTGCAGGGCTCAATAAAGCTGTGTTCCAGCATTGTGCCTGCACAGCCATCACTTTTAACTATAACTGCCAGCAGCTTCTCAGGATAGTGGTACAGAGAAGTCCTGTGCTGATCCCTCCTTCTGCCATTCCTTGAGTCTCCCTGCAAAAAAAAAGGAGGTGGTAGCTTGGTATTCTCAGGCCTGCTCAACATTCAAGTGTAAATTTTATCTTCATGCTGCCAACTTTAAAATGAAGCTTAATTTCACTTGAAAGAGTTTCTTCACTTTGTAATTTAGTAACGTAGGGAGAGATTACAAGTAGCCACACTTAGGAATCCCTTACAGACCTAACACAAGGCATTAGAGCCACTGATGTTCTATGGACATTTGGCTTTTAGAGGCCTAAACCAAAATGGGATCCTGCCACAATACAACAGATGGAAGTTGTGCTAACAGGTATTAGAGAAATAAATACTGACCATCTTAAGCATTCAAAGCACCTACTTCAAATAGTGTATTCAGCAGAGGAGCTGGGTAATGCAGACTGCCCAGGACTGAAAGATGAGTTGACATAAAAAGACAGTGTTTGAAATCAGCAGTTTAAATTTGGCCTACCCCAAATTTTGAATTACTCAAAATCTGGTGACTGGGGCCTTTAAAATGGAAGTTCATTGCAAGTTAACACCTGGAAAGAATTATTTATTCTTGGCCATATGAAAGGATGACAAATTATTTCAGATTTGAATTTTCTGGTATCACTCATTAACCAAAGATTCCGGTGTTAATAGAAGGACAGATGAAATTTTGTATTTTCTTAGACCCAAGTTTGCAGTAATGTTCCATATAAAGATTTCCTATTTTACTTTGGGTCACTCTACAGGGGTGATAGATGCTGAGCTCTGTATGTGGCAATTTCTGGGAGCAACAATCTCTCTTAAGTGGTGATTCCCGAGAGCAACAAGAGCAGATGACTTTCTTTCCTCCTGTTCAGATCTGTTCCTGGTCACAAATTGACAACATTAAAAGAACTGCTCAACCACGTCAAACGCGCGGCTCCACGTGCGATGCCACGTTCCTACAAAAATCCTCAGAAGCCATTGCTTGCAATAATAACACAGATCATAGCAATGGGCAATTTTTGCTGTGAAAACATTTATACTTCAGCTGCCAAGCAATACATGAATTCTTTTAAATTTCTATCACAAAACCCCAATGTATTTCTCATGATGGGGAATGGGAAAGAAGAGCTAAGCACATGGTCTGGATGGGTGGCAACAGCTTTGTCTGACACCCAGGCTTGGGAGTATTGCTCAGAGGGCAAACTCTGGTGTGGGAGATGAGAAGAGCCTCATTCTGCCCTTCAGCACTGGTCTGTCTCTTGACTGGTTTTTGTGTCTTGCAGCAGTGCTTTCTGTAGAACAACTCAGCTCTGAAGTGCCAAGTTTAACAAAAGAAACTAGCAATCATGACTGAAAGTACTCTCTTGAGAGCCTGCTAAAAGAAAATTTATTTTGAACCTTGAAGTAATGGCACTCTGTCCTTTTTCAAGGACAAAACATGTTTATACACATGAATTAAAAACAGATAATAATTCAATTTTCTTTTTTTCTACCAGTTGCTTTTCTGGTCATTTTCCTAAGTAGAATTTGGGTCGCTTGGAAACATAATCGAGCCCTAATGACAGGAAACAACAAAGCCATGGCTACCTTATAACCCACACTGTGCTACATGCAAAATGACTGCCTGAATCAGTGTTGCATGGTTTCCACAGTGATGTGGAACAGCTAATCTGGTGCAAGTGTTTTTTTTGTCAGCAGGAGGAGTAAATTATGCTGTTCATACCAACAGAATGAAGTTAGTCGGGAATAGTATGTCTGGCACTAGAAGAAGCAGTGCCTGTCTGCCACATAGGTGTTATATAATCTTGCATTACTGGCTTAATGACTTCATGTTACTTTATTCAAGTTATAAACAGTCATCCTGCATCTGAACAGTGATCAACAACACCAACAGAAAGCCAGCTTTGGTCTTATGTTCTCCATCTGCAATACTCAAATGTGTCTAAATTTTCACTGGGTTATGCTCACCAGAAGTAAACTTTTTTTATTTCATCTATCATCCTTACAAAAATGAGATTTCAATATAAGATTAAAAAGATTATGAAGAAATAGCTTCTAAGGTGATTTAAAGAGGCTGTCTCCTATGGATTGCAGTCTTGAGATATCTGCCTTTGCTTTTGTATTGCACAAGGGCACCAGACATATTTGTGGATTCTGTTAGGCTGTAATGTACCTAAAAGTGTCACAACAGAGCACATACATCCCAACATTTTCATTGTTCTTTAAATTCTTTCTTGTATTAACTGGTAAGACCCCCTGTAATTTAAAATAAGCATTCAAGTTAAATGCATGGGTATACATTAACCTCAGTGCTTCAACTTTCAGTCTGTTCAAAACAACAAATATTGTTTATCTGCAGAGATGAAGTAACTGTTATAGCTCAAAAAGTATGTGTGGGGCAAATTTGAGTGCATGCTCATGCACAATCATTTTTATCTGTGCATATCCACAGTTGTAACAGCCTAACTCCTGAACTTAGCAGTCTTATTTAAAATAATTTCTATGATTATTGAAATACATAGCACTCCTATTAGTTATCTCTATCAGCAATGTTGTTTATTTAGAAAGATAGAACAGCTTACCATAAAACGCTTGTGCTAACATAAGGGAGGCAGCAGGATTTTATCAAAGGGAGGACAGAGAAAATTGCTCCTTTCAGCCAGATATTAAGAATTGGACCCTTAATCATCTTTCAAAATTAGGGGCCAATACTGATTAATGCATGAGCATTGGCAGAGATGTAGTTAAATCAGTCCTAGATAGGAAGAAGTTTACCAAACTTTCTAGCATTTTAGATGCACACCAAATAAAATCAGTTAAGTCATCTGGACAATTTCACAGAATTAAGCCTTGCTTTAAAGGAATTTAACAGGCACAGTTTGAAACATGTAAGCATTTCTCAAAATCTGAAGAGTGTCTTGTCTATTGTACAAGCAACAGGCACGTAAAGAACCCCAGTCATTACAAGGTTGTACGAAGGACTGTGTGATGTTGCTCACTCCACTCAAAACCAGAAGTGTCTTGAGCTGCACTGTAGGCATTTACATCTAAGCTTATTAAAAACGACCTTTCATGTTGAAAACCAGGCATACACAAACTATGACCCATTTCATCCTAACACAGAAATGTTCACACCCTTGGGTACATCTTACCAGCTTTCCCATGTTTGTGAGATGCCAGTGAGCTGGTTTAGAATTATGGATGCTGATTACACAAATACAAAGCCTCCTTGAAGAAGTTATCAAATAAATCTGATTTTTTAAACTAGGCCTCCACAAACATCTGATAAAGCTTAATCCACAAAAATTAACTGCACATTCTTTAATAGTTTTACATTCACATCAAAGTGGTTTCACCCATTAGAAATAGTTTATTTTCTACATTGTTTGCAAAATTTATTTTTAGCATGCATTGTAGTGAATGACAGAGGCACATTCCAACAGAGTACTACAGTTGTTTAAAGAATGAAAAACAGCCAGTCAGTTTTCCCTCCACAACATGAGGTCTCATAACAAGATTAGTTTTACAACAAAGTGCCTATTCTTCAACGTAATGCAGCAACACTTAAGCCTATTTAACAGTTATTGTAGGCAGCTTCCATCAAACAGGTTAGTATTATTTTCATAGGACAGCCATCCAGAAACTTTTGAAGTCAATGTCAATATTTTAATAGCTGTTTCCAAAAGCTTGCAACAACGTAGTCCTGTTGTTTTGGCAGGCACAGGATTGTTTAGAAATTTGTCTCTGATCTGCAGTGTTATTGGATAGGGCAAGTGTCAGCACACCCAACTCAGCCTGGTCGGTCTGAAACTGAGGGAGCAAAATAAGTAGTGTTTTGGGGTTTTTGTCAATTTCTTTTTTTAAATTTTATTTTATAAGTGGATAGTTACATATATTTGAAGCCATTTGTAGGCTATTAAAACCACTTCTTTAGGTGACCCATATTTCCTTTGCAGAAAAAAAGTCCTTCGATATGCTGCAAGTGTGATCAAAAGGACCAGAAAAGGGAAATAATGTTCCTTGAAACACATTAAAAAGTTGTTATAAGCCTATTAGGATGGTAATTAACAAATGGGGCTGAACAAAATCTCCAAGTCTAAAATAAAAAAGCAGATGGAATTAGATTTCATATTCTTTTCATAAAGGGTTAGAGTTTGTTTGCATGTGGCACTTTTCTCCACCAATTAAAAGAGATTATTTCTCCTTTTGATCAACTAGGTACATTAATCTAATTATTAGTGATAGAATTCACTTTCAAATTCTAAGGTGCACACTGTATGAAGAATCCTTTCTACCACTCTTAATATTTTCAGTGTTAAGAAAATTTTCTTAGGAATTCAACACACTTTTCTCATTGCTCAGTGATCACTGATGTGTGCAACCTGTGCCAAAGGTTTTCTACAGTGAACCTTGTAAGCTTTAATGATACCAACAGAAGAAAGATGACCCAGGACTTTCCATCCATAAGCAGCAGGGCAAAGATGTTCCTAAGCCATCAAACATAGGACCAAAGTACAATAAAATGCCTTTTTTTCAGACCTTAGCTACAATTAGTTGTGCAATCTTCACAGTGTTTTGCTAACTTGCTTTTGTATCCCTATAAGTCCAGGAAATTCAAAACCATTTGGAGCTACTGGTTCATTGTTAATAGCTGCAGTTGTCTTTCAGAAAGATTCTAAGCTTTGTAGGTAAATGGAAAGTTACTTACAGCAGTCGAAAAGTTCCATTAATACCATCATTGTCCATTTTTCAGTATTTCTTTCTCAAGAACACTCAGGGGCCTAAATCAGATTACATCTTTTGTATCTGATCTCTCTGGCTTTCTGTTTAATTAGAGGTTGTCTGTAGGAAAAATTATGGCTCTAGAAGCAACTACTGCAGTACATTTAAAGGAAATAATAGATTTTAAAACTGAGGCATTTCGAAAAAGCTAGTCAACACAGCCTAATACATTATGTGCTTATGGCTCAATTTAGAGCAACATCAGTGCAGCAATTACCAAGAAAACCCTTACCACCCTAAGGCAGGGATATCACCTCTTGATGTGATAATAAGGCATTACTGCTGGTCCTTACAGAACTTAGTCAAAGCAATAGCAGGGTGTGCTGAAAGAGGAATAAGCTACACCCTCATCAACATTCTTGGTTACTTAACATAGATAGCTAGGTCAAAATTTCCAAGCGCCCAGCTGAAATGGCTATTCACTAGCAGATACTACACAATTAATTAATGAAATGTTTTAGTGACAGAAATGGCAAGGTGCACATAAAGAAGAAAAATGCATTGGCACTATTATTCCAAAGGAGAATATTTGTGACTTTGTTTCAATTAGGAGAAATGTTACAAAACTGGAATATTTAATTAACTAAATAAAGCAGGTCTCAGCAAAATATATAACTAAGATTCTTCTAACAATCAATTTCCTTAAGCCAAAAAACTAACCTTACATCTGTTATTTACAAAAACCAATACTTTTAGCCCTGAAAGCCACTAAACTGAAATATCCAGACATCTGAAATTCTCAAGTACTTTAAAGTCCCATTAAATGCAGTATATGACATTAAACATCCAGGATTACAAATTCTGCCAACAGTTTAAGAATAAACAGTCACATTTAACAAAAAAACATGTATAGGATTGTCCTTCATAACACTTTTTTCCCAGGAATCAAACAACAACATCTGTTATAGTTATGGGGTCCCAATATGCCTTTTTAAGCTACAGAAATTTATATATAGTGTCTATTAGCAACACAGAACTGATTTAGTATTCTCATTAGAAAGCATCTGCTCAAAGCAGAAAATCTAGATGACGACATTTACAGCGTTAAAAGTGCTCCTACAAGAATATACTCTTCAGATACATCCAGTCTCAAAATACTTCATGAACTCTGAAATGGTTGTCTAAGGAGGGAACTTCATCAGCAAAATGCAGTTGATCATCTATTTCCACACCAAATTCTTCAAGTGTCTGTACAAATTTCTCGTGCTCTCTCCCAATCCATGACCTCATTGTGTCAAACACTTGGTAGGGTGTAACGTGAGCATGAACTTCAATTCCTGTCTCTGCAAGTTCTTTCAGCATTTCAGGGTAAGTAACCCAAGTATTGCTTCCTCCCGAGTGACCACCATCCAGCCAGTAAATTGCTTTTATGTTTTTTAAGAAGGCATCCGTATTCTTGTCTTTTTTAGCTTCCTTCAGCTCATAAAGCAGCTGGTTCAAAACCACACAACCTTTACTGAAGCCAATCAAAGTAAAGGACGCTGCCCCGACAGCAGACGGCACCATGAAGTTCACAGCAGAATTATTAGAGCATTCACAATCTCTCTCCCTTTCTGTGGACGAGCAGCCATTTGTTGTAGGAACAGACTGCGGCTGTGATTTACAAGCAGCTATTTTTGCATCCTTGCTGACACCATGCACACTTTTCTGGGACAGCAGAATATTCTGAGACAGTCTGAATGCATTAACTAGCAGAGCATGGAGATGCTTGAAAGCTCCAAAGTCAGTGCTGTGCTCTGGTGCTCCAAACATGTTACTTGTCACAAAGTTGTCATAACAACTGAATTTGTGCAGGTGCATTCGAGAACACTTTATGACCCAAATAAAGCTACTGGGGAACCGGCGAGCAAGTATGGTAGCAACATTTTCAAAACTCCAGTGCTCCCACTGAAAGTTTTCTGGGTGGCAAGACATGATGTCATGATAGTTCTGAAAAGTTAAAAAGAAATAGAAAAGATGCATTACTATATTGTGAAAGGAATTCAACTCCAATGTAATAATACTCATAAGAAAACACTGCAAGAGAAAAACATGCATTAGAGGCTCTCACTTGCTAGGTTTGCAGAACAAGAAAAACATTAAAGAAACTGCTATATTTAGATTTGCTTATGTGACTTTAGTGTTTTTGACCACATAATTTTAATACCCCAAAAATTAATACAATAAAAATAAGCACCTGAACATAGTCATATTTTTGTGGACTACATGCCAAAAGAAAATTAAAATAATATTCAACTTAGTATGACACAGAACACATAATTTTACTGTATTATCTACAGAAATACTGATTATCTTATTAAAAATCAAAAACAGACTTAAAACTCTGTAGTAAGTTTTCTATCTCTTATACTGAAAAAAATGCCCCTGTCATTCAGCTGTAGGAAGTCTTTATTGCCCTTATTCACATCCAGGGCAGAGATGGAAAGAAATTAACCCCCAAGTCACAAATGAACCTCATCTCTGAAATCATAATGGCAAAGAATACTAATTCATTTATTTTACTATGGAATAACGAAGCCATCCACAGGAATGGCAATCAGACAGGTTTTCCTAGGCCACTCCAATCCTTAAAACGAAAACACACAAAATTCTGCATCTTTACCTTACAGAAGAAGAAAAAGGCACTACCCCTGCTTTTGAGAAGCAGTAATGACAACCGAGATTAGCTGGATACCAGAGCACGTTGTGTTAGAGAGCTCGACCACACGCTCAGGGACAGCACTTCAGGGTCTCTCTGCAATTTCTTGCCAACTCAGAGAGCACAAATAGCTTCTCAGGACAGACTAAGAAAGTGTCATTGCCTGTCAAGTCTCCACAGGACGCTGTCTGGAATGTCTGTACACCCGCACGGTGACGTGGTGCTCTGCCTGGGGAGGACAACTGGCCATCTCAGGGTTTCATCCTCTTGACAGTCCCTGCCACGCTTTCAGACACTGCCATCCCTGTCACAAATGTCACCCTCACACAGTGCTATAGTGCTGGAGCGGGCCCAGAGAAGGGCAGTGGAGCTGGTGAAGGAGATGGAGCACAAGTCCTACGAGGAGCAGCTGAGGGAGTTGAAATTTGTATGCTGTGGAGAAGCTTTTTGTGGGGTGCAGACCCCAGGCTCTCCCACCAGCTAAAATAAAGCACTTTTTAGCTGACGATTCCTTTGTCAGTCATATCCATTGGATCACTCCCGGGCGACCAGCAATAGCACATGAGAACGTAGTTTTAGACTGTGCCAGGGGAGGTTTAGGTTGGACATGGAAGAATTTCTTCACGGAATAGGTGATTAGATACTGGAATGGACTGCCCAGGGAGGTGGCGGAGTCACCGTCCCTGCAGGCGTTTAAGGAAAGCCTGGACGTGGCACTCAATGCCATGGTCTGGTCGATATGGTGGTGTTGGTCCCGGGTTAGACCCGATGATCTCCAGCCTAAGAGATGCTGTGAAGACGACTCGACTCCCCTGCACTGCTGCTCCAGCTCAGGTTTCCGGAGGGCCCGTTCCCGCTCCCCGTGCCCGACGGTGGCGGGCAGGGAGATGCTCCCGCGGGGCAGGGCTCCGACGGCCGCGGCGGGAGCCGGGCGATGCCCACCCGCACAGCCCCTGAAGCGCCGCCGCCCCGCGGCCCC
>VZRZ01006617.1:651636-747491 GCA_013398175.1 Climacteris rufus
CACGCCACGCCCACCGGCACCGCCCGCGGGCCCCCCCGGGCGGGACCCGGCAGGGGGCGTCGCACGTGCGCCCGCCCCGCGATGACGTCACGAGGCTCTTCAAAAGGCGGCGGCGGGAAGCGCGCGGGGCCGTCAGGCGCGAGGTGCGCTCGCGCCGCCCTGGCGGCGTTACCTGAGGCCGCAAATGCCGCGGGTGAGCCCGGCCGGGAGGCGCCTCCTCCGCAGGGCAGCGGTGCCCCTCAGCGCGGCTGTAGCAGCTGCAGCACCATGCGCTGTCTTGTGCTCCACCTGGAGCAATTAATTTCCAAAGCGGGAGGTATGTGTCTTCGCTTGTTTCCTAGAAGTTCTAGTCGTATGAAAAGAATAAATAAAAGCGTAGCTTAGAAATACTGACTTTGCTTTAGTTACACTAGTGCTATTACATTGGAAGAAAAACTTTGATGTGTACAGTTTAGAAGCTCTGTGTCTTGTGCGGCAAACAAAGAAGGGAAACACAGCCTTTACTTTATTCCTAAGCCTTCCTGGTTCCTTTGTCTAGAACTTCGAGATTTCATATATTCATTCCTTTGTTTTATTTTCCTAGTCTACTCAAAAACACTTCTATGCAAACCTGGGAAACTCTCAAATACCGACCCTGCCCTGCAGTACGTGAGCCAGTCTTGCAGGAAAGCAGAGTTAATTGAACACTGATTGCCTAATCAAGAATCAGACGGGTTTCTTCTTGTTGGAAGACTCAATGAATGAAAATAAATATGGTGCACTTGTTAATGTAGCGAGCTAGAAGCAAACAGATTACTTCAGAGTGGCTTATTTTTTTTAAATATAAATTCTAGTCTGCGTATTTTTGTGTGGACTGCTCATGGTGGTTCAGCTTGAGCAGTGATGTGATCACGGTCTATGTGGCATGCATGTCTTTTTCATGAGTACATTTTTAGCCTTATGCCACAACAAGCTTAGCAGTGCTTAGTTCTTATATTCTAAAGCTCATCCAAAGGCACTTCCCAAAAGCCCAGCTGCACCTTGTCATGGAGAGTCCCCAGAGAAGAGCAGTGTGTTGTGACATATACTTGAGAATTCATTATTTGATGAGTGAGCAATACATATCTTTCTTTAATTGAAGAAATTAGAACAAGGTTGATGCGTGGCCCCCTTGATGAAGGGAGTAAGACCATTTATGGTTATTTTTTACTTTGCGTGTTTATAGGAATAACAGATTAATAAAAAATCTTGGTGATCTGTGTTTCATGGGTGTTTGTTTAAAAGCTTGTTTTTAAGCTTAACACTAATATTTTTTTTTTTTGTATGAAAATTATCTTTGATATGGTTAAAGCTTGTTTCTCAAAGTCTGGGGAAAAAAATCCAACTTTCGGTCACCAGGAGATGGCGCCGTGCGGTGCGATTTGGGAAGCCCGTCTCCGAGCAGCCACCTGGTTACAATCACTTTCGTGTCTCGGAGACTGATATTAGAGGTGCATTTCCAGAGTGTTTTCTTTTGCTTAGCAGATGATTAATGTAGGCAGCATTTCTAATACTTTTAAAGTGTTCAGTTCCAAAGTCTGGCTTTGGAACTGGAGTTCTAGGCATTCCTACCTGTGCTCACAGGTGTTCAAAACTGTGGACTTGATAACCATGGAGTGACTGAGGCTGGAAGATGCCTCCGGAGATTGGCTACATCAACCCACCTGCTCACAACACATTCACCCGGAGCAGGTTGCTCAAGACCATGTGTAGCTGGGCTTTGGAATATTCTACTCCAGTGCCTAATCACCCTCCTGGGAAGAAAGATGCTTTTGTTGATAGTTAAACTTTCCTGTATTTCAAGTTGTGTCTGTTGCTTTGTGTCCTCTCATGGACATCGCTGAGAAGAGTCTGGAACTGTTGTCTTTACTCACCTCATCAGGTGTTTATACACTGATAACAGCCCTGAGCTTTCTCTTCTTTAGGCTAAACAGTCACAGATGTCCCAGCTTTAAACCCTGCCTTGTATTAAAGATGCTGCTGTATCTTAACTGTGTTTCCAGCCCTTCACTGGACTTGCTCCAGTATATCCATGGCCTCTGTAGTGGAGAGTGCAGCAAAGGACACAGCACTGCAGCCCTGGTGATGCCACATCTGAGCAAAGGTGAAGCACCACCATCCCTGACCTGCTGCTCAAGTGGTTTCTAATGCAGCTCAGGATGCTGCCTTTGCCACATTGCACACTTATTGCCTATATTGCATATTTATTGCTTTCCTGTAGGTACATCACCTAGGAAATCTCAATGGTTAATGTGTTTACACAGCTACCAGGACAACAGACTCTGAATACCCACTTAGAGGAGCCATGGAATAAGTTGGATATAAAAAGTTAGAACACTTTCTCATAAAATTTCAGGCTGTGTTTGATGAAAAAATGGTAAAAAACGATGTCTGAATTAGCTCTTGAAGTTAGGTGCATAAACCAGTAGCCTTGATTTTCTGAAAAAAAAAATTGGGTTATTTAACATGCTACCTATGTTTATTAGAAATCAAAATATGAAGGAAGAAAAATCTGTCTCATACTTGGAAAGATACTTAGCTTCATTATCTGCAGGAACAGTAGCAAAGGTAGGTAAGAAAGACATCAAGTAAATGCAAGTGTGGGATCCTATTTCAGCCTTGCTTTTGCATAGGCTGTGGTGCAGGATTGCCTTCAGGAAGGCAGAGCTGCACAGGGGTGAGTGGGACTCTGTACCAAAGGAAGATTCCTACTCTCCAGAATATCCAAGAACTCTTCTGTGGCATATTATGCTTTTTAATGGAGACTGATTGCTCTGAGTTTGCTTCCAGTCTTTGTCCTGTGGCTATTGCAATATGTAAACAGATTTAATAATTATGTGTAAGGATTGATATGTTCATCAGCCAGTGAAGGCATGAAATACTGTATTTTTGAGGTGCCTTTGTCATCCTTTTGGTTTGTCCTTTTCTCTGTGATGCCTCATGCTTCCATTCTTCCATTTACTTATTCTTTACACTTTTTTCCTTGCTATGATCTGTATTATTGTAAAAGGAAAGACCTTTTCTTTTTGCATGCTGCTTCTCTTACCACATCTGCCCTCATGGTTTTCATACAGCAGATCAGTCATGAGCTGACCACTGAGTTGCCAGCAAAACAACCTGTCCTGTTTGTGCAGTTCCCTGGTTGCTTTTTCCTCCTTCTCTAGGTTGGGTGGGGAAGTAAAGTGTATAGGTATTTTTTCATGACTTTGAAGACGTCTTCCAGCACATCTCAGGGAGTTTGGCAGAAAGGATGTGTATTGTGGTTGATAGCAGTCATGAGAGACATGCATATAAAAACAAATTCCTCTTGAGAGAACTAATGGCTTATTCACCTGTTCAGTCTCTGAGTTCCCATACAGACCTTTGTGGCTGCCTGCAGGGTGGTTAATTAGTTTAACCTGTCAGAGGCAACTATATCTGCAGTTTCTAAATAGTAAGGGTACTACAGCAAAAGTCATCTTTATTGTACTCAAAGCACTTTGCTGAAATTGGCTGTGTTTCTTTGTCTTTATAGCATGTGTGCTAATCCTGTGCTTTAATTCAGGGTGTACATAAACAGCACAGAATGGAATTCTGGTTGTATGCATTTTCTTAGCCCAAGAAAATAACTTGTAGTTTGTTTTAATCATAGCACTTAAAGTAAAACCTTTTAATAGGTGCTTCACCAAAGTTCTAGGGAAGAACTGTCTGCTGATGTGATAATAATATCTTCATCCAAGTATTTCATATATTTGAATTTCTGTCTCTTCATATGTAGCAACTTTAATATCTCATGGCACTTCAGTGGTCTTCAGACGGATGTGCTTCCTGCCCAACTCTTGTGCAGTGTGCATATATGCCTATTTGCATATCTGTGTATTAAATTGTATATTTTAGTTTCCTTTTAAACATTTTTTTCAATTGCATGTGCATCGAAATTGCTAGTTTGCATTATGGCAGAGGATTGGAATAGCTGTGAAAACACCTGTTAAATACTGATAGGAAACTCCTTAGCAGTTGATATGCAGCTGTGCCTTCCACTATTGAGAGAAAGTGCCAGGCCTACCTCATCATTCCTTTCAGGTATAGCAACACTTCAGGGGCTGAGTTACCTGCCTCTGTGGTGGAGTGTGCACAGAGAAATTCCCAGTGGCTGTACAGTGATGAATGGCAAGGTCTTGGCTTCTAGTTTTATTAGTGGCAACAGTTCAAATGAAATTACAGCTATTATGCTCCATTGTAAGTACTAAACAATTTACTTCTGCTGAAATTCCTACTGACAGCTCTGCCTGCCAGCATCCATCTTTTGTGTGTGTATAGATACCCAGGAGATCATAAATCACTCTCTGGGCAATTTACTGAGTTGTATGAAAGTGAGAATAAAAGCTTTTCAGCATGAAAAGTAAATCCATGGTTTTTATGCATGTGTGGAGAAGCTACTGAAAGAACAGGATATAGGATCTCATTTGGGGTTTTTTTCAATGCTGAAAAGATTGGTGTATAAAGTATTCAGAACTACTGCTACTGTTTAAAACACCTTTTTTTTGTGCTTTGTTTCCCTTTGGAAATTGGTTTGGTTTAATTGTGCATCTGTCTATCTTTCTAATACCTTTCTACCAGTCCTTTCCAATGTCTCTGTTGGCTGCTGTAACTGAAGAGTAGGAGCAAGTAATCTGAAAGTATTGGGGAAACTGTTGAATTAATAGATTAGGATGATTCAAATGAATGCCTCTACTGCAGGAAAGCTAAGGGGAATTCAGCTTCTGTACAGAACGTTTGAATGTAATGGGCTGAAAATGCACTGTGTTGGCTCTGCACACTGGAGCCAGCAAGTGCTGCCTCTGTCCTGGTCCAGTGCACAGAAGATGTGCTGGGTAGAAGGGGCTGCAATTGCTTTAATAGAAAAATTAAGAGCAAAGAGCATTAGTTCCTAAAAAAGCTTTGGTAGTTCTCCTGTTCATGGAATGTATAGTTCAAGGACAAGTTTCTGTGCTTTGTATTTTAAGTGTTCAAGAAAAACTTGTGGCTTAAGGAAGTTCTGTGTTGCCTGGTATAAGTCAATATAAATTAGGAAATCTGTTTGGGATTTAAGAGAATGCACAGTGGTGCAAGAAGTGTAACAGAAGGGGATTTTCTTGCTTAAAAAATTGGACAAAATTCCAGCCCCCTAAAAATTTCTGCAGTCTGAGGTTTGCCTATGAAATTATGGTGCGTGTGTGTTTGTATCCCAAGTTCCCTTCTCTCCTTTTTCCTAGAACGTTCTGGCTTTGTAGATGGGTATATTGCAAAGTATTCAGGCTGAGACTAACTTCTGCCATCCCTTTTTTTACCTTTGCTGCATACACAAAAGTGAGGTCAGAATTTGGCCTCAGACAGTATGTTTTCACCGCAGGTTTCTGGAATTTATATCGCAGTCACTGGTCTCGTTTTTCCTTCCAAAAGTGGTTTGAAATGCTGCTTGCATGGTACATTACATGAATAGTAGGTAAGTAGGTCCTCAAACTGAAGTTAGTTGTTTGTCAGAGAACAGCAGTTTCTTAGGAAGAGCTCTGCAAAAGCTCAGGGCTCTGTGCTAGTAGATTTTTTTAATGGGATGCTGATCTAAAAAAAATTATTCAAGTGGAATATGATTATGAAATAAGGGATAGACTCAGCTGTATAATATCCAGTGCATACAGATTCTTCACCTTCCAGTTATATTCTCCAATAAATAATGGAAAGTATTCAACAGGCATTGCTTGTCACTTTACAGTATCAGGTAATTCTGCTTTACTCTTAATGCAAATAATCTTGCCATAGTCAGTGCATAATGTGGATGAGAAATATCCCTTTTATATGTAGATTGACTTGGAAGATTTCAGCACATGTAATATACACAGTACTGTAAGTAAATGTATCTCTAACTTGAATTTTTATCAAGCACAGCATTTAAGCACTTGCTTCTGTTCAGCTTTATCAAAAGACTTGTCTTTAAATGCAGGCAGGAAATCATATGTATGCTTGTGTGATATGGAGAATTGAAGTTTTTCCTATTTACTGTGTACTTGAAATCTCAATTTTTTATCTTCCTCTAGGGCACAAAAGTAGTCAAGTAGGAATGCTAAAGACATTTCCAGATGATGCCTGTAACAATCTGTTTTAACTAAAGCAGCTCCTGTTATGTTAGGTAAGAAGGTATCTTATTTTTTATGTTCCTAAACAATTTTTGACTCTTGTCCCAAAAGGAATTTCTGTGATTAGAAGATGAGGCTTATTTCCCACTTGTCTGAGGTACAGGAAGCATTATTTAAATATAAGGAAAATCTTTCCTGTAATGGTCATGAAACACTGGGACAGATTCCTTAGGGTTTCTGTACTTGGAGATGTTCAGATGTCCTGAGCCATCTGCCCAAGGTGAACCAGTTTTCAGAAGGTGGGTTGGTCTGGGTGTCTCTGGATGCCCTTTCCAACTTTTGCCATTCAGTGATGCACTAATTCATCTCAAGCAAGCACCTGTGAAACCTAAGACCAACAAGCTATTGCAGACCATGTTGACCTGAAGCTAAATCTGCCTGTGATACAAAACTTTCCTAATCTTCTTTCTTGTTGTTCTAGGGCTGTGTGATGACATGCAGAATGATGTTTTGTTCTCTTAGGAGGTCCATACCTAGACTTCACTCAGCTGCATTTGGAATGAAAGTCCATCTTCAGAATACCTGGTGACACTGTTTCCAGCTGGTATAGGTTTGCCCTTTTGTGTTTTTCTGAGGAAAAAAACCAACTAAAACCACAAATCAAACAAACTTGCAAAAAACCCGCAAAACACCAAACAAAAAAGTCCTCAATTGATTTTTCAAGATTTATTTGGTGCCATCTTGTGAAATTTTGTTTTTGTTAAATCTGCCAGTGGAAGCAATGTGACTGATAGCAATGTGAATTGACAAATTTTGGCAGGATGCTTCGGCAGAAGTGGCTGCCAAAACCCCCTACACAGTGAGAAGATGACAGGGTGGATGTTTTCTGCCTACCTGGATCATGGTTTTCCAAAGCCTCTAGTTTGGCTGGGTTCAGTCTCGTATGTCCTTAAAAATTCAGAACAATTATCACCAGCATATTTCTATGTGCATATCTCACCAAAAAGACTAAGCAGTAGGACTTGTTTTATAGAGCTTTAGCAAACACTACAGAATGTTTCAATAGGAACAGGCAAGGAAACCATTTCCTATTGTCCTACTTTAGCCACTTGCAAAAGACAGCTAAAATCCATGGATAGTTAGTGGAAGGATGCACCTTCAGATACTGATTTAGAGCCAGAGATCATTCTAGCAGACTGTCTCCCAAATGAATGCCTCTGTTTGGTGTGAAATGCTTCTCTAAGCTTCAGGCGGTCTTCATTGTGTCCCTTACTGAAACTGAGAAGCCTCAGTTCTGGGATACAGTTTTTTTAAGATATAAATTCTTAAACCTGAGTTAATAAATGTAACCATAAATGCAGCCAGACTCCTGGACCACTTAGTACCAATGTAGTTAACCTGAAAAATGCTTCAAGAAAATAAGCAAAAAGGGAACTGAACTATATTTCTCCCTTTTAATCAGAAAAGGATTTGCATATACTTTAAAAATATATCCTCTCAGACATTTAGTTTTTATTGAGAATGGCAGTGTTTGGATCCATTTTAAGAAAAGTTATACATAAATAACTTTCTAAGAGGAGAATACATGATTTTCTTCTGTAATCACTGCTTTTAATTTTCTTAATGCATTTTTCACTGTTGCTTTGTCTGAATACATTTTTATTTTTGTTCCTCCAGACAGGATTCTGCCACAAGCATTTTTAAATCAGACATTAATAGCATAGTTCACAGTTGTTACTGCCAGAGCTCAAACACAAATACTGCATTTGTGTTTGGAGGAAAAAGCAAACATCAGATCTTAATTATGTGCATTTGTGCTTTCTTCTGTGTTTAAGCAAGCTGGCATAAGGAGTTTCCATCACTATCAGTTAACTGTAGTCTGTAACTATGAGGATCACCAGCTGTATGGTTTGCAGTGGTGGGGGTTTTGTCCCATTTTTTGACTTGTTTTTAGAGGGCAGAATTGCCAGGGAAACTTGAAGCTTTGTGTTTCCTCTATTCACAAGAAAATTA
Source organism: Climacteris rufus (assembly GCA_013398175.1). Lineage (NCBI taxonomy): Eukaryota > Metazoa > Chordata > Aves > Passeriformes > Climacteridae > Climacteris > Climacteris rufus. The sequence goes on from VZRZ01006617.1 coordinate 659,760, forward strand.
TTGGGACTTTTGCACTGAATGCTTAAATAAAATAATTTGATTTATTTGCAGACTGTTTGCAAACAGTTTTGGGTTTCTCTATGGGATTCATTAGGATTGAGCAGGCTGAGCATTAGAGCAATCTGCACTATAACCTCTTGTGATAAGTGGATTGTCAGCTCCTTGGAGCATAGATTGAGTTTGTCTGTCACAATAGACTGTCCTCCTAACATTTTTAGGCACATTTTTAGTGATAAGTTTAAAACCAGAAAAATGTATGTAGGACATTCAGGCTTTGGATTGATGGTCAGTTGTTAAAAACCATTATTGTGATTCATCAGTCTTTGATGGATCACTAGAACCACATAATAATTATTCCTTCTTCCATTTTGTAAGATGTGGGAGGTGCTGAACTTCAACACAAGTAAACTCTTATAAAGACATGTATTCTTTGCAAAGTACTGGAAACAAGAATTCTTTATATGCTGAAAAAGATAAGAAAGGTCACACAAAATTCTGTTGTGGATCTTGGCCAGATCTCTTTTGTAGATAAAAGAATAGAATTGGGCCTATTATGGTTTAAGTGCCAGGGAGTGCTTAGAGAGCAACCAACAAGGACCTCTGATCAAATCACTGCTTAGAAAAAAAGAAATATCAGCTAAACCTAGGAAGTATTGTATGCCATGCAGATCCACAGTAGAATTGTGGCAAATAAACCAGAAATGCTGTCACCTGAGATTCCAAGTATGTGCAAATTGTATCACTGAACAAATGAAAACTTCAGTGTATGCTTTTTGATCTGTGTAAATCCACTTGAATTTGCCTCTTGTTTTAAAATTTGGTCTTCTAATGTACACTTTGTTTTAGATTGGTATTGTAAACCGTTGAAAATATTTGTAATTATTTTGTAATATAATTAACTAAGAATATGAATTTGATGTAGTTGACAGTGAACAGCAGAAGATTTAGAATTGGTTGACTTATCCTGCTTTTCGTATAAACTGGAGTTAGTATCCATTCTTTCAGTTAGAAGCTTGATTACAATCCAGAGAATCTCATTAAAGTGCTGGCTAAAAGGAGAGTTACAGGCAAGATGTTTTCGTTTTGTGTGCAGCTAGGAAAGTTTTGTTAAATGTGGTGTTGTCCTAAAGCCATAGGAATAGTTGCTTTTTTTCTGCAGCGTGAAGTTGAGTCCAGCAGACTGAACTTTAAGATCTTTCTAGAGCATCAAGCATTGGTGACATGGGGAGAAAGGTGCACATTAATTGTATTTCTGAGTTTTGGAGATTGGTCAAAACAGAAACCAAGTTCAAGATTCTAAAACAATGATACCTCAGTTTTACTGTTCTTGCTTGAAGAAGAGTATACATAAATCATTACTGACCTCTGAAAGGAATTTGTGTAGATATACCTTATGCTCCATTTTTGAGCAGTGAAAAGAAGTTTAACCTTTATGAATCTGCTCATTTTTCTCACTCTTTTGAATTATTAAAAAAATTGAGCAAGATCTAATATTAGTGCCCAACTGAGATGGACAAAACACTCTCTAGCTTGTCGAAGTTAGAAAGGGTATGTTTATTCCAGCGCTGGGAGACCGTGAGGATCCTTCCTAAAGCACGGCTCCAAGATTACAGGGTTGGACAAAGCCTATTTATCTATAACAATTTTAAATATTCAAAATACAAATACATATTTATAGTAAAAATGCCGCCCACTCCCCGCTCGGTATGGTAATTAGCTAAAATGTCATTAAGCATGCGTAGTTGATGTCCTAAAATGAGTCGGTGGTCTTTTAATTGTGGGAGTGGTCTTTTTGTTGAAGCAAATCCTCTTCATCGTCAGCTTGACCTTTTCACTTATGAGTTTTAACAATGCTTTTGACATACTCATGACCCTGGAAAACCCTCCCAGTTTCTCCTTTTATTACTTTTGAATAAGTTTCAGATAAAACTATGAATACCTGTCTAGTTTCCCTTAAATGTTTCAAACTCTTATTGTTTCTACAGCTGGATAAATTTTAGATTAATAATCAATCTTCAATTCTCTAGTCTAATCATTAATCTTTTCTTGATTAAATTCAGCTGCATTTGCTTTTGCTTATCTTCAGCTCTTTTCTACAACTTTAACCCTTAACACTGCCTATATACTAAAAGTTTAATCAAAAGTTTTATTAATTAAAGATCTATATTTCAAAAGACATTCTATGTCTCACTTTCATGCAGAATCCTCAACAGGAAGGCCAAGAGGCACATCCGTGGAACACGAATTATTATTTAGGTGTTACTTTATAACATGGGCAATGAATCTGATGTCGGTGGATTAAAGGGGACTAACAAAATACATCTTGTCTCTTTTCAATAAACATCTTTGTATATGCAAAACCCTTTATTTTTAGCACACTGGAATAAAGGAACAGAAAATGTAGCAAGGTTAAAGGAAGTTAAGTGTGTACATTTTGGATATTTGTGATTAAGAATTTACCTGGAGACAAGGAATTTTGAGAAAGTAATATGAACTGAATTTAAATACTAATGGGGCAAGTAGACACATTATCAGTCCAGAAACTCTTAAAGTCAGATGGGTTGCCAACAGGATAGGTTTGGAAAAGCTAGAAACTGATCTTAATTTTTTAAATAAAGACATGAGAAAAAACTGGTGAGGATTTTTGTTCTGACAAATCTGTTTTTCCTAATGATTTTAGGTATTGGAGCCAGCTCATATGTAAGGAGGTGCAATATGGCTTTGGGCACTCAGGAACTGGCTACACAAAGAGGAGACAGCGGGTGCTGTCCAAGGCAGCCGTACAGGTGGTGTGAAGGACCCGTGGATGGTCACTTTTCCTTGTGATGGGAAAATTGAAAGAACGTGTGATGTGGAAAGCTTTGAATACTGATACACTGACTTTGTATAAGTACTGAATGTATTTAATACTGTGTTCTTGAAAATAAAATACTTCCCATGTGTCTGTCCTCAGTCAGCAGAGGTGTACTTTGGAGAATTTGCCTGTGACCATGGAAGGAAGACTGCTTGGATGGCACTAGTTGGAATCACTCTGAAGGACTGTAAGCATTGTGTGTGTTAATTAAAGGCAGTGGGTAATTTTGCAAGAGGAAAAGCAATTTCCATCTTACTTTCTAAGATGCATATATGTATAATCATGTATCTTAAACATATGGATTTTAGATCTTGGCATTGAAACACTTTCTTGTGTTGAATTGTGAAGTATATGAACATAAATAGTCCTAAATTGCTGTGTTCATGGAAGCACAAGTGAACAGTGTGAAATCTAGAAAAAATTGATGTTAATTACTGTGGTTTATTCCAATGGCTTAATTAGGGAACGGTGTAACATGTTGCCATGGAATATCACAATTTACCTGCTCCCATCTGACAATTTTTGCATTTAGTAACAAATGAAAGCATAGTCCTTTTTGGAATGGCTTTGAAGATGTGAGATGAAAATCATATTTAAAGATGGATGAAATTAATATATCCTTCTGGAAATTCACACAATGAGGTTAACTGACCTTCTCAAGATAGATTAGCAAAGTGTGTCAGTAGTGGAGCATTTAAAGTCCTGACAGAGTCCCTCTTTTTATATTATTTTTTTCAGATCAGTCTTCACAATGGTGCTCTCATCAGTGACTGAGGCAGTTAACAGAACTGAAATACTGGTGTATATTTTTTCTTGTAAGTATCTTACATCTTTAGAATTTTCTAGTTTGCTTTTTTTTTTTTCTGAGAGGAAGAGAGTGAATGGAGTAGATAAAAAGGGAGGCAGGTTAAATCTGAAAGAAAACTTTTGCCTTTCTTATTGATACTTGTACTTCAGAAGGAGATGGACGTCACTGCAAGTGAACAAAATGAAAATGTGTGTGTATTAAAGGAAGCCTTTGTAATTCTTGCCATGAATAGAATGCCTTAACTAACAATAATTGGTTTAATGTCTTAGGATTGGGGTGAGTGGCCAGGAAGAGCTCTTACAAGAGATTTGTAAGAAATTTGTTATTCCTTCTGGGTGTCTAAAGCAAGAGATCCTATATTACACCTTCCTCAAGTAAGCTCATTTGATGATTTACTTTGTAGGGTGTAAGATTGTGTCAGTCTGTGCCTGAAATCCATGCTTTTTGGATATGGTTTTGAGCCTTTTTTTGGTTACAGTTTGTGGCAGTGCTGATTTCTCTGCTGCACAGCAAATTCAAGTTGCTGTCTGAAAATTAATCTTTGAATTCTGGATAAATATCTGTGAAAGTAGGCCCTGTATGACCTGGAGTTCTTTTAAAAGTTCTTATTTGCCTAGAACCACATGTAATAATATAGTTGTGCTTTGGAGAATCTATGTTGTGTTGCTGTCATTTAGCTGTTGCAGGGGGTATTCTTGAATGTACTGATGGATAAAAATTTATTGTAAATAATCCTGTGTTTAGTAGTCCTCCAAACCAGGAAGGGATTACAGTTAGTCAGGTGAACTGCTTGCTGTATTAGCAAGGGTATAATGACCCAAATTACATTTTCTATTGAAATACTGTTAAAGGTTGCTCTGTTTTCATCTGTACAGTGAACTTTAGACTCATTGAATTTATAGGTACTGATTTCAGTAGTACAAAAATACAATATGCAGTATGGCTGGGAATTCTGCTGTCTCTTACACTTTTTAGTATTGTTACTATAGATGACATAATAACATACCTTGGTATCTGGTAAAGTTAGTGCACCCCACAGCACAAGCACAGAATTCATTGATCTTCCTTATGCTGATCTGTGATGCTGTACCTCATGTGGGGCACTCCAATTCCTTACCATTTCACAACAGTTGATCTTACCTGCTTTACCATTTCTGTGCCACAGGTACTAACTCTTGGGTTTTTTTTAATTGTCTGGTTGATCAAAATAAGAACCATATAAAGGCTGAAGTAAGAGACAGGATTTTGGCTTGATGTTTGCTGTTGCTTTGTCAGATCTGATGCAAGTGTTTTTCCTGCAGATCATTCTGTTTGTGTAGTCATTACTCATATTTTCCACTGTAAACTTGGATAGCCACTGTGGAACAAGCAATAAAAAATGTGGGTTTCATGACAAAATTCTAGACCAAGAATTTTAAAGTTCAGGAGTAATATTGAGTGCTTAACTAACATCAATTGAGGAGCCTGATTTCAGAATATTACTGTATTGTTGGGTAATTCAGGCACTTCTCATACAGCATGGTATGTTTGCTCTAAAACTGATCTGTGAAAAACATCAGAAAAATTGGAAAGATATGGTTGTAAAATGTATCTAAGTTATGGAAGTTTTACTTCAGAATGCAAAATTCATTGAGGCAAATATAATCTTCTCAGGACAAATAAACCTCTTAGTGAAATCGTGCTTTCACCAAAAGCACTGCCTTGAACAATATTATGCAGCTTCATGTACTTCAAGGTTTTCATCTCCATGTGTTTAATAGTTAACAAGCTAACACAGATGAACAAAGGCTGATATGTGCTTTTTGACAACTTGGGATGAAATGAGTGAAAAGCAACGTAATTCATATGAACAGCTTACAGGGAGACTTTGAGTGTTGTCATAGCTGTTACCACTCAGCTGATCTCAAGAGTTGTATCACCCTAGGGTGATACAGCTTCAAGGGCTGGATGCGTTTTGTGTCAGACATTCTTATTCTAGAAGTCACATGCAGGACAGTTGGGTTCTCAGAGGAAATGAAATTAAAGTGTGAGTAGGGAAAGAGCAGAGGAGGTTATTATTTATTAAATTTGTGATGTACAACTTCTAAATTTCTAATAATACAACTTAGTAATGTACTGATCCCTTCTGATAGTGCTGCATTTTCTGCATCTTATTTCATGCTTTAAAATTGTCTTGTTTTCAGGTCATATTAGTCATCTTTCATTTTATACTTGCAGCATGGATATATCTATTTGTTATTAATTTCTCTTAAAACTAACCTCACCAGAAGCATAATTTGTTGTTGTGATCTCCTGAGCATTTAAGCTTTTCTACCTATTCAGTAAGAGAAGCAGAGCCTGGCTTTTACCTGCTTATTCCCTAGCTTAATCAAATATACAAAAAAAACACCAAGTAAGCTGTTACTCACCCTAAGTGTATGCTGTTAACTGCTCTAGCACTTTTCCCAGTACCCTGGCCTGGGAGGTTTCTTTAAAGCTGCATTGTCAGAGTCCAAGTCACCAAAAATTGCTTTTACTTTTGCAATTTTTACTGGAGGATGTGGTTCCTTAGTAATACATAGCAGTTAAAGCTGGTATAGTTCTGTGCTCCTATTTCCATTATTTTACCCTTTCCTGGCAGTGGTTCTGGCCTTTGTGTGATTAGTGCCTCATTCTGCTCATGATCAGTCATTCTTGTTTTGGTTAGTTTTCTCTATTAGCATAGAGTGACTTCCTTGGAATGGAGAAATGTGTGGGGCAGCAGCAGCCACAGTTCAGATGAGATTGAACTGCTATGGGACCTCTTGCTGAGAACACACTGAAGTTGTAACCATGGGGGAAACTACTCTGTCTGTTGCAGCATGGTATGACTCAAACTTAAAAACTTTTACAACAGCATCTTTCACTGAAGAGGACTCAATTAAATTTGTACTGAGCAGTTAGGAGTTCCCAAATTTTGCTGAAAAAAGAGTAAAAAGAATAAGAAGCAAGATACACAGATGGCAAAGCTGTAATTCAGAGAAAGGAATTTAGCTGTTCTCTTTCCGTGTTATAAGCAATTTATTTTCTATAGCTTCATATTCAGAACTGTTAATCAAATAGCTGTGGGCATTTGTTTGTGGTATGTATTTTGTGTATAGGCAATTGCATACATTTGACAACTCAGATTCTGAGCTGATATTTTTGATTGACTCTTTAGGTCACAATGTGTTTCCTTCCTCAGACTTAATGACTTTCATTTCTTTTTGATTAAAGTTTCCCCAGTAAATATTTGGTTCTTAAATTATCTGTAAATAATTCTTATAAAATTCCCTGTTAATTGCTTGCTTGAAAGTACTGCTAAGTATCTCTAAACAATGGCTATGACTGACAGTCTGAGACATAGTTGAGCTAATATTTGAGGGTGGAAAAAGTAAAACAGATTTTCAGTTGTCTGCACATTAAAATGTGCTCTAGTGCTGCAATGCATTTTTATGTAAACAGTTTGTCTTTCTGTCCACAGAACACCTGTGGATTGGAATAACTTAATCTGAATCTTTCATCTTAATACTGATTCAAGATTAAAATATTACTGTTGTGGCACATGGTATAAATATTGCTATCATGGAATGTGTAACATGTGTGCCTTGTGCATCTTCATGTCTGCCACTGGAGAGCTGTCTGACAATACCAAACTCAGATATGAAGGGTGGGCAATGTCCTCAGTTCCTCCTGACTTCAATTGGAGCTAACAGTACTCATGCTTTTGTAGACCACTGCAGGATGAGCAGTGCCATGCAAATCACCATTCTGTGGCTCACTGAAAGTCATCACTGTTTCACTTCATAGGTTTGAGGTATAAAAATTTTCAGTAAAGTGTATAATAACAATGTACTGACTTAAAAATAAATCTAAATTTATATAGAGCTTTACATGTGAGAGCAGTGGTATAAATAATTTCTGGAAAGGAAGAAGTATGAAAATGCATATGCAGTGTTCTGCAGAAGCCATAACTACAACCCTAAACTTTCACATGTCTTGCAGAAAGCATTTTGCACTATTTAGTGAATGCTTGGAAAACCAAATTAGATAAATGTCTCCATTTTATTCAAACAGAAGGGTACATTCTGACATGTGTGTCCAAGCAGGAGAGAATGGAAAGTCTCCATCTCATGATGACCTTCCCAATGAGATCTGCTCATACAAGCAGTTCCTAAACTGTGGCTCTTGGTTGTGTGAGAACATGGCAAACTGTTTCAAACTTACTTTCTATCATATGTGGACAAAAGAAACGCTTATTTTCCTATGGTATTTTGATACTGAACTTTGTGTTTGTAGTAGCATTTGCAGAGCTAACAAGGCTTAAAGCACAAAACCTTGTGATGGAAAGGACCACTGTGTATTCCATATAATATAGTATGTTTATTTCTCCTTCAGAAAAGTTTTATTTGTTTCTCATTTGTATCTTATTAGCACAGGGTGAGATGCACCCAGCTTTGCAACTGTACTCTGATTACTAATTTTGAGGTTTGTTTGTGGAATAAGGAACAAACAGGAAGAACATCAGGCACAGCCCTGTACTTTATGAAATTATTAGAACATTTCATATGGGTTAGAACAAGAGTTAGAGCAGATTCCCAGAAGCCAAAGGAAATGGAATGACCATGTCTGAATTAAACATGGCTTTATTGGCTGTTGTTGCAGGAAACTGTTTACTACATTGCACTGCAAACAATGCATGAGCATTATGGAAGAAATTGAGGGTTTAAGGAATAAAAGGATTGACAGTCATGTTTATATTTTATATGCTGGTTACTTCGAATACTGTGGCCTGTGAGGGTAGTGCAGCTAGCCTGAACTGCAGGAATTAAAAGTATTTCTAAAGAGGCGTAGTGGAACAAGAAAATTTTATGCCTGGTTTAAACAACTAATTTTAACTCTGAATTGTAGTAAGAAGACTTGGTTATAATAAATCTTGAGTTTAGGCACTCCTTTTATTGTTTAAAGGTCCTTCAGATTTTCTCTGCTGAATCTTTCTTTTCTTTATTTGTCTCACCCAAGCATTACACATTGTTATGAAAAATGTCATTGTAAATCTGATCCCAATGTTACAATAGTGTATCTTGACCGACTTCTGCTTCACAGGTTTGTGGGGTGAGATCAGACCTGGGTCACTACTCAAAGTGTTGTTTCTGTGTTCACTGTGCTGCGTGACTTATCCAGTAAAGAATAAGATACTGCCAGTAGCCTTGTAGCACCTATTTGGAGGGAGGTGCATCAATTCACCCTCTTCCTTTTCTTACAGTCTATTTGCAGATAAGATCTGATAAAAGCATCCAAAACCCAATAGAATTCACTTTTTGTAAAAGCTTTTTTTTTGTGACCTCAATTATCTGTATCTTATGGCTATCCCTGCTGGTATGCAGGGATCTTGGAGTTTGTGTTTTGATACAGTACACTGTGTGGTTCTGGGAAGTGGAAGAATAGGTGGGGGGATAGCCCTCTAGACCAGAAACTTTGTATTATAGAATTTTTTATTGGAATAGTTCCCCAAAATTAAGAAATACCTTGAAGTTTTCAACAACAAGAGGGGTTTTGTTTTAGTTTTTTTTTCCTTTTATAAAAGATACTCTCCTTTACAATGGCAATGAATTTTTATGTTTTACTGAAAGTAAGAGCCCATGGACATGGATTTCATATAAAATTACATATTCTAGGAGCATTTAGAGAAGTTCAGCAAGGACTCATTGGTATTGTTTCCTTTACCTTGAACTTCAGCTTGTTTTGTAATCTTTGTTTTCATCTCCCTGTCCTTGTTCAATTTCTGTAATTGAATTGACTTCAGTGCTTCCTCATTTATATCTTTACAAAGGAATGTTGGGACAGACTTTGGCTTATTTTTGCATGTGTTATACTTCATTAAGATCCCAAAAATTAAGGTCTGCTCCTTCTTATTTGGCCCGTTCGTTGTGTCTTCTAGAACTGAGTAGCATTGAGTACTGAACGGGTGTGTGGGAAGATGAGTAGCATACAACTTCAATTGCAATGAAGATTTCAGTACGAAAGCCTTGCTCGCTTTGTCAGCCATTTCATAGGTTATTTTGTAGAGCTGTGTGCAACTGTAATTACTTTCAACTTCTCAGCATTTAGTAAATCTCGATAATGTCATTATTCTAAGATGTCAGCGTTTATGGAACTGCATCTCCCTTCTCTGACTTCTCATCCTGCCTTTCCCTGCCTGTCTCCTTGCCACCTGCTGGCAAAAGGTGGAAGGCTGCAGCATGTGGAAATCAGACTTCTTGCTTTTAGGGAAAGCCTCTCCCTTGCTTACACTGGGCACAGTGGACCGAGTCCTACCTGTTTCCCAACAAATCTATGCTCTTTGTCTCAAAGTAAAACACTTCGTTTAAAACCTACAAGGATTTCCGGGGGGCCCTAAGGTGTTAAGCCTTTAGCCTGAAACTAAAAAAAAAGAGCTTTCCTAGCTCTTCTCAGTATCAGCTTAAAATGGTTTTGTGCTCAGTGTTTGAGGAGTGAGTCTATTTTGCCAAAATCAAAAATAAACCTCATATTGACTTACGGCTTTGTGCTATTTGCATGCATTAGAAGTAAATATAAAGTTTGCTTCTAACCACTTCAATGTCGTGCTGCAAAGTGGTCACATTAAACCTTTTCTGTTAATTTTTTTAATGTTACCACAGTAGCAGCTGAAAAGCACTGAAACAGTTCCTGGGAATTGAAACAGACAACAGTGCTGGTGTATAGGATGTTGAGTGGTGAATTAGCAGGGTTGTTTTTTTTTTAATGGCAACTGCTGTAATTCTTTAATTCTCATAACTATTTCTAAATTACTTTTAAATGCAGCCGTAAGTTCACCCTTAGCTCTTTAGAGTGTACTCATGAATCAGTTCCTTCCTGAGTTAATGAATAAACGCTACTACACTGTTGAAACAGAAATTCTTCAAATTAGAACAACTGTTCCAGCATCTCTTGTGACCTTTAAAAACCTAATGTTTGTGAAGTTTTGTGCTTTTTCTGATTTTCTTTTTAATTACAGGATCTTATTTTTGTGATTTTAGCTGCTGTTTATACAGGGAAATAAGCTATATTATTTTAATGATCTATTTGTTATACTACATGACTTACACAAGCTGTATTGCTTCCCTAAGGATGCTGTTACTGGGGCAGTTACAGAATGTGTTAATGACTACCAGTAGTAAATATATATTTATTTGATACAATGTAAAATAAAATGATGCACCTTCTCAATATTTTCCCACTAGCAAGGCTTCATTTTTCAAAATTTGTAATAAAATTAAATGTGTGGTGTAATATAAACAGAGCTTTTGGTTTTATATGTATGTATAAATACAAAGCATATGGGTATGCATACAAATATTCAAGCATACCTCCTTCAGTGAAAACTATTACTTCATCATATGCTCAGAAATGCTGCCTTTAGTTAATGCTGTTTTGCTGTTGGTTCTGTTATGATGCTTAATTTTTAATGAAATTAAAATGTAGGTTTCTTTATTCTTGGACTATTTCACATTGAATTCCTCAAGGAACTGTGCAAGGGCAACATTAGGTTTGCATTAGTGTTATTTTTCAGATCATGCACATTTTGCAGTCATTGAGGGTTCAAAGCCCATGACACTTTAAATAAGGTGGCCATTTAAATAGACCTGAGAGCTTATCAATTTTTAATGCTTGGTTTCTGACTAAGAAGATGCTGATATAATTTGAGTTATTGGATGGAACACAGTGAACTGCTCATGATGAAGTGGGTTTCACTGAGGTAACCTTGGCAGTGGGGCTGATGGGATTCATGCCAGTTAATCAGTCTGAGTATATGAATTGGAATCCCCAGCTGTGTGCTGAAACCTGGACATTGGCTTTGTGTAATTGTGTCCAAGATCAGATAACTGGATAACAATTATCAGATAGACAGGTTTTCTAATTACAAGCAATTACTGCCAGAAGGACGTTCATTCTTCCAAAGCATAGAGTCATGCTGTTAATCTGTTATGTTTGAACAAGGCTGCAGTGGCTTCTCAAAGTACCAGGAGCATCTCCAGCTTGCAAAATAACTTTGTAATTCCCCAAACTGCTGAAGCTGACAAGAAGCAATGCTGCTGCTCAGAGGTAGTTGTACTCTCATTCCAACCATCTGATCATTCCAATCATTTCTCTCTCCCTTGTTCTATTTCTAACCATTTGTTTATGCACATAGCAAATCAGCTCAGAGAGAACTATCTTTAAAATGAACTGGCTGATCCTGGTATAAAAGAAACAGGAGAAATGAGAGTATGTAGCATGAATAATGAGTTGCTTTCATCATGTGAAAACAGTGACATGGCCATAATTTTTTAGTCATTTGTGTAATCAACAACCTCCTAAGAACATGGTATGATGATAAAGCAGTATTCATGATGCTCTAAAGAGACACTTATTTGATAAATCACCTCAAAATGAATTGATCAGTAAATGTGTACAATAACTGACAATTCAGCTTGATGCTGCAACTATTTCATTTTGGTACAGCAGGTCAGAGCCTGTTGAAGGCATATATTAAGGTCTATCACCTTAATAATCTAATTACTCCTCACTAGCAAAATTAATTTTTTCTTGACCTCTGTAATGTGTAAAAGCAAATAGAAATTCTGTTTTACTTTTTATTTGCTGAGGGTGGGATGAAAACCACCATACATGGCACACTGCAAGCATTGTGCATTGTACTTTCATTGGCCATATTTTTCCAGCATCCTTCTAAGTAATTAAAACTGATTTAATACAAATCAAGTGACAAATTTGTCTAGTTTGGTGGAACCCACTGAATTGAATACTTGTTAGTTAAGGGAATAGCTCTGCTGTTCATTTTCACTGTGACTGGTTGGAGAATGTTGACTTTTTTCATGCCAATATCAACTGTTAAATGTGCTTTTTATGGGTGACAATGCAGTAAAACTCCACCTTTGAGTATGTCTGAAACACTCTTGCTAGTCAGTCCAGTTGCAATCTAGAGTAAATTTAAAAAGTGAGCTGAAAGCTTGCTCATTGCTCAGGTGTATCCCAAAGAATAAAGAAAATATTACATTGCACGGAGAAGAACAGTGTGTAAAGGTTAAAATACTACTGTAGAAAACTAAGACTTGCATTTATTTAAGTTCTTGCAATCTGGTTACTTTTTTTGCAAGAGAAAACTAGTGGGTTTGGAGACAAAATAGTTAGAAACCACTAAGTTTTGTACAGGAGAGGAGACTGGAAAGTATGGAAAATACTGTCTTTAGTTTCAAGCGTGTGTGAAAAAGAAAGTATGTGGTCGTCTGAAAAGAAATAAGTATCACAGGCTGAGAAGGTAGAATTTTGTTTCCCATTTCTCATATTGAGAGGGATCCAGTTAGTGTTAAGTGATCCTCATAAAATGTATAAGAGCAAATTTATAATTAAATAATAGAATTCTGTTACAGGGTACTCAAAACTTGAGGCTCTTCTGTGGCCATGAGTATTATTGTTTCATTGCAGTGGGGAGGGGTACAAAGAAAAGAGATCCCTAGTTTTCAGAAATGAACAGAATTTATAGGTCTTAAACTTCTACTGCAATCACCTTTTCCTGAAGTACTTTGACTTCCATCTACTACTAGACATAATTGCCTGTCCCAAATGTGTTTGAATTATTCCTATGACAGTTATGACAGTTATATAAGCATCTCATTTTTATGGCTGTGTGCCATTTTGTCCAAATCTATTTATCTTTATCTCAACCCAGGCAATGAAAATAGTCTATAAAACTATATTTTTCTTATTTGAAAAGCTAAATTTTGCTGTAGTTATATAATCTGATCTGACACAATCCCATTCCTTCGTAATTATGTACATGTATGAATATATACTTAGATTTATGTGTATATGTAGTGTATATATATTTATGTATATGTGTATATTTATATGATGGCAGGTTATTTCTGGCTGTTTTAGCATAGCAAAGGCAAAATTGAGAGAGTGCGATAGCTTCCTGTATGGAGAAACTAGAAATGGAATAAATATCAAATAAAAGTTATTTAAACGGAAAGAAAACGTTGGTAAAGAGCAAAAAGACAATATAAAAATATTAAAAAAGGCAAGTAAGTTCTGTCAAGAACTTTGTAGAAGGCTGTAAACTACCATTCAATTGAGGCTTTAGATTTATATTGTTAGAATAGTAAGGAAACCCTGCTGGTTTAAATTGAGAACTTGATGAATTTGAGTAAGGTAAGATTAAATCAGCCACAGATAGAACCTGCAACTTAGAAAGTCCTCTCCTTAGTCCTGTATCCCTAAATGAATAGTTTCAAGGGCTTCAATAAGATGTGGGTGTAATATTACATTCACATAACCTATTATACCACTCTTAAATGAGTTGATACAACACACTGAAATGACCATTTCACTTTGAATTTTATTGTTCAGCACATTTAATTTGCTAGTGTGAGGGAACTGTTAGAACCACTCTGTAAAACTTCTGTGCAAGTTGCCATAGCAATTAAATCAGTTTTATGGTGTTCCTTTAAGTCTTAATTCTGTTTATGACTTAAAATAACAAGCTGATATTTCACATTTTATTCTCATTTTTCTGGCTTGTTAGAGAATAGACTTAGAAATTTGTGAATTCTTGTGTTCCTTGCCCTAAATGTGCTTAAATATAGCAACTGTTTGGATTTACCCATAGTTTGGATTCTTTCTATCTGCTTAGATTGTTGGATAGCACAGGGCAGGGCCAATGATTTCAAAAGATCTCTAGTGACCTGGGGATCTGTTCCTGTACTTTAAACATTGTCCCTCAGTATGGCTCCATTTGGCAACACTTCTAAGCTGTATTTCTAATTAAAAAATAATAATTGACAGGTCTTTTTTCCCCTGTTTTGCTGTTGATCCTAACCATTATGAACTTGAGAAGAATTTACTAATAAGGCTCTGCTTAGATCTTCATTTATTGTAGTTTTCTCAGGCTAAAAATTAGTACAGAATAAAAGGGAACTTCTGTCCTGGAGTGTTTTCAATCATCTGAGAGACTGAGGAAGAGAGGAGGGAAAGTGATAACTGGCATGTGACAGTTTGCTGAAACACCAAGGTCTGTGTTTGGTATTTCTGCTGTAGTGACCATGGGGAAGTTCAGGCCACCTTCTATCCTGGGAACCCTTGTTCCTGGAGCCCTGTGTTATGTGGTGACAGCCATTGTGCTATGAATGGGACACAAGCCACAACTGAGCTTGGCCCCATTAGACTGAAGGTAGAGTTACTGGGAATTCACTCTTTTTCCTATGGAAAAATCCACAAGAACTTAAGGAAGCTGCAGGAAGTTATGCTGGTTGGCAGAAAAAAAAAAGCCTTCTGTATCTTCTGATAGGGAGTTCTAGAAAATTGTTCTTGAAAGCCCTGAGAATGCAACTTGTTTTTTTTCTTGTTATCAAAGTGGAAAAGACAGCTGCCCCCAACTTCTGGGAGACATCTTACGAAATCTCCTTACATAAATAGATCCTCGTAGCAAAACTGAATCTGAAGATCCCATTCATCCCAGGTAAGCTGGCAGGACACTTGCCAGTGTTACAGCAGAACTTTGTTGAACTTACAATAATGTTTGAGGAAATAGTTTTTATGAATCAGTATTCTCCAGTGAAAATCCATTCAATGAGAATTTCCAGTTATAATTAATTCCCAGTTGTAATTAGAACTTTTCCTAAGGACCATTCAAGAAATTTCTGTCAAGGTTGAGAACCGAAAGAAAACCTTTTGGTCCTTGCCTTATTGGCAAAATTAATTTCAAACTGCAGGAATTTATTAAATAGCTGCTTGCTATTTTTATATTCATAAAGTGATTAGGGATGACTTTTGAGTAGGTTTTCTATTTAACACACATTTTCTATCTTGTATGGTAGGAAAGCAATATCAGTTTTTTTCAGTAATTTACTTTGTATTATGGTCCATTTAGCAGTTGCCTATGGTGCTTCTCAAAACCTGAATAGGTTGTTCAATTTCTTATTCCATAGGTTTTTGATTGAAAGATTATATCTTTATAGATAACAGAGCGCTAATCTTGTTTTTTGGTCAAGTACTGTGTGTTAGTCATAACTGGGTGTCTTCTGGAAAATACAAGGTACTTCATGTTTTGAATTTTGATTCAGAAATTTTT
This sequence comes from Climacteris rufus, assembly GCA_013398175.1. NCBI lineage: Eukaryota > Metazoa > Chordata > Aves > Passeriformes > Climacteridae > Climacteris > Climacteris rufus. The sequence goes on from VZRZ01006617.1 coordinate 675,549, forward strand.
CTTCCCATTGAAATGAGAGCCTGTCTGGTGAAGAGGCCTCCTTGTCATATGTCAGATCTGCATCTGTATTTGGAATGGGTCAGATGAAGGTTCCTCTGATTTACTTACTGGCTGTTATTTGGCTATGTATTCTGGCATGCCTGTGGACCCCTTTTTGGCTGGGGAAAAATGGCTGCACTTGGCTGTGTTCCTGAGCCAGGCAGAAATTACTTCTTTTTTTTTTTTCTGTTTTGAATCTCAGGATTTTGACTGAAGTGGATTATGTGGTTTTTGGCACAAATAGTTCCAGGTGTGGGCCTTTGCTGATCAGCCATATCAATTGGGCAATGGAGTAGAAAGCTGTGGCCCTAACCAGTGTTTGTTTCCTGGATGATGTCTTTAGAAGGAAGTGTAACTTGCACAAATCTCAAATCCTAAGCAAGAGAGTATCACATGCCCTCCCCCTGCCTGAGAACACAGACAGGGAAAGGCACAGTCTTATGGCTTTTGGAGGGCGTTCTTGCAAGGCTTTCAGCTCCAACTGGGCTTCTTGGAGGCTAAGCTAAAGAAGCAAAAGTCCATTTGTTGTGGTGGACCTTTTTAAGGTTAAAAATTACGGATCTGAAATGGAAACCCTTTATACTCTGCATTTCTAAACTTATACATTGGGTTTTTTAGTATGGATAGGAATTTTATCTGTAACGGTTATCCGCAGTGCATACTCATAGTGTTTTTCTAGAGGCTTATGGTACAGATGTGGAGTGTTATAAATATCAGTGATATAAAAATAAACAAGGAACCATTTGAAGAGAACAATGTAAATTTCTCTAGCAAGAATCACATGTATAGAACAGGTTTTGTTTTTATTGATGACATTTAGGAGAGAAATGGGCTCCAGCTGGAAGCATGCAAATAGTGATCTCAAGCCATATCTTACAATATTTGCTTTACATATAAGGCACATGCTTTTTTCTAACATTAACAGCGATGATCAGCACACACAAAAATGAAGTAATTCAGCTACTGAAATTTTTTGAAGAATAAAAGCTACTCTTCTGTTAAATTAAGAAATTTCCCCATGGCAGTGCCAGAGAAATTCTTTTCTGAATTGTGGGAAGTGGCAGTCACCAGCTTGAAACAGTGCTTGCATCGTGTGGCCTCAGCTTTTACCATTCATCTCAGAAGTGCCTGTTCCTGAGAGAGAATGGCTTGACAGATACCCACAGCTTGACCTAAGCACAGCTGGTGTTGCAGTCCCTGCTCTGGCAGACCTTCATCCAGGATGTGGAACAGAAAAACTGGTCTGTAAACATGGAATACCCTGTTAGCAGAAACCAGAATATCTAGTTACAAGATCTCTTTCCAAAATAACATTGTCTTTCAATGAAATATCTCTCCTGAACAGAGAAAAATTCTTTGCATAAAGTTTGGTTTTGGCGGGGGTCATAGACAGCTGAAGAGCCCAGATGCCTGAGCACTGTCGATTTCATGTGTAGAATATAATGTGTGTGTACACGTTTATACATAGACTTACATGTGTGTCTGTCTATGCACATACATACAAAACCAGATGCAAATCACCATATGTATGTACTTGGGCATCTTCCCAATCTGTTTTCCCAGGCTTTTTTTCTGGGAAGGAGTGGGAACTGAGTAGGATTCTGATACTGATGACTTGGAGGAGACATCTGTTGGCTCCAATCCATTTTATAAACTCTTTTGTATTGTTACTGTGCCAAATGTAAAACATGTGCTAAGAAAGTGACAATTGATGCATTTACAGTGAGGACATCCTTATGCGTAAACTCCACTTCAGCTTTAACTTTGAACATAAAACAATGTCTCAGTAGTCATCCAGCATAATTTCTTTAATCCAAATGAGAAATCATGTCCTCCTCTCTTTGTACAGACCATCACAGGGCAGCTGGCACTGTAGGACAAAACTGGTGAAGCTGAGACTCTTTCTACTGGCTGCGGACCTTGTCTTGTGATCTCAGAACAGTTTGATGCCAGGCCAAATGCTTGGGTATTTGCTCATGAAATAACTCTTGTGCAGAGATGCAAGCTCCAAGAAATGTCTCATAATGATCTTAAGTACTATTGAATTACTAAGAAGCATTCAGAATGACTCATGAGCTTACATTATTTTATTTGTATTCAAATGCTATAGTTTGTCTCTGCACTGTATAGAGAACATCAACAGTCAGTGCGTTGGAAGTGACAATGAATGCTGAATTGTTTCCAAATAACTCTTCCATTGATAGGGCAGAGACAAAAAGTAGTTTGGAAAATGCAAACCCTGCCCAAAAGCCTATTGCTATAACATCCTTTCAGAGGTAAGTACAAGTCCTGCTTGTCAGAACAAAGGTGTAGGTGAACAACAGGAAGCAGCTTCCTTGAGCTAAACTCAAACCTCTTTGGGCTACCACCTCAGGAAATATTTGTGTTCTTTTCCCTCCAGAATCATGAAGCTAGTGGTTATTGAGACTACACTTGTCTCCAGGGCTCTTTCTTTTCCTCGTTTCATGCTTTGCTTGTCCTATACGTTTTCTCACAATTCAAATTTTGGATCAAATTTTCAATTGTTCTTGCTCAATGTGATGCCATACACTGAAGCTTGAAAACAGTTTTCCTTTTGTGAAGAAACATTACAGTTTCATAGCATGAGAGCAGCAGTCAACTTTCGCACTGTTGCACATCACTGGCAATGGCAATGTCTTTTTGCAGGAATTTCTCAGGAATGGTGGGACAGTGGAATAGGAGATTTGGTCTTTTTGAGGGATTTGCCTTGACTCACATCAGACTGCAATGCCCTTCTGTATATGAAGCCAAAGATTTGTTTTAAGAGAGAGCCTGCTGGAGTCTTTGTGATTTGAGGCCTGATCCCCAAGCCACTTAGCCTGCAGAAGTAACACTTGTCTGCAGGAGGCTTTGGCTCACACACTTTAGTGTCTTGAAAGAGTTAGAAACCTGGTACAAATTCTTAATTTGGGACACCTGGTTTTAATGGCTTCTTAAAATCTCCTTGGTCCTTTCTTTGTGCTACTGTAAGTTGTGTTTATGGTGCATGTTTTATATATATAACATAATTTTTCCAAATGCAAGCTTAACATCAAGCCCGTGTTGCATTCTTCCATGCACAATACCATAATTATTAAGCATTTTTAAGCCCTTTTTTGTGTTAATGCACAGTTCAGTAATGTGAAGATAGAAATAGTTGTTGCAAGTTAAATATCTTCTGGTATTTGTATTCAGTATTAGAATAATTAAGTAGAATTGAATTACTGAGAAACAAACTTACGCTCTTTAAATATCAACAATATGATATTAATTACAAGGAAAGAAACCTCACTGTTTACTGGAAGAGAAACTTTGTCTTTGAAATTTCTTGTTTTTTGGTGTAGGGGGAAAAAAAACACATCCCACAACACTAAAATGCTGCATATAGATGAACTTTGAAAATGAGTGGTGTAAACATATGCTTAAGTCTTTCATGGCACTCCTCAGAAAGCTAAATAGATAATTTCTGTTTGCAGACTAAAGGAGTCTCTTTTGGATATCTGATTCACTAGTCCATAATTGTGTTTTGTCTGTGTTAGACTGGAGGAGCCCAAAGCCACTTAAGCACAGATGTTTCACTCATTCTACAGTAAGTGTCATTTCAGATTCATCTAGTTTTTACAGACTTCAGCATGGCTACTCTTAGCACTAGTTCGGTTTGATGTCCCCTTCTGTAAGTTGGTATTCTGGCTAGAGGTTGCTGTCACTAGCCTTCCCAACCCAGTGTTCAAGGGTTCCCAACCCTTTCCATCAAAGCAGTTGAAGAGAACATTTCCAAGCAGATCACCACAAAACAGGCTTGCTCAGAGAAATCTGTACTTGAAACAAAGTTAAGCCATCTGACTTTGTAACAAGCGCTTTCATAGTGGCTTTACTGATACAGAGTTAAGAACAAATAGCAGGGAGCTAAGCAATTTGAACTGTGTGGCTGGCAAGGGCCTGACAAACCCTAAATACAGCAGTAGAAGGCCAGCTGATATTAAATCACTCAGGAAACATTTCCTCACTCACATTTGCTATAATTGGTCAAAAGGACTTTGGAACCAGACTCACCTCAAATTTTAAACCTTTGTGAAAGAAAATGGTGAGGACATCAGCAAAGGAATTGACTTAAATCTAACAGCCCTTCAGCTCTGTATGTTGCTGCATGCAGGCAGTGATATTGTGGATATGGAAACCGGTGATTTAGTAGTGGAGTCTTTTAGTTTCTCTGCTCCATGGTGACCTCAGTTTCATTCTGTGTAACTATTTTCTCTCACTACCTGGAATGTCTAAATAAGGCAATAAAAACTTCATGCCTATGTTCTTTCTGTGTACTAGTTTGTTCCTCTTGTGCTACCCCTGGATTCTGTGCTGCCTCTGTTTTCCCATGGCTGCTCCCAGTGTAGAGCAGGCTGTAGAAGCAGTGGTGATACACTGCAGTCAGCACTGCCTTCAGCACCATGTGCCTCTGAAATGCCTTATTGTTAGATTGGACTTGTCATCTCCATTGAACAGCTATTTAACTGTGATTAACAGCCACTACTTGAGATGTTGTTCAACTATATCCTATTGGACTTGTGATAGGCACTCTATTTATTCTGGATTAGCAAATCTATAGCAAAGCTGTCATGGCTGATTAAATAATTTTTCTCCCAGTGAAGCCTGTGCTGTTTACAGTGAACAGAATCAGGTATTTAATGATGTGGAATCTAGGAATGAGTAATTTGTAAGGCAAGTGACCTTGGAGTGCTAAAATACCGTGGGCTGTCTGTTTATGTTGTTGAAAAACTAGAGAGTTTTGTAGTGGTGTACTCTACATGGTTAGTGCACATGCTTGAAAATCTTATTAGTACGCTTTACCTCCTGAGCAGAATGAGGAGAGAATAAAAATGATACAAATGATGTTTTCACAGCTGGTATTGAGAAGGAGCTGAAACAGCATCAATGGTCTGATCTGACAGCAGGTTCAGAAAGAGATATTGTGCTGGGTTGTTCTACTGCTTGGGCCTAAAGAAATCTTGATTTGTCATTCTATAGAAGCAAAAGTGATCTACCAGTGACCTGTTTTCAGAGAGTTTTAGTTAAGATTTTGAAAGCCTGTATTAGCAAAATGGATTGTATAATGACAGTCCTGAAATGCAAAGAGCTGAAGATATAAGTGAATATTACCTTCTTTTTAAAGGCTATCAGTTTCAAGGCAAATTGTTGCTCAGTTCAAGTTGTTAAAAAAAGGACATGCCTGATTATTCTCCACTACAGTATTTTGTTTGGCAAAGCTAAAGGACTTTCAGTATAAAGAATTACAGTTTTCTATGAATTCTGAAGTGAGAGATGTGGTGAGCCTACCATCTATGTGATAAAGGGGAATTTTCAGGGTTGGCTGGGAGATAGGAACATTATAGGAGACCTATTTGCATTGTCTGGTGTGATGTGGCTCTGCCTGTCATGCAGTCCCTCAGGCATTGGCCTCTGGTGGTTTAACCCCAGCTGGCACCTAAGTACTACGCAGGCACTTGCCCACTCACTGTGGGGAGGACAATTAGGAAAACTTGTGGGCTGAGATGATAAATACAGTTTAATAACTGAAACAAAACAAAATGTAACAATTCTCATGATAATAATATTTGCGATGAAAGGGATAGAGAGAAGAATAAAGCTCAAAGGAAACAAGTGATGCCCAACACAGTTGCTCGCCACCTGCCAACTGATGCCCAGCCCATCCCTGAGCAGTGATCAGACACTCTTGGCCATCACCCACAGTTTATATACCAGGCATGATGACATGGAATATTCCTCTGGCCAGTTCAGGTCAGCTGTCTCAGCCAGCTCTCAGCTGTTTCCTTCCCAATTTCTTGTGCAGCTCTTCACAGGCAGAGCATGAGGAACTGAAGTGTCCAGTAGGCACTACCTGCTGGTAGTGCACAGTAGTAGACACAGTAGGCACTGTGTCTGAAACACAGCACTGAGAAGAAAATTAACTCCCAGCCAAAATCAGGATGCTTTTCCTTAGTGGCTTGCTTTTCTAGTGACTTTCTAGTGACTGTCTGCTTTTTGATTTGAAAACTCCAAATTGTAACCTGCTTGTTTTCCATTCTTTCACATTGCAAGTAGGAAAACTTCAGCAGGCCGGGTCACTGCACAGTCTATGCTCTTGGATACAACCCACTATAGTTGTAAATGGGTTTATTAAGTTGTAGGTCATAATCTGTGAAAAGTACAGGATTTACCTGTTGTTCCATATATGTGTTATGTAGGGGTTAACAGCGATCAAGAGTTCTAGAACTTTTTCCTAAGGGTCAGTAAAGCATACAGCATCTAAGCATTGCTGGGATGAAAGTGGCTTCAAAACTGTCAGAAATGAATCACTTTCGTACAGGTTTATTCACTTTCAAAGTATTATAAATAATGCAAATTTAATGTCCATCTGGACACTAGGTTTTGCCAACTGCTACCAGACCAGCTGCAAAATTCACTGACTACAAGCTTTGCAGCTGCCACATGCAGTCAATGCCAAGAAGGAGCACACTGCAAATTCTCCTTCAAGTGCTTGGACTGGTATTCTGTACTGGAAAACAGATTAACAAGGAGTGAGACATCAAACAGGGAAAGTAAGGCTTTGTGTATAGGCAAACACCTTTGTTTTAAGAAGGTTGCTTGCAGAATGAAGTCAGCTGAGATCTAATCAACTTTGTTTGCAGTGGCCCTCATGATTCTTGTTTACTTGTTTCCTAATATGAAATGTATGTTATATGCACTTTGTGGCATCTTGTAACAATAAGAGCTACAAAAATGCATAGAATCTCTGCGTACCTGTGATTTTGATGCCTCCATCTGGATGCTTTTGTTTTCAATTTATTTACTCTTCTGTGGCTTGTAGGCTGCTTATCTGAATTAACTGGTAGACATTCTCTCTTCGGGACAGTTTCCTGTCAACATTTTCAGACTTTTGGCCTCCATGGTTTTGGATCTACTTGGCACTCATAAATTTTGGGGATACTCCCCATTTCCTTGAGCAACTGGTCTGTTTTTTTTGTCACTTGGGATTTTGTTGACATTCTTGCAGCTGCTCAGTATTTTGAAATGCACGTCCCAGCAGACCTGAAGATGCTGATGAGAAGCCTGGGGCTAATGCTCTGTAAATTGAAACCCAGAGCTCATAGCAAAGGCGATTGAAACTCTGACAACAGGGGAAAATACAAGGTCTAAATTGAAGATGGATCTAAGATTATTGCAAGGTTTTTTTCATTAAGAGGATGTTCTTTACCTTCAGGGAGAGTCCATGCTTTTTGACCATTGATATTAAGTTGGCTAATGTATTTAGATCTCTCCAAACACAAAGCCTATGCCTTGGACAACCCCTGCATATATCAGCTTCATAAAGCAGTGTTCAGTTACACAAATATTAGAGCTTTCAAATAGAGAGCTCAGCTACCTTAAATTGAAGGCATCTAATATTCAGCCATGTTCTCAACCTGCTTTAAGGTTCAGGGCAGATTTTCAGCTGGAAAAGATCAATGTCAGCTTTTTTTAGTGTATTGGATCTATACAGGTTAACACAAGCTGAGAAACAAGATGTTACTTTGTTTTCTTGGTGTGCGTTTCTGGGTGATTGTGCTGCTCTGTTCATGTTGTTCAGCAACCCTAGCACTTGGAAGTTTTCAAGAGCAGGAGGAGCAAGCATCTTGATTATTTATTCTGTCTTCTTCCAGACCACAGTGCATAGTCTGATGGGAATTAGTCTTCTCTGCTACAGAAGAGAGCATCATAGTACATTAGTGGGGAGGCTTGCATAAATGTCTATACTTAACTATGAAATGCATAACTAGCCTCTTCAGAACTAAATTGCTTTTAAAGCCCAGATTCTGGGAGGTTGGTCTGTTATTGGTGAGTGATTCACAGTTTTTCTTAATGCCAGTCACCTTATACTTCATGAAGAGAGAGATGAAGGGAACTAGGTTAGGCTGGCATAAAGCTCTGGCCATTTCAGGTTTTGAGTTAATTTCTCAGTTGCAGTGCTCTGGCTTTTCATATGCTGATTATGGGGGCTACCCTGAATCTTAGACTTTAGGAAATAGGGATCCTTACCTCAGGTTCATGGTTTGCCTCATTTACACATTTCCTTTAGAAGGCTATTAATATTTCATCATGTAAACATTTTACTGTGCCACAGTGCTATTAATCAAATTACTTTTGGCCTTATCTGGGAAATTTGCCATATAATTAATCTGGTTTTATTAATTTTAATATACCTATTATAGCTAAAGTTGTATCCTGAATGTTTGTAATTGAATTAGATAAATATTTTATTTTACTTTGATAGCAGTTTTCACCCAGAGAACTCAGATGTTTATGCAGTACCAGTTGATAAGCAGATGTGTTGCACAAATCTGACTTTACCAATACACAAAGCAAGGAGAAACTATGGGAATAGTTCTGCTGTGTCAGTGTGACTGCCCTTGGCTTTAAAGTTCAGGATGTTTGCCTGCTGTACTGAATGGGAGCCCTAGTTCTGCTATGCAGCTCGGGCTGAAGAATGTTGATTTCTCATTTGTGTAAGCTCAGTGAGGAGTGGATATAAAGTATAGTCTGGGTAATACAAAGCATGCATATCAAAATGGAAGCCAACAGGCATAAGCAGAAGTGATCTATTGATATTGAAGAGTGCAGTATGGAGGCTTTAAGAAATAATTTCAGTCAAGGCAAATCTTTCATTAACTCACTGTGAGCGTAGCTGTAATGTTTATTTATGTGAGTAGAAAAAAGGAAGGTGGAAAAGTTTTCTTTATGCAAAGTAAATTAGACTGTTTCGGATGAACATGTCTCCTGCAATATGTATTATATTTACCTATTGTTGTAACACAAGTGACTATGAGAAGAGCGTTACTTTCTAAGTAAGACTTTATAAAATTTTCATTCTTCTATTACAGTAATATTCTGGTATAGTCGATATAGAAAATCAACAGAATTCTTTCAAAGCTGATCTCAACCTGGAAGTGTTTATCCCAAGACCTAGGTGCTGGAGCTGACTGCCTTTAGAGTTTCAGAATTACAGCTACCCACAGTTTTATGGCTTTCATGATTAGCTGTCTAGTGTATATGGAGGATGAAATGTACTTTGGGCCATTCAAATAGTTTGTTAAATGAAGTTCAGTGACAAAACCACAAGACCCTGGGATCTGTGCACACTGAGATTTTATAAAACCTTCCTGTGTTTATGAGGGACTCAGCCAGCCCTCAGAACTGAAATTCCCCAGATGCATTCAGCTTGGCCCCATTTCTATTAAAATCCATTTTGTGAGAACAGGTGCTAACATCAGCTTGTTACTAGGTACAGCTAATTAGTTGGAGACGCCCATCATGATGATGGGGCAAGTGTTGAAGTCCAGTCATGTGCCATTATGGCCTCTAATATGTGCCCTAGAGGACTTTATTGCAGCTGTAAAAATAGGACTTTTAAAATGTGAAGCTTATTTCTAAGAATTTACTATTAGTCAAAGATTGTTTTTGAAGAAAATACTGCAATATAAAATAGCTAATTGAGCAATATAAGCCATAAACACCTCAGGGAAGCTCTTAAAGGACACTTTTAAAGCTGACTTTAGAAATCTGCTAGGCTTTTCTAAAGTATTCCTGCCTCTAGCAACACTTCTTTCAAAACCTGACAGGCAATGAGGGGACTGGAGACGGAACTTTGTTTCCATGAAAGGAAGTGGTAAATTCCTACTGACTCCCACTGCCGGTCTGCTTTCATAAAAACGAGGAGGTAGGGAGAAGAACTGACAGACACTGGTGGAGCGGGAAACAGCTTTGGGAGCCTCAGGAGGCTTCCTTATTATGACTTTGTAAAATGACCTTTACAAAGTTATTTTCACATGAACCAGGTGGGGAGGACAAAACGTGTTTTTCGCTGCTCATTTTTGTATGTAGGTCTGTATGGCAATAGGAACAGAGGTGATCATGAGATTGATATAGAAATTTGAGGAAATCTTACTTTTAGTACAGTCACTTATGAAACTGGTTCTTCATCCCTGCAGAACCAAGGCTTCACCTTTAGTTCATGCACTGTTTGTGCCTTATATCAACTTGCTTAATTTCTGCCTGCAGCACATGCAAAACAGAACAATATTTATGTAGCTCCCATGTACGACTTGTGCTGGCAACATTCTCTGCAATCAGTAGGTCGAAGATGTTACATTGTTTGCATTGGGGAGTTTTTATCAAACAGACCATAAATCAAATTTAAAAGCTGCTCAAGATTATCTACTATGTTCCTCACTCTCTCTGTTCATCACAGTATATTGCAAAAATGAATCAAAGTTTTTAACCTGTGCACGTTTTTAAAGTATTTCAAAGTTGACTTCATACCTTCTAAAATATGTTTGCTAGAATTTTGCATGGTTTGCATTTTGTTTTTGTTACTTTAAAGTTTGTTAATTTTATATATTATTTCTTAACTACAGTAGGCTTTTAAAGTATATTTCAAATTTATTCAATACTGTTTTTCAGTTTTTCAGTTGTGTTAGCAGTGAATGAACATTTTTGGACCAAATGTATTCATTTTCATCTAATGTATGAAAAATAGCACTTCTACATGAAGTAATATTTATGATACTGAAATATGATGGGCAAAAACATATTTTGAAAACTTGACTGACACAGCTCTTTTCATGGAAAATCCTGTTCATTGTAGTGTGCCAAAGCGGTTACTTTGACTGGACTCCTTTTCAGGTGGTCAGTGGGTACTTAAAAGTCATCATGGGGACTTTTAAGATCATGACATTCCCTGGTGAAGCAATCCTTCTAATGATAATTGTTATCACTCTTGAGGTTGAGATCTGCAAATCACAAAACACCCAGTTTGTTTGAATTCTTCCAGCTTTTGCTTAGGAAGGAAAAGGTCTATATGGAAGTCATTATTCACGCTTTAACAGCTGCTGTGGACATATTCAGAACACAAATAGAAGTTATTGAAGCCCCTGTGATATGCTGACTCTGGTGTAGTGGTCGAATAATTCACCATCAGTTTAAAGAGTTGATTTGATGAACTTGAGGAAATATAGGGCTGAGATATTGCCAGTGTAATTTAACCCTTGTGGTAGGATTAATTATAAGTCCCAATCAAGCTCTCTTTGGAGAAAATACAAGCTTCAAATGAGCCCAAAATGAGGCCAGAGGTTTGGGCTGAGATTTCCAATGCTCCTTAAAGTATTTGTGAATTCAAATCCTATTGAGATGAATAGAAACTGGTCATCAAACACTGTAGGTGGCTTGCAAATCCCAGGCTTGAATTTTAATAGTGATCTTTCAGTCCTACTGAGACTTATAATATGAGGTATTATAAAAGAAATAAATGGGCTCTGACCCAAGTCTGGCATCTTTGTTAAGACAGGCTATGCCAGAACACATGTGCAAAATTGCAGGCACATCCACATACTCTGCCTAATGGGTCAGCCTTTTTGACTTCCAGTGATGTACTGTCTTTATTACAAAGTTACTGCTTGGGCAAGGAGCTTTAATATATTAATAATCAGTGCCTTAGGCCAGGTATCAGGTGGCTTTTATTATGGCAGTCTGTGTGGTCCCACATTTAACTCCATGGGTATAGAAATAGAGAAACCACTCTCACCTTCATTTATTTCTCATATCAGATGGACGAACAATTTTAGATATCTGCTCCATTCCTTTTGGTAAGCAATTCCCTTCTGTGTTATTCTGACAAATAAGGTTTCTGGCCAGAGATGGTTAACTATTTGAATGCAGACAATCCTGTTGTTTACATTAAAGAATTGTGATAATCTTTCTTTTCTTTTTTTTAATCCCCAGAAGCAACCTTGCACTGTTTGATTTTAGTGCCTGTTAGCATTAGAGTGGGCTTCAAGAATTTCTATCAGTTATCACTACATATGTCATGATGAATTAATATCCTGAAGGAAGCAGATAATGCCTCATCCTGAAATAATATTTTATTAGGAAAAAATAATAAGCAAAATTAGAAGTAAACTTTCATTTTTAAATTAATGCAGAACAGCAGAAAGTGCTGACATACTTGACTGCATTGTTCAAGAATCAATTTTGTGATATGGGGCAAATGGGATATTAACACATTTAACATAATAGTAGTTTAGTACTGGCAAAATAAGAGCATTTTTTAGCAAGACTTTTCCTTTTATCTTTACCTCTGGAGTTGCATGAGAATTTAATTTTTCCTTAAGAGAAGAGTCTAGTTCTCCAAGTAAACTAAATTAATCTTGAAAATGCATGAGAAAGGTTCCTAGTTTCCAACTTACTAAATTCCAAACTTGAAAATGTTGGCTTTAGTTTTCTAGGCTGAGGGGAGGAAAAATATATTAACATGCTGAGGAATGTTTTTGTGTTTCCTTTAGTGTTAGGGGCTAGCCAGTGTAGCAATTTCCTTTTCAGTGAACACGATAATTTCATTTAAGTTTCTTCTTTAATTATCTATTTCTCCAAATGACTCCTTGCATCCACTGTAGTTTTGAATGACAGTCCCAGAAAGCACCAGGGAATTCAGCATGAGATGTGTCTCTAGACTGTCCTGCTCACTCTGCTGCTACATCCCCTTTTCAGAGAAATTACATTTGGAGCATTTCTTGCCCTAACTCTTCAGGCTTCACTTTATATGCACACACAGAAGTGCCCTTTGGAAGACTATGGTAAGGTTTGCACCTCTGTATTGGTCTAAACACTCTGTTATAAATCTCAAAATTCAGTGTGGCAGATGATACACAGTTTCTAAGATAATCTGGGCTGTGTAGTAAAAGGCATTAGTATCTTGTTAGAATAATAGCTTATTTCCAGATGATCATAATTTGTAATTCATTTGAACATATTTCATAGCTTTAAACTGTCATTTTTTTGATTGCCAGGAATGAATTTTGAAATAATTGATGTTGCCATAGGTACAACTTCTTACTGGTCTGGGCAGGCATGAACTGCACATCGTTGTTTTACTGCCCTAAAAATACAGTATTCCATTGCTGGCAGTCTAGAGGTCTGCTCCTCCAAATGCTCACTGTGAGGAAACTGCTCCAAAGAGATCAGTAGACATGGGGATTGTGTGGGACTGATGAGGCTGAGCTCACCAAAATAAAAATGTTTGTGTGCTTTATGAACAGTTCCTGTGACTATATGGCTCGGGGCATAAGAACCTTGGTGACTTTGACATATTGTCGGTTTTTTGCATGTGGAACTCAAACCTTGAAGGGTGTGAACACAGAAATAAAACCTTCATAGTGCCATCTTTAGGAAGAATGATAGCCATTAACAATTCTAAAACTGCAATGATCTGCTTTGAGGGGTCAAAGGACCACTTAGGAAGGAATAGCATCAATTCTGCAGTCAGGAAAGAATCCTCTACAGCTTTGAGTAAGGCAATCTCAAATTATGATTTACATTCATACAAGTCTGCTTCAGTTTGATTTCTTGCACTGGATGAATGAGAAACTCAAGTTCTGGGTGTTTCAATGGTTAACATTTGAACTGCAAATTGGATTTGCTTCTCCACTGTAGGTCCCTCAATTAACAATATAAGAGTCCATTTTCATCAAATGGCCTCAATTTATTTCTTTTTTAAGAAGGGAGTGTTATAGTCCTTTCTTCCTTCTCTGCTTCACTCATCTCCCTAATTCATTAGTAATTTGTATTTATCCAATATTGACACATACTTAAGACCAGCTTGCAGATTCCAGTCGAGATGGATGTAAACTAGTTTTACAAAGAATAAATAAAATCCCTCCTATTGATCCATCATGCCCAGCACAAGATTCATTAATATGCCCATAGTGATTTAATTGTGAAAAATATTAGTCAATGACTGGTTTAATGTCATTCTGGGAAAGGTTTAATAATTGTGGCAACAGATACGAAGTCCTGCAAAGCTTATACTGTACAAAGTGCTTATCATAATCAGGAAAAAATTAGTCCCTGTCCCAAAGGCTTGCAGTCAGTGAGGAAACTGCAGTGCATGGGGAGGAAAGCACAATCCAGTCAGTCCTGAACACGGAGCTGTTATGGGCATTACAGCAGAGGACATGGAATGATGTGGAAGTGAACGGTGAAATAGTTTTACAGTTACTTCCTGTCATACATGAAAATGCCATGTGAGATAAAGCATGAGGAGGATTTTCTGGAAGCATAGCAAGTGACTAAGGAGTGCTTGCATTGCAAAATGGGGGGCCGAAAGCTTTTGTCATGACAGAATATGAGATGATAAAAATAGAGTAAGACTTGTTCTTGAAGGCCTTGAAATAAAAACAGTTTCTTAGCCAAGTCCTTTCTAATAAGTGCTGAAGAGTTATGTGAGATTAAAAAGTTGGTGGTTTTTTTCTAATTTGGTGATTGCTGTATAACTAATTGCCTGCTCTCTGAGAGTCCTGAAGTTTCTGGGTAGTGAATGTCATAATCTGCTATATTCAGAAGAGGGCAGCATCAACCTAAACAAGTGGGAACACATTTAATTTAAGGATTTCAATGTAAATGGGAGAGGCTCCAAAAGGTAACATATATACATTTGTTAAGTTTGTTAAAACCAGAATTTTCAATCAGTTTTCAATCTGATATTATTACAAAACAAATCCGTAATTCAGAATTATTGGCACTTTCTAGTATCTCTGCAATGACATATTTGTTGTCTTCCAATAGTACCACATTGTTCAGAGTAGTGGTTGCCACACCTTAGTTATTATGACACCTACAGCCTTCTATTCACAGGTATTTTGAAATAAAAAATGGAACAAAATGGAAAAAAAAAGGCCAAAATTTTGAACATTTTGTGACTGAAATGCTACTGAAGTCACAGGCAATACAAACCAGGCATCAATACAGGTGATGACACACTGGTCCTGAGGATCTCAGTTAATAGCAAAAGTCTCAGACATCAGTTTGACTTTGGATCTAGGACTGAGTCAGATGCAAGATTTGGACTAAAATGGGCAAGTACTTGTGTAATTATATTATGGTCTAAGGCTTAAGGGAATTTGCCTGAAATTTTGACTGAACAAGGACTGGACTGAGTGCAGAAATATTAGGCTAGCCTAATTCCTCACCTTGCTGCCCATGACTAAATTCTGTTCCAGTTGAATAAGTCAATGTGAGATTTTAACACATATTTTTATTTAAAATGCTTGCAAATTTATGCACAAGTCCTACTGATGTCAGTGGTGCTTATGTGTATGCTGGAGTGCTTTGCTGAGAGCAGAACTCTGAAAGAAAGTCAGGACTGGGCCATTGTAGGGTGAGACTGTCAGCCTGCAGTGGCAATAGGTGATCCAGGCAAAACATGTGTAGGAGCTTTTCTCATAAGACTTGACAAACTGTATTCTGAATTAGGGTGCAAGGAGATAAAAGTGTACCTTGCAAACACTAGTTTTCTCCTGCTGACAACATTTTAAACATATTTGGGTGATTACAGCTTTTTTTTTTCCCTGGATGTATTTAGAGTTCTTTGGCTAAGGAAGATGCGTCATATTTCACTTGATTCCTTTCTTACACCCTAAAAGAACAGGAACATGTTAGCTGTTCTATTTTGTGGCTCTCAAGGTGGCTCATTTAACCTTGAATTGTGTCAAAATCCTGTTTCAGCATAAAGACTACATATGCATATGCTTAATGAATAAGACCCTAAAGATTTGTAGAGAGCCTAAGTTTATATACTCCATTAAATATGATCTTCACAGACTAATTAGTTAGAAATTTTACCCTTGCTTATAGTATACAACATTTTATGGTCAATAACAGTAAAATCTATGTAAACCATGCTCTCTATTAATAAACATTATATGCTTCTGGCTTTCAAATAAGGAAATTGATTACTTGTTTTTCTCTTGTGACTGGACTGCCAGCAGAGTAAAATCGGAGCAATTAACATTATGAATAGATTCCTTCATGTAAGACATGAAAGCATTACAGATAATTTTACTTTCTGTCAAAATAAGGATATTAGTACTGTGAAGAAAACTTAGATCAGCAATATTCAAGCTCAGATTTCAGGGAGGGTCCAAGGTCTCTGGGGTTTGATATTGCATAGTATGACTTTCCTCTGTGTGTTACAGGTTTGGATCAAACCAAGGTTAGTACTAGCTAGAACTGGTTGTTAGTTATTTGTTGCTGGACAGCTTCTGTCCAGTTCTTAGTAATAATGTGTGTACCCCTAAAACCTCCTCTGCAAATGTCACTGTTGAGCTTTCTAATGGAGTCACTGGAATGGAGTGATCTGGGATGTGCACCACCCTCCCCATCCCTGCAGGGGCCTCTCTGGGTTAGCATTTGAAATACAATGGTAGAAAGAATGATCTCTGTGGAGCTGTAAGCTTATGTGATAAGCTGTTGTTCTGCCAACACACACAGACATTATCATCTTCTGTTGCAGTCCAGGAGGTCCCCAGATGATGTGCATGTTGGGCAGGTATATAAATGAGCAATTCATTTGAACTTTTCAGCTAATAGGATTTTCAGTATAAGCCAGAAGAAAATACCTGTGCCCTAATATTTGTACCCCTTACTTTCCCATAAAGGGACGTTTCTGAAACAAAACAACCCCTCACCCTGGAATGACATGTTGGGTATGTGCACTAGCTAGTGCACATATGTTGTATACAAAGACCTACAAGCCCAGGATGGAGAACAAATATATTAAATAAAGGTTTACTGTGATAGAGGTCTCTTTTTTAGCCACACTCTATAAACAGATGCTGAAAATATTTTAGTAATTTAATTAGAAAAATCAACCTAGTGGTTCTGCTGGTTATGAATACAAATTTAGAAGGTCTGTACTTTAAAACTGTAGTTGTTTAGCTCCAAAGGGAGACTTGGACTGGATGAAGAACAATTGCTTTTTTGCAAAGAGCCTATCATATTGGCCCTGTCTGAAGAAAGCAGAATTTTCAACTGGTTTTGTTTAAAATGGTAAGGCTAGCACGCAGTGCATCTCTTTTCTCCTTCCAAAGGTGACTCCTGGGCACCAAATATAGTTCATACATATAAGAAAAGTATGTCACCCAATAACCAGCTGAAAACTAGTAACTTCAATGCTTAGAAATGGAGCTGTTAGGTATGGGAGAGTTCCCTCTTTCTTGTGTATTACATTCTTCAATTTTTAGCAAGCACAAGTGTATTTAAAAGGATGGTAGTTTAGGAAACTTTTCCTACCTTTTTCTGTCCTCTAGCAGATCTTCCAAAATACCTATGCTGAATTTACTTTACAGGTCACAATTTTTGCTGAGTTGAAAATCCTGAAAAGTATGAAGGATGAATTAACTTTTTCTATGAGTGCTTTTCCCTAAGCAGCTTTGCAGTTCCTGGAGTATCTGTGGATAATTTTTTGCATTACTTTTTTACTAGGCTGTACAATGGCCAGACCAAAGGCGAAATTACTCCTGTAGAAATGAAGATTTCACTCGTGGGTGCTAGTGCCCAGTTGTGAAACCAGAATCTGATTCTTGTATGATCTGTTCTCAAGTCAGGTATATCCACGTGCTGAGAATATGAATGAAAGGACCCTGTGTGGTAGATGGATGTATGACATTCTGCAGATGAAGGGCAAATAGTGAGCCCCCTATGTCATCTCCTTTGTCTATAATTTTGTCTTTCTCTAAAAGCATCTTCTGATCATTCACATTTTTAGATGCACTCAATGAAATTGTTTTTGTTTGCCCAGCCTCTTCTGGCTGTTCCTGACTCCTTGCTCTCACAAGTAACTTCAAGTCCTTTCCAGGCCACCGGACCTAACTACTGAAGTATTGTATTCCATGTGCTACTGGAGCTGCCTAGTTTAGAATATCTGGGAACATACTAGAGGTGTAGGCAGAGCAGAGCTTTTTTCAAAATACAAGCTTGGGATGGGTCATTAATCAAGCTGATTTGATGCTCCTTGGTCTTAAAGGTAAGCTGCTGCTTCTGAAAACATGTTTTCATGAGTAAATCGCTTTTTTTCTAGAGAAGCAAAGGAAGGTGTTCTGCTCATGGGGTTGAACTTCCTTCTACAATGGACATTCTCTGTGTGCTAAAACATGAGGATTGGGAGCTTGAGTGAATGCTTTTGTTACTGAACATGAAAGCAAAATCATATTTCTACTTGGATGATGGATTTCCCTTAGTAAGCAGCCACCATCTTGTTTACAAGGAAATCTCAAGCAGCAGGGTTTGTGCAAACTGCTTCTGGTTGGCTTTTAGCAGGGATGACACAAAGAACAAATGAGACATATATTGGATTGAGGTAAGCAGTCTTTATTACCACAACTGTAGTACTAACTTATGTTTAATTGCTCAGCATTTATGAGGTTCATAGTTTATTGTCTTTCTTGCCACACAATAGGCTGGGCAAGTTAAAAAAGCTCTAAGTTTCAAAGGCTAGAGTTTTGGGTGCCTGCCAGTACTGATCTGTTTAGCAAACAGGCAGCAGGGTGCTTATTAGTAGGTTGTGGTTTGCAAACCATGAAGCCTGTGGGGCCAGATGCACTGATCAAATAGTGAATCTATAGATCAGTAAGCCCATTACATGAAAAGGGGAGCACCATTGAATATAAATATATTTTTCATAGGCTTCAATTAGCCACCATGAATGACTCTTGTAACTCTTTCTGTTGACCCAGCAGTCTAAATATTAAACATTAGTGTAAACAACATTTGTTCCAAATTGCTTTTCTTAGAATTTCCCAACGACTTACATAGTAATTTTGGTAGTACAAGAAAAGTGCCAAATTGCTCTTATTATTTCTATTTATTTCAGTGTAACAAATAGTGCCTACTTGTAACTCAAGGTGCTTGTATATTATTCATAAAAGCACAACAAAAATTGGCAGTGAATCAACCACTGCATAAGACCAGGTGATTAGCTGGTCTGAATCTGTGTGGTTCTATAGAAATCAAGATAAGTCTATGAGTTCCCTGAAGTCATGGGGGTTATGAAAATTTCTAGTTGTTAAGGATCCTACAAAAGGACTCTGCAAATGACATTTCACCCTTTGAATTTCAGTTGGAACAAATGAAACATCCGTTGCTGTAACTTCAGCCATGAAGTTTCCAAGAACAGACTTTACTATTTTAATTACTTGAACTTCCCTGATTTATTTTTTTTCAATTGTTTCAACCTGTGAATCACTTGTTAATTTCCTGTGACAGCTACTGTTAAAAGTAGTTGATTTTTATGGAGCACCTCATCACTTAAGTAATGTGGCAGGATTCACTCTTCCTGACCATGTACCTGCTGAACCCTGGCACTTCCATGACTTGAGCATCCCCAGTCCTGTTCCTTTATATCAAAGTTCTTGAACACAGTTTTACTCCTATAAATGTTTGCAAGGAAAAAGTGAAATATGTTACAATGCCACTAGGCCATCACTTCTATCACTTCTATCCAAAATTCTGTGAGTTCTTTTGGTAGAGAGGACCCAATTCTTGTTTCAGTTGCTTCCTCCAGGAAAAATCAACAGGGAAAAAATACCTAAAAGGATCTTCTGAATGTCAATTCAAGACTATTTACATAATAAATAGGAAAAATAAATTAATTTCTACAGCTGAGAATCTTGTTGGAAGTGCCCAGAGATGTAGAACAAATTAAAGTACTCTACTCTTAGCCCCTTTCCACTCTGTTGCCAGCATCTTCTCTTTGTTTTCTTTCTGTTGAGTAATGCAGTGCTGCTCTAAATTTTAAGAAAAAAAACAAAAAAAAACCACAAAAGAAAACATGATGCCAGTATTCTTTCAATTATTATCTCAAGCTTGGCATGGTTGACGTGAATTAATTAGTTAGAAGGTATTAGTTATTTGCAAAAAAGTTTTCCTCATCTGTGCTTTCCATGTAGACAAAAGTGATGTGCTGCACCAGTTCCAGTAAAGGAATTGTTATAAATAACATTAATGGTAAGACAGTTTCATGTGTTTGCCCACTGCAAGAGAAACACTTATTCACATAATATAGAAAGGAATCAGAACCCATGAATTGACTTTGCAACTTGTCAGGTTAAATCTGTTTAAAAGTCTGCAATGACCTTAGTGGCATGCAGCTTTATTTTGGATCTTGCACTGGCAAGATGCTTAAGTACATAGCAAATATTATGTATTTCAGTAGTTACATGCTGACATGCTGAAGAGACTGATGTGTTTAAAATTCAATGTGTCCTTACGTTGCTTAGGCTAGTGCAAACTGGGGCTTTGCTCTAGTGGAAGTGAGAGCACGTTTACACCCAATGTCACCCGCTCAGCAAAATTTGAAAAAAAAGTCAGGTTGGCATTTTCAGAATGTGTGATTTCCTTGAATGTTTCTTGCCCTTCAGTTACAAGTCTCCTTTAAGTCATATCATCTAAAGGCTGCATTAGCTCTTTTTAGCTGGGAAACCAAAGTCTATTGTTCTGACACTAAATTAGGACTAGAGGCCAGATTAATAAATAATATGAATCATTTTGTGGAATCCTTAAATGTCAGTAGGCAAGCACATATTTATGAGGTTTATTAGCCTTATTATTCCTGTGCAGAACTGACAGCTAAGAGCACAGACAGGAACAAAGACTAACTGAAAAAGAGACTAACACTAATGCAGAAATCTTACATACCATTGCATACAGAGCAATCTAAACCCCAGGAATCTATATTATGAGCATCTTCATTTTTCAAACACTTCAGGGAAACACTCTGTGACCCTTATACTAAGTTGGTCCTGAAAGTATTCTGATTCCCATTTTCTCCTTTAAGGGCCAAGTTCTATAACCCAGCCAAAGAATCCAATCACTCCTCCATGTGCATGAGCACTGATAATCCTGTTCCTCAACCCAGTTTACAAGAAATCAGTTTTCAAAGCCTGTGAAGATTCAGATGCATTGAGTGGGAGAAGAGTAAGAGCCAACAGGCCTCAGTGTTGATATCCTTCTTTACAGGATTCCCAGAAAGGACTGGAGGAAACAACTTTCTCTTTTGTTCATATCAGAGAGTGTCTGCAGATGGAGAGACTTTCTGCTTGTACAGCTAGGGTAATAGAAAGTCCTCACAAAATGGTTCTGCAGGAGTTAATGCTTTTCAGTTACTCTGCCCCCATGAAAGGTATTCTAAAGAAAAAGCAGTAGTAATTTTTCTTTGCTAGAATGTCTCTTCAGAATGAACAGGAGAACATTAATCCCACAACTCTTCATGCTGATCTCAATGCTGTGACCTACAGACTGGCCAGCAGTTAGTCCAATATGAGAACCTCAGGTACAGTAAGTAAGGAAGTAATTTAGAAATTAGCTCAACCCATAGTCTCTCTCCCATCTCAGGTCTTGTTTGCAAGACCCTACACCAGAAAAGGGACAGAACTATTGTGATTGCTTGGATAGAAAGGACTTACACTTGTAAAATTTGCTGTAGCCTATGTTAACCCAGACTGGCTAAGTCAAGTTCAGTACATTGATTTAAAATGCCGGAGAAAAAAGGCATCTTGGTTTTTAACTTGGGATAGTCCTTGCATGAGCTGCTCAATTACCTGTTACTTTAACTGATAACCCCAGTAAAAATCTTAGTTGCCTTGTTTTTCCTGCTGTTGTAGTCTCAGGTAGGAAGCTATTATAGCCTCAGGCAGGAAGTTCCAGCAACCCCAGATAAGAACCCTTTTTTCCCTTTCCCCCAATTTACTTTTTTTTTTTTCTTTCTGATTGTACATATCATTTGAACCAGATTTGCTAAGGGCTAAGTGTTTGCAGCTCTCAGGCGTCTTTGCTACATGGGGGAGGCTCAGAATTTCTGATCTTCAAATCTTTAATGATGCATGGGAAAACCAAGGAAAACAATGACACTCCAAGAATGCCACATGCTGCATGTCTGTAGAGAAGGAAAGATGAAAACTGTTTTCTTGTACTAAACCAATGGATTATAGCTAATGCCATGAAACTGGACCAATGTTTTCAGGAAAACAAGTATTCTTTTTTGAATTCACGCCATCTTGCTTTGCCTCAAATACTCTGTTTCGCTGAAGTTCAGCAGGGGTATTAGGAACTGGTGCTAGCTGAATGCAGAGCAAGCTCTCACAGCCAAAATTAAGAACAGTGCTGTCTTCTGCAGGGTTTTTAAAACCTAATTAAAGTAAATACTTTGGAATGATTAAAAGGCACACACCATTTTAAGATAAAAGTTTATTATAGTTAAAAAAGGAAGCTCTGTAATTTAAAATGGAAAGTTTATGAAGCTTCAGGATAAACCTCAGCTAAGAAAAATAACAGGTTTCAGATGTTCCAAATATCATACGTTAACCCCAAATGATCGTTCTATAACAACACTTTCCTTAGTCCATGGTGGTCAGAATTAGAACACCCACTCTGCTTAAAGGCACAATGCTCACTGCCATCAGCCATCACCCTGTTCCTGTCCAGTATCAAGGCTTCAGGCATTGTTAAAAGGGGGTGATTGTGTATCTATGCCAACTAGATTTTATTTCATCATATCTAGGCCTGCTTTGAGCAGGAGGTTGGACTAGAGACCTCCTGAGATTCTTTCCAACCCAAATGATCCTAGGGTTCTAATAAAACAAATGACTGCTAGAGCAGTATCTAATGAGACCAAACAGCTAGGAAATGACATGTTCTGCAAGGTTATTAGTATTCCAAGTAATGCTTATGTATGACAGAGAAAGGGGAAGGATATTCTAATGTTATTTACTTAAGACTAGCTGTTATTTAATCTACAGAATCAGATTTATATGGATAGTTGCTATAATTAAATTCCAACTGACTACCAGAAACATTGAAAGTTAACAACTACATAATAAACTTTCTAGGCAACAATTAAGTATGTTGGGGAGACAAGTCTACAAATCTTTCAAAGGTACTATGAGAAAGGAGACAGAAAAAATATCTGCAGTATAGTTTAAACTATGGATTAAATTTTAAAAATCAGCCCTTGGTTTGTCCTTATGGGAGCACCCTCCCTATATGCAATGAAAGACAGTGCAGGAGGGTGTTAATGGATGAACCTGCACCCCACTCTTTGAAGCATTTAGTGTGCTGGAATTGGAATTGCATAACACATCACTGGAGCCTGCTTGCTGTAAAAAAAAAACAAGTAGTTAACAGAAAGATCCTATTAGGTAGGCTACTCATGATTCAGAATTTACCCCCTCAGCTTAGACCACTAGTGCCTGCTGATTTTAAGGCTGTGGCGAAATGCAAACACCATTTCTCTTTCTTTCCCTCCCCTTAAATGTGTACTGCTTGAGCAAAAACCACCTTTCTATTTTTAGCATCCTACCTGCTGTTCTATTAGGCCTGAACTGTTCTGTTTCTACAACAGTACTCAATCAAAAGCTCTAAGGAGATGTTCTAGTGATAGCTATTTGCTTTACCTTGCTTTGGGAAGATCTGGCAAGATATGACATAATTTGTTCCTCTTTCCATATACTGCTGGGATAACATTTGTCTACCTAACTCGCCACTCAGAAACACTCGGTGTTTCTGTATGATCTTATGACTGCCACAGGTGATTTTTTTCTCTACCTTTGAAGTGCAGAAAAAATTGCCTGGGCTAAGAGAAGTTTTTGCAAGAGTGAGATTTTATAAGTGACATGCCAATTTTCAGCAGGTCTTGGACTCATTTTTATTGCCCTTCATCACTGGTCATTTCATTGACTATGCCCCACTTAATCCTGTGACTGCTTGGCACTGGGAATTGTATTAACTGTGGTGAGGTACATCCTCACAGGAGTGAGCATCTGTATGACTTGGCCTTCCAAATGTGATGTCCTTGTGGTTGCAATGTTGTCGTTCCATCTTTTGCTTCGCACACTGTGCTGTTTTTATAAGGAGTAGTCCACAGCAACCATTTGCAGCTACAGAATCCAATAAAGTGTTGTCAGCAATCAATTACAGAAATGCACAATATTCAAACACACTATTTGTGTCATTATGAAAGTACAATAAGCTCTCTTGCTCAGAGGATTGTAAAAGTAATGGTTTCTTTTTAGTCCAGCCATTGCAGTCCTAGTGTGGTTTTTTCCTGTGCTGCAGTCCTTGGAAAATATGCTGCAAACCCACAGTCTTGAAGAAAGGGTATGCATTGTGCCAATATGAACTTTATTTCAGGATCAGACTTAAGTCACCTGAAATTTCTTATTCAAACTGCCTGCTTGTCACTCAGCTACAATTTTCAGGAGGTGGGAAGTTAATAATATCCAAAACTGTTTTCTAAGCTCCACTTTGAGGCTGTGCATAAAAAATGTTTAGAACAGCTGGTATGTTAGACAAAAGTTTGAAGTAGCTTTCCTTCTCTCCCCATTCACAAGAAAGCAGGAGGAATTCACATGGAAGCACTTTGGAGCTTATGAAATGCCTTCAATTTACTGTTCAGTTCCTATCACTATGTATTTTTGTAGGCTACTGACTTGAATTCTAAAATCAGCCTCTTTATTTTTTTTTGTCCTCAAAAAAAAAAATCAGACTTCTCTGTCTCTTGAAAACCAACTTACAGGCATAGGGCCTCTGAATCTTTCTTTCAAGAGTAGCTGCTGTGCTTTCTTAGTACTCGAGAAAATGACTAAAAACTAGAGGGAAAAGAAAATTCTAGGTAGTCTACTTTTAGTCACCTAACCAGACCCTTCCCACAGTGGCTTGCTTAGCACACAGCTTAGCTGTATAGAGTCTGTAGTTTAAAGAAAACGTGAGGAATAGAGGTTCCATACAAATTGTTTTAGAAGCCAGTATTGTTTGATGAAAAGTTAGCTTAATCATTATACTTGTCTCCACTCATTCTTAAGTTAATTTCCTAAACTGTTTGTCTTGTTAATGGTAACTTCTGTGTTTATAGTCGATGGTACCGGGTTTTTGGCTACAGCTTTTCTTTTAAAGTAGATCATCTATCAGCAGATGCTGCATGAGGGTATCACCAGTCGGTTATGACTCTTTTATAGATCATTAAATTTTGGTACTTTGATACTATAATGCATCTTTCGTGAAACAGCCTAATAAATAAGGTACAAGCAAACAAATTGGATATAAAATGTATTAACATTCATAAATCAGAACTTTTCTAGGTTTGTTCTAATTCTTGCTTAAGGTGGTCTGGGTTGGCTTTTCAGACTATAACAACTGTAGCATTCTTTAGGAATTATCTTCCTGAGCAGTTTGGCATCATTTATGCTGAATTAACTAATGAAGTATAATTTTCTCTGCATGTAATTTTGTATAATCTGATAATAAGCACAGTTAAAAAAATTGGCACATGCATGGTGTTTTCAGGGGTGCAAGGTAGTTTCAACAGCAGTTCTTGACCTGCTGTGAATTCCTGTGTGTCTGAATGGGACTGAGGACTGTTTTATCCACAGGATCTCAAAACACTCTACAGTGCAGCACATTTTTTTGGAGTAACTTGATACGAACTGGGAACAGAACGCTAATCAACAGGCTTCTGAGTGCTCAGCTTTATCCACTTGACTTCTGAGTCTCTCATGGCCTTAAGCATAAGGAGGTTTATTGATTTCTTGCTAACAGCTTTGACACAGCTTGTGTTATCAGTAGTGCTTGCTGTGTTTGGAGTTAATATCAAGGTATTGGCCTGCAGCAGAATGACTGGAAAAGGATAGTCTCTTCCTTACCTTACAGATTCATAAAGAGAGCTTAGGTTAAGATTAAGGCTCACAAAGTGTTTTTTCCTTTCTTCTTGGAATCCTGGTGACAGAAGTAGACATAGTATTTCTGTCTCAGGAAAAGGTCCTAGGCAACCTGCTCAGTTGGCCTTGCTTTGAAAAGCAGTGTTGGACTGGGTGATATCCTGAGGTGCCTTCCAACCTCACCCATTCTATCACTGCTTACCAGGGAGTAGGACTGATCAATCAAGAACAAGAACTTTGAACAAGCAATTGTCAGACTTTTGAGAAATACAGTTAAAGAGACCTGTTTACTGCCTGCAGCCCTCAGCAATATCAGTTGATGCAAATGGAATCCTTTCTTCACACAGAAATGCTACTACTCTTCCACTCATTAATTTACCAGTTTTCTGGTGCAAGGTTTCTTAAGATGTTTAATTCAGTTCATACTGCAAAGTACCAGAAGTTTGTTTAAGATGTTTTAATTAAATTTGAAGTGACCTATATCAAGTTGGTCAGAGGAAAGTGAGCCTCAAAGGAACAGCAATCTTTTGTTGCCTTGTTTCCCATACGGGAAGTGAACCCTAGCTAAAGTTGAACTTCACAGCCACTTGAGCACCAGAAGTCAAAAGCAGAAACTCTTGTCTTCCATTGCTTACAAGGAGCATCAGCCATTATTATTTATGTTTTGTGTGTCAGAAGCTGTGCAGCAACAGTGAGCTGGCAGCCTTTGTGCTTGCGCTTTGCTGCCACAAAAAGCTCCATCTAAAGACCCATAATTATGTAGACCAGTGTCTGCAGGATATCATGAGAGGCTTGCCATTTTTGTACTAATTTTATGAACTAAATGTATGTCCTTTTATTATAAATCTGTGTTTTTTATTTCTACAGTGTATTTATCAGGAAAAAAAAAAGTACCTTAAAATAGGTCAGAGGAGGAAAAAGAAGCAGAGTTCCTAATCCCAAAAGGAAAATAATTGTGGTTTAAGAAAGGCCAGGTCATAAGCTAGTTATTTGTTTAGGGACTTAAAAGTCTGAGAGAATTCTACCTTGAAAATGTCATGTTCTTCCATAGCAGACCTCAGCATAAATGTGACTATGGAAAGTTTGAAAAACAATACTTCCACCACATTTGTGGAGAGAGAATGAATATAGTACATAAGACAGAAATGACTGGAATACTTTAACTGATTTACAGAAACATAACTGGGGAAGGGGAAATATGAACTTAATGGTGAAGAGGACAATCCTAAGTGCTGATAGATCAGCAATATTTGCAAGTTTCCTTCTGTCTGCAGCCCTCTGATCCCTGTACTATTATCAAGCTAATTCCTTCATAATTATCTGTTTTACCCCCAAACACTAATATAGAGGGACGTGATCTATTCCAGATCAGCTCCCCTCCTTATTTCCGAATGGAATGACATAGCAGGAAACAGATGGCAGCAGTGAAAGGGTATCCAGCCTGGCATATAGAGTTGCGCTGGTGATTTTGATTTAAATAGGAGTTGGTTAACTGACCTTAAAAAGTAGCCACAAGGTTACATCTGTGGAAGCTTATGGTTTCTGCCTTAAATACTCATTACCACTGTTAGCTTATCAGCAGTTGTTGATGTTTCTTGTGAGCCTGGGACGTTGTGAAGTTTTAAAAATGCATAACTATGTCCTTGGAAAGTCCTTGAAGCAGGTTATGGTATTCTTCTGTACAGTGCAAAGCCCAGCAAGAGAGTGATCCTCAGTGACATGGCCATACAAACCAATAGTTGACAACAGCTATTTTGCTGGTTTGCTTACATTTGAAATCAGCAGTTAGAGATAGTGACTGGGGAGTTAGCATGTAGGTTTATCTGTGTGAAAATACAGGGTAGGCAAGATGGAAAGCTGTTCATACTGCATTTACAAGTAGTATTGGAATGATGTTGGATATGAAGGCATAAACAGACTGAGCAAAACCATATATTCAAACCTTGCCTCTACCTTTTGTATGTAATAGCATTTGGATTTTCCATCTGCTAATGTTCTTAACTCATTTGAAGGAGTAGTTCTTAATTGGTCTGTTGTTGAAAAATGTAGGGGTTTTTTTAAGGAAAGGATATAGTTATGAGGCTGTGGTTAAAATCTTACTAAATACTAGTATACAACTGTTTATCTGGGTGGAAAGAGAACTGAGAGTACAGCCTGTTTGTTCTCATTGGAAACCCTCAAAAATCTAGGGTCAACATTGTATGGCCTCGGGCCTATGTGCAATCAGTGGACTTAGGCTGCCACGGATGTCATGTATTTTGAAAGAATGGTTTTGTACCACTTCCTTGGTGTCACTGAACCTATGTAGTTGCTCTATAATTTTGCTTAAGGGGAAGGAGAAAGTCACTGTGGTTTTGAAATACTTTCCGTGGTTAGAGTTTGCTTACTGTATAAGGTGAGCCATCAGTAGCAGTGACTATCAGCCACTGGTGCAGCTACAGAAAATGTAGCTGCTGTCTTTGGCCAGAATGTACCCAGTTCGGCCTCATTCGCTCCTGCTCTTTCTGTCAGTAAGGGTTTTATTACAGGTCAGTGCTTATGCTTATCAACCTTTGCTCTGTGGACCCTTGGGGGTCTTTAAATATATGAGAAAGACCTGCACTCACACATTTGCCCACAAGCAAAAAACATGAAATGGGAAAAGAGAGGAAAAAGAGCGAACCCTGTCAAATTTGTGTTGCTTTGTAACCAGAAACAGGGTAACTTTGCACAGGATGATACTTGTTATTCCCACAGCCCTGCCCCAAGAGTTATAAGATATTTCTAAATTTTGAGAAACCCTGTACTAGAGTTTGCTGGTATTTAAAAAGCCATTTCCATCTGTGGATACTTTGCCAGCAAGACAATATTTTAAAACACATGTGTGTATGTCAGAAGGCACAGAGATCGATATGACCAAGACTGCCTTGCAGCTCAGTGGCAGAGAGAGGTTTCCTAGTGTTTGCCACTAAAATGCCCCATTTTTCCAAAGAGGATCTGATAGTGCTCTGTCTTTTGATTGATCACTCGGTAGTCTTTTAATCTCTCTGCAGACTGGACAGCAGGAAAAACTGCAGTTCTTTGCCTGCACAAACAAACAAAAGCATTTCCTTACCCTTACTCAGTATGCCCTTAACCCTGGTGTGGAGGGGCCATTAAGGGCAATCCAGTCCACATTGTGGAATTGATTTTTGGTTTCTCAGGTGAGGCTGCCAAAGCAGGGAACAGTTACTGCCAATTAGAGTCGTGGGTTTTACGTGAAGCCCATTAGTCCAGTAAGAGCTGTCCCGGGACCACCAAGCTATTTTACAGAAGTCAACAAATAAGCCACCCAATGGAAATGGTTTTCAGTTTTGAAAGTACAGCTTCTTGCCAGAGTCTTTGGAAAAACTATCAAAAGCAAGAAATTCCTTTCAAGGCCTTGGTAATGTCTCCACCTTGAATTTTTTTTCTCATAATGCACTTCTGGTTTTTTACAAGTACTTTAACATGATCTTCTAAAATGTGATTAACTTCTGTATATGCTTGAGGCTTTCATGAACAAAACAGATTTTAAAGTGACTTTTCCTGTTAACATAAAGTTACATGTAACCAAGAGGCTGTGCCACAGCATACTGTGTGAAAGCTTCTGTGCCAGGTAGGTTCACATTTCACCAGGGTAGCACTGATTTCTTTTCACTCCTCAGTTTACATTTCCAAACATATCAGTACACAAGTACTGGAGGATTAACTTTACATCTTGTAAAGAGGTTTGTATTGTTCATGATAATGCACAGCCTTTGGTATAATTACAGCAAGTCATGAGAAGGTTCAACTGTTTCATTAGCTGACTGAAAACAACACAGTCTAAAGTTTCATTAAAATCAGATGTAATACTTGTGTTCCAAGATCAGTTGGAAACTAATAGGAATATTCCAAGCCATAATATCCAACTAAGGCTGAGCTGTGCTAATCACATTGGAAATCATACTGCAGTGATTCTGCATCAAAATATGTCATATCACATTCCTAGCTTCTGGATGCAATCTTCCAGAGGCGTGAAGAGTTAAGGCACAATGATGTGAGCTTTGCTTATGAAAACATGTATGTGGAGCTCTTTCCTGCCTGAAGATGCACCAGCAGTTTGTGGGCTTCTTAGTTTGGAGGCTGCAAAAAACTGATGCAGGAGTTAAGCCATGAGAGAGAGGGGATCCCTGCATCAGCTCTTTATGTTTAAAAGTCTGGACCTCAACAGCAAATCCTGATGATAAACAAAGGGCATGGGGGATCCAATTGCTGTTATCCAAAGAAGACAAAGTCACTTGAACAGCAGCAGTGCTCAGCACTAAGCTTGCAATTCCCCTTGCTGTACAGGGAGTCACATTCTTCACGCTACCGCAGAAAGAGGGATGCACAACTGAACGGTTATGATGGACTCTTCCAAATGGATATCTCTTATTAGTGTCTACTAAATTGAGGCAAGGAATATGGCTAGGGGTTAAGCCAAAAAATTTAAACAGAGAACTTTTAACCGGTCCCTACATGTTACAGAAGAGGGAGCAAGGTCTAATATTCCCATTCCTGTAGTCCAGGCAATATTTATTCTCCCTTAGAGAGGGCTTGGCCTGTGAAAAGGCAAGGTTTTACAATAAAGAAAGCAGAAACATTTGGTTTGTTCCTTATGTTAAAAAAAAAAAAAAAGAAGCCTTACCCACCCTGAAAGGCAAGGCTATAATTGTATAATGAATAAAATAATTACATATAATTTAAGAGGGAAAAAACCCAACCACTTTAAATGTTTTACTTACGTTTTGTATATTTATTTAGCTTTAGTAGCTAACAGTCACGGAACGAAGTCCTTGTTAGAGAGTGGAGAACCACTATCTCTTGAGTTAAGTTGTCAAAGTTTCATTCTACATGTTTTGAGAAAAGTCAGGGAAGTAGGGAATCCTAGGAAACACGAATTAAACCACAACATTTTAAAAATTGAAAGCCAATCTGGTAGGAAACACAACGGCCATAGCAACAAGGCAATGACATTTGAAACACAACAAAAATCAAGAAGCTTATGACCAAATTTTAGCTGTTCCTCTTAAAAGGTTTATTATGATTTAAGGGTTTGGCCTTTAGTATCAGTTTTCTATCAGGAAGTCTCAAATGCTCAAGCAATGGAGGACAATATAATTCACACTCTATTGGCTTTTTCTAGAAATAGATTGAGAGCTCAGTGGAAAACCATCTGAAATCAAGAGAAAAAATTCCCAGAAACTGCAGAGGCTTGAATCAGATGTGAAATCACTTGGGGTCTTTCTTCCCAAAACTTAGAAGCTGGAATCTTGTCTTTTCATTAGCTTCTGTGAGGAAAAAGTCTGCAGTGGAGTGGAATGAAACACAATAGAACAAGTTCTGTCTGAACCTCAGCCAGACACTCCCTTTAGGATCCCAAGGGAACTTTGATGTGCTGGTGGAAACCTGATTTGTTCTAAAGTGTGACTGTGATAAAGGCATAGTGAAGGAGGCCTGACTGGGTTAGGAGAGAGCTGAGAATATAAAAGCAATGCAATGTAACCTGTGTTTTGATTCAAGAACCCTCACATGGAATGAGCTGAAGGAATTAAATTTCACAAAGAGTTACAGCCTTAGTTGTGTCTTGGTACCTTTCATCACGCAAAATGATATTCAGCCCAGAACTAAAACATTAAATCAGTAGATATGAAATGAAAAAATAAGCAGCAGAAAACATGACTTTTGACTAAATGAATTGGCTGTAAAAACAGGGGTGAAAATGTGGTATAAAATTATCAAAGCTCTCTTCAATTTTTGCAGCACTTTCTCAGCCACAAATATGCTTTCCCACATAAGACAGTAACTTGTTTCTTTGTAGAGCTATCATTAAGTATAACAGAATGCCAAGTCAATGTCAAAGCTTTGAATGCAAACTATTAGTGTTTTCTTTCGTCCTTCTTTCCTTTGGAAAAAAAATGAGAGATTTGTTTCAATTATGCATTTTTAACAGATTCAGATTACAAAACAATATATTCTACACACATATGAAAATGAAGATGCCAAGGATTTCTTTCAATAAGATCTTTCCAAAAGATCTGTTCTTTCCTGCAGAATGTGTATATGAGACCTTTGAAAAGGTGAAGAATATTTTCAGCATACAGATGGCAGTCTGCTTTCTGATTCCACTTTGCCTGACTGGCCTGGCTGAACTTTCTTACTGATCAGTAGTGACTGCATCATGCATGAAAGCATGCTAATGCACAGTGCTGAAGCAATGGTAGTTGACTGAGAACGAGTATTACAACTGTATGTCTGAGGTGTGTTTCAGTCTGCAATTTTTGGAGCCTTGTTAGGTTTCTTCTTCATAATTAGATTGTTGTGAGCAGCATGGCTGATGAAATGTAATCATCACAATTCCATCTAGGACTGAGGTTGCATTACCAGAAACGTGAGTTATGTCTACATGACACAATGCAGCGTTGTGTAGCTATAGCAAGTTAGCTCTGAGGACCAGAATATGGCCTTGCGAGCTGCAAATATACCCCTGGTGCTGTGCAGCAGGGGAAGCTCAGGAATGCAGCTGGTGGCAAGGTAGCTACAGGGAGGCACAGTGAGCACTCTGTGTAGCCATGACCTCCCTCCTACTACTCTGTTGGCCTGAGTGGTTCGCTTCGACGTCTGCGATCAGAGGACACGGCAGATACGCGCGTGTGTTCTTGCCATGCTAAATGTAAACCCTCGTGCTGGGCATGCCCTGAAAGGAGTGCTTCAGAAAGGTTCTGTGGTATGCTGCTCAAGGAGAGGATTCTCTGGATTCACGGCCTCTGTTCCTCATGGTTACTTTGCGTAGCCCTGGCTTCTAGGAATTGACCTGGATGTTTCATTATCTCTTAAGCTCACTGTAAAGTGATGTGTTTCAGTGCCTGCTGCTGTCTTGTCTTTAGGAAACACATATGTTGAAATCTTTCAACATACTGTTCTATTGGAACTAAAAAATCCAGCTGCTTTATTCACCGACCCACGTACAGTTTCAGCTATTAGACAAGGAATCGCCTTGCTGGAGAGTAACCATTTGAGAACTGGGGGTTTTTATGCAACAAGTCTCATCTGGAATATTTTAGGAGGGGATTAATCACTTCCCAGTTTTGTTGAACCTGAAACAAGACTTTCTGACTAAAATTCACATAACTTAATTTTCTTGTGGCTGCCTATAAAAACCACCAAGAAATCATGCCATCCAGCAAGAATACTTTAATTTGGTTTTAGGGAGAAGGAGACTCAGTTTGGCACAGAGTCATGGTGTAGTGGAAATACACAAAAATAACAGCCTGACAATTTTTTGTTATACTTTATGCCCCTTATGCAGTAGGCTTATTTTCATTTGCAGAAGCACAGACACTCTTGCAGAGGCCTTCTTGTTCTGAGGAAAAGTGGAATTAGTTGGCAACAATCAGAATCTTGTTTTTTCAGTTCCATGTTGCTTGCAAAGGAATTAAAAACAACACAGATGCAGCACTGGAGAAAAGTAAATTATTTGAATGCGAAAATGAGGTATAGAAAAGAGAAAATAATTGTCTAAATTTGGGAGTAGAACTTGAGTAACACGTCAGAATGCTCTGGGGAAAAGGATGTTTTTCCATAGATTATTTGCTAAAGCCTGTCTTATTGTGTGTTCACTTTAGTCCTTATCAGTAGATGAGGAAAATGAGAGCCTGCGTGAATATGCCGTTAATTGCTGTAATCCATCTGCAGTGGAACTGATTTACCCTGCACCTCCTCCATGGAGGTGCATCAGGACACACAATAAGTCCC
Source organism: Climacteris rufus (assembly GCA_013398175.1). NCBI lineage: Eukaryota > Metazoa > Chordata > Aves > Passeriformes > Climacteridae > Climacteris > Climacteris rufus. The sequence continues at coordinate 708,926 of VZRZ01006617.1, forward strand.
ACACCTCAAGAGGCAGATTAGCAAATTGACTTTCACCTCACGTTCCCGTGTGTAGTCAGGATTTTGTTCCCTCGGGGCGCAGCGCAGAGGCGCAGCCTCTTCCGAGGTGTGTTCTCATGGGCACAGCACAGTTAGTGCAGGTCACTGAAACCCACTGTCCCATCTCCATTGCCATGGAGTCACGGTGCAGGAGGGATGTGCAAAGCTCTCCAGTGTCTGAGGCTGGAGCCAAATACCAGACTCTGTACTCAAAATGTATTTGCTAGTACTGATTAACAAGATTACCTTTTCTTTGTTACATAAACTAATGTGGCAGGTTCAGGAATCAGTTAAACAGGACATAGCACATTCTTGTGTTGGAAAATAGTTCAACTTCTTTCTAAAGAGGAATTTGAAATCTGCTCTTGTTAAGAGCATTTCAGCAGGTAAATAGTCCTATCTGTTTATTCCAGAGCTCCTCATGTCCACTACTCCTGGGACAAAATGAGGAAAAATGTATCAGAAGCATCAAAACAATCTCTCACTGCTGAAACGCTCAACTTGAGGCAGAAATTACTGCAATGTGCTGAGATACTCTTTATGCAATAAAGCACACTACAAACTGCTGACAGCTCTCAGACAGCAAATCCATCAACAATAAAGGATCAATAAGCTTCTAGAAGTAGAATTGGCCAACAGTTTCCTGTCAAAAAATTTTTAAACCTAGCATGGTCAATCTTTTCTTAGCAAGAATTTTCAGGTTCTGTTAAATGTCTACTTTTTTAACCAAAGAGATGTGGTTTTAAGGAAAAAAAAATCCATGTGATTACAGAATATCAAAACCTTTGTATGGGGAAAAAGGGAAATTAATTTGGTACTTTTATTTCCTTTAAAAAATAATCATGAAAATCATGAGAGAACTGATTTTTTAAGTAATATGAAAGATATTTTCCATATCTGAACTTTTGCTGTTACTCTGTGCTGAGAGCAAGTCTTTATTTCATCATAAAAACTGTCAACAGCCACATACATGATAAGTAAAGTGTCTTAAAAGCAAATAATAAATAGTTTTTATATCTGGATGCTATTGACAAAATGGCATTTTTAAAATTAAACTTTAATTCAACAGTTTTGCATAATGTACCTTCTTCCATAAAACCCCAATAACATATCAGTAACTCAGTTTCCACCTGTTAAACTGCTGGGACAATTGTGGTTTAGTGTTAATAGCTTTATAGACATAGAATTCTGACTCAAGCAAAGTATCATGTTAAAAAAATTATGCATTTAGTGTACTGTCAAGTGCAAATATTGGCATTTAAACATAGCGTTTTCCAGACTGCCAGCCAAACCTGTGTTTAGGATGTCTGGCTGTAGTCATGTTGGGGTTTTCCTACTGTTCTGTTGTCACAGGTTGACTTTTATGTCTGACTCTTCAGCTTGGTATATCAGTATGAACATTGCTCTTTAACTTTGAATATTTGAAATAATTTTCTTGTTTCAACCAAGCTGGATTTTAGATATCTGAAATAGATGGGTTCACAGTGTGATGCATATGGTGTGGTTCTGAGTGTCACAAGATTTATGCCTAATCTGAAGTGCTTGAAGAAACTTAAACAAATTTAAAATGTTTCATATCAACCAGCACAAAACGGAAACATTAAATTCACTTCATACTCTTTCTATGTAAAACTTTGCCTTGATCTACTATGTTTTGCCTTTGATAAGTCAAAATGGAATGAAAACATGAAAGTGATGCCCATAACCCAGTGCAGTAAGTAGTGTGACAGCCAAAGGGCACATTCCAAACATAAATGTACTCCTATGGCTCAGGATAATTATGGCTGAAACAGGGACAATTAAAGAGACCACATCATGAGTAGTGAGCCTGAAACACACAGACACATTAGGAATTGTATGTACATAAATGTTATTCCTTGTGTGTGCTCCATCAGGGATGGGGGCTTTGCTAGCTTTCACAGAGGTGATCTCTTTCCTGAAGTCCTGCATGTGGAGAGGAGGGCTGTCCTGTGAATGTATGTTGATCACTGCATCAGTATCAACTCAAAATTCCTGCTTTTCATATATCTGGTATTTAGGGATGATGGTATCTTTAAGCAATTCAAGCTGATCATGGTGCTAAAATAAGATGCATTTCTAGATCTTTTCTTTGCCTAGAACAGTGCAGTGTATTCTCAGTGGTCATGTGTCCTCCATACATATGGATAGTTCCATTAGACTCCCATCTATCCTCTGACTTTGCATAGATTATTTGAGGTACAGATATGCATGTGAAAGTATGGTAAATATTCTTTTTAATTGCATGAAAAATTGTACATCTGCACAAAAATAAGAATATTAATTTCTGCAGGAAGTACCTTATGCCTGCTATGTTTCTTCCCATGTCTCCGGACAAGGCTGACTGTTTTTCAAGGATGCAACAGATGATATTTGGAAAAGAAGTTATAGCATATTCAATACCCAAGGATCTCAATACGAATGCAAATACACAGCACTTTGCTCGTTCTCTGACCTATTTCTGAAGTTTATAGGAACTGTTCTTTTAATAAGTGTTACATCAGTGTTATTGTAGATAGAAACCAGCATTTCAGAAGAGGATATTTATCCTATTTTACAACATGTAATGACCATAATTCAAAAATGTCTTGATGTAGAGCCTTTTGTGTGTGGGTTCCTTACTGTGTTAAGACAAAACCCTTGCATTTCTAATCACGCTGCAAAGATGAGCAGGAGCAAGTACTGTGTGACTGCCTAAACGATGGTGATCACAGCCACTGTGGGGAGGTGAGAAAGCACCTCTGCCATGTCCTCAGCTGTAATAGCAGAAGCATGAGTTTGCTCATCAAATTCCTTCTACCAGTTGGTCCTTCGGGGTGAAAAGTGTGCCCCCCCCCCAGGTTTGCTACCGACACATCTGCTTTGAGAGTGGCAAATTAAAACATCTGCATGGCGTGGAGACTGCTGCCGCCGGGCACACGGCCTGTACGTGAAGCTGTGGTGGTCTTGGGACCTCAGAGCATTCTTTACAGGGTGGTAGCATGGGCCAACCCTCTAAAGGACGGATGCAAGCAGGAATTTCTCATGCTTGCCAGACAGTTAAAAGGCTACAGAGAAATAAAAATGTCTGTGGATTCCTGGAAAGTTTTCTGCATTGGCCCTAGCTGGTCTGACAAACCTCCAATTGCTCCCTGAGAGAAATGGCAATGTTCTCCTAGCATCCAGCCTGCCTCTGGGTTTGTAAACTTGTGCTAGAGCCATTAGCTGGATAGGAGGCCTCTAGGAAGTGCCAAAACCCGTGAATAAAAAGCAATCCCTTGGTGGCAGATACTGCAGATACTTCTTCCTGCCAGAGGGCAGGAGACACTTGTGATACCAGTTCTGTGTTACAAAAGTACTTTAACACTTAGAAAATCTCTCTGTCAATTACCTGTTGGAAATGCGTTTGGTATCAAATTAACTTTTCATGACAGTTTACCACAAGTTATTATACATTATTTGCTGCCACTGCTACGTAGCAAAAGCCTCACTGGTGACAGAGTAACATGAATTCATAGCATTTGATACAAAGAGTCTTTCAGAAGAAAGACATGCAAAGACTTCTAGCTTTAAGTTATTTCATTTCTGTCATTTCCTTAAATGGATATATGAGATTAATTAATCCATCGTTCCTCATCAAATAATTCCTTGCTGTTCAGTTGTGGAATTTTAGGATATTAAGAAGCTTGAGAGACAGCGGTGTTGATTGTCAAGCCAGCGGAAACTTTAGAAGTCTATGTCAAAACTAAGCTTGTTTGACATGCAGGACCAAAACATTTGCAGTTGTATTATGATGAGGAGGCTTTGGCTTTTGTTTTCAGTTTGTTTTTTAAGTAGTTCTGGATAGCAGTTGATGTCCTGTTTTGCAAGGCACTAATATTAGAGGTCTCTTTGATGTGGAGAAAAGACTGCACTGTTTCTTGAGCTGAAAGACTGGAGGTTGTTGCTTCATGATGATCAACAAAAAGTAATGAAAACTGTAGCAATCAGTGTGCTGGGGTGGAGGTCTCAGACATATACAGTTCACAAACGAACATGTGCGGCTTTGAACATTGCTTGTTATTCTATGTGCACTGCCTGTCTGATTCACACATTCCCATGTCGGCATGGCTGGCCCCTGGAAGGTGGAAGCTGGGGATAACTGAAGGACATGGCAGTTTTTTGATTAGATTGCCTAGACTGTACGTTTTTAATAAGCAGCCATGAGGTGTTTTTCAGTATGCTAAGCCATGAGGATTCTGAGTGACTGACACGTTACCAGGAAGGCTTGAAACCAGTGGCAGTGGCACAAGAAACTCTGATCTTGGAAATTTTGGCCTGCTTTGTTCAATTTTAAAATGAGTGCTTTTTATTTATTGTGAACAGTTAAGAAAATGTCAATCATAGTAGCTACTCATGAGACACCACCTGGATTCCTGCATCCAGCTCTGGAGTTCCCATCACAGGAAGGACATCAAATGGTTGGAATGAGTCCAGAGGAGGCCACCAAGATGATTAGAGGGATGGAGCATCTCTCCTTTGAGGAAAGGCTGAGACCTGGGTTTGTTCAGCCTGGAGAAGAGAAGGCTTTGGGGTGACCTAATTGTGGCCTTCCAATACCTGAAAGGAGCCTACAAGAGAGCTGGAGAGGGACTTTTTACATGGGCATGTAGCGACAGGACTACAGTGGAAATGGCTTCAAACTGAGAGTAGATTTACATTAGATATTAGGAAGCAATTTTTCACTGTGAGGATTGTGAGGCACTGGCACAAACTGCCCAGAGAAGCTGTGGATGCCCCATCCTTGAAAGTATTCAAGGCCAAGTTGGATGAGGTTCTGAGTATCCTGGTCTAGTTGAAAGTGTCCCTGCCCAAGGCAAGGGGATTGGAACTAGATGATCTTTAACATCCCTTCCAACCCTGATTCAACTGTGGTATGTGTTCCAACACTACCTGTAACAGCAATCAGACCTGACACTGATTCCAGGTAACTCATGTATTCCCAGGGAAAGATGTTCTGGGAAAGGGAAATGACTAGCAGTGGGTGTTATCCTGTCTGTTTCCATTGTTTTAAACAATTCTATCTTCAGACATATGATTAGTGGGATTGTGCTGCTGTTTTTATCTTCTGCATCACCCTCTCTCCCCTTCTCCCACCTCCTGAGGAGCCTTCTTTTGGTGAGAGAATTGTATGAGGAAATAGAAAGATCGATACCTGTCATTTGTTCGCCTTGGCAGCAATCAGCTGTCAATCCAGGGAAGCCACAGTCTCCTGCAGGGCTCTGGTTGATGGTGCTAGGAATAGGAAACTCTGCCTACAGTCTTTCAAACATCAGTCACAGATCCGTGGATTCCTGGGACTGAGCCTTGTCTTGTTCTGGGGAGGGATAAATCCTATTGCTGCTGTCATCAAACTGATTAATTCTCTTTGAAACAATATGGCAGAGAGGTCCCCAGAAATGGCATTTCATCCACCAGAAAATATTTGGTCCACCAGAATATAAGCACTTTGTTTAGTTTGTAAAAGACTAAAAAGTCATGCTGGTTAAACCTGCTTCTGATTGCTTAAACAGAAGAAAAGCTTTGTAGTTAAGTTGCTGAGGTAGGACTCAGAAGATGTGTTCATTTTGTTCCTCTACAGAATTCCTAGGTGACCTGAACAAATTCTTTAATCTCTGTTCCCATCTAAAAAGATAGAGGGATAAGATTTTTTTTTTCTTTTTTAATTTAAGTTATCATGTGTGAAGTTTGACAGCAGGTATTTGCTTCATTCTATGGGGGTACAAGGTATTCATTAGGAGGAAACCTCATTTCAGCTGAGCATTAAAGTCAACTTTCTTAGTTACACAGCTAATAATGGTACCTGTGAAAGGCAACTCTCCTGTTATTTAAATTTAGGATTAAAGGAAAAAGTCACAGACCAACTCCAAGGCTTTTCACATTGACAGGAAATTTCTTACACAGTTCAGAAACCTGTAATGTTACAGAACTGGCCAGAGTCAGAGATTGAGAGCCTGGAGCCGCCCAACAGCAAAAAGGGGAGGATGGACTCCTGTATTAAACAAATCCCATCATCTTGTCTGTTGGAGAAGGGAACTGCTGTGCACACCAGAGGAGGTGGGTTACTGAATTTGGTGCACAAAGAGTGAAGATACTGCTGGGACACAAACTGACTTCCTTTCCTGTTTTAGGTGGTAAATGCAGATGTATTTTGAGAGTTGCTGCTTGGCTTTTGATTGAACACAAAGGGGTAGACGGTTTCACTTAGTTCTGAAATGAGATGCAATCATATCTGTGAATTGCACGGTGGCAAATCTCGGTAATCTGCCTCATGATGCATCATGCTGCCCAAACTGCAGAGTTCAGCAGCAGCAGCAGCAAACCCTCTTCACTGACCAGGACTGTGCTGTACTGAAGCAATAACATACAAAAAAAAAGTGCTTTATGCCAGTCTTACCAGAAGTCAAATCTCACTAATTCGGGACTAGCATTGTTTTATTCAGTTTGCATGACTGCATTTTCTAAATAATCATTATTGTTGTTGTTATTCTAAAAATAACCTGGCATTTCCTAAGTTGGTTGTTTGAATGTTAGTGGAGTACACTTTCAGAGTAAATTGCACTTCTCCTGTGTTAGCTGCAACTTCTGATATCTAGAGACACTATGAGAAAAAATGGTTAATGAATCTTATGTGATCAGGTAGGAATAGGATCAGAAAATACCAGAAAGTGTCGTTCTAGTCCCTTCCTCTTCTCAGAGAATTTGCTCTTATTTAAATAATTAAAATAGCAAATTAAGTTCCTGTAAACAGAACGTAACTAACATAAAAGCCAAATGAATGGCTGATGAAAATCACAACCCAGGTATTCATAAATACCTGGCCTTCTCACCACTTTCTTGAACTCTTTTAATATAGTAGAATGGTATGTAGGTATTAGAGCACTGAAAGGGAGAGAACAGACTAGTCACCTGATTTTATAACCTTGAATTGTTTAAATAAGGAAATACAGTAGCTAGCAGATAGAGAATCAGTCATAGAAATCTAGAAGAAAACTGTTCTTTTCTGATTTTTTAAACTCCAATATTGAAGATTATAGATCCTAAGAATAAAGATATTGGTAGAAGTTGTTCTTCTCTCCAGACTGAAGATTGGTTAGAGAATTTTCCTATTGTAATAGAATTTTTAATTATTCTGCTTCATTGAATTTATTGGGACACCAGCAATTTTTATTCTCTGGATTGTTGACCAAGTGTAGCATAGAAAAGTAGCTTTTGTGCAGAAGGATTCTCATTTTAAAAATAACCATGTATAGGAATAGTATGTATGCAAACCTAAATTTTCTTAATAAAAAAAACAGATGTAACTCTTTTGAGTTTTTGAACAAAACACTTCACTCTGTAGTAACTACAGAAATTTTTGCATTTGTCTTGATAGTAGCTAGTTAAGACAAAGAGACAAATTATGTAGTAAACATTCCTGTGGCAAAGAGTAAGAAGATTTGTTTGCCTATGAGTAGTAGCCCTTTCTGGGCCTGTGTACCTAAATTAGTAGCTAACATTTTTGGAAATATACATGTATTCACTGATAATACTTATAAGTAGCACTTGATCTCCCTCCTTCAAAAACCCCCATGTCTACTATTTAAGCAAAAGCAGATATTGCTTTCCAGCCTGGAGGCTTTATATTTATAGTCTTTAGTCCTAATACGTGATCACATTTCCAATCCACTGTGTTAGAGGGGAGTATACTTAGCAAAACAAAAAAACAAGGTCTCTTGTGTGTGCATCCTTTTATGTTCTAAGCACAAGCCAAATAATTTGAAACTAGAGATTAGGAGGGCGGACATATTAGTACTACTTCTTCATTTATATTAAAAAGGATGCAAGTTAACTAACAACAAAAGTATTTAGAAGCTCTAGGATATTAAGATAAAATAGGAAGCAATTGAAAATCTATGCAAATAAGTGTGAGAGAAAGTATGATGCATTGAAGAGCTCATTCATATGTAGTTCTAGATCCAATGCAATTGCCTCAGCCTATTTGGCTTCACAGTGGAAAAAAGTGTTAAAGACCCCATTCCAGCCTAGTCAGAAAGGTCATAAGCTGTTGATCAATTGTCACTGATCACAGGCCATTGATCAGTATCTCGTGCCTGAGACAGGAGAGAGTTGGAGAAGAGGGAGAGCAGGAGACTATGGATTTGAAAGGAAGTCTGTGGGACTGGTTTCTGACCCCAAGAACAAAAAAGAAGTGAATCTAAAGATGCTGAATCTAAGCTTGTGGAGCTTGGTGATTAGTCCACATACCTGCAATGTCCAAACCAAACCAGACCATTGCTGCCAAACTGACTTGCCCATGCTGTAGCAACAGGAACAACCTCCCTGGGAGCCACAGATGGCATTTAATGGAGGCCACAGACTGTGTTTGGGCTAAGACTTGTCTACTTCATGGTGTTCACATCAAAACAGTAACCTGCAGATCCCTTTTTGTCCAGTGGGACATACAAGGGAAGATGTAAGGAATAAGAAGTGACTGAGAAAGTGCTTTTCTTGACTGGAATCAAGGATGTTAAATGAAGGTCTTTCAGAAAGGAAGTTTTGTGGGGGACATAACAGAAGTACACTCCCCTAGAAGGGATTCTGAAGGCTCTCTCTGATGGTAAGGAAGGTTTTTGCCCTGGGATGCTCACTAAGGATCAGACAACGACACTGTAATTCGCTGGTCAAGTGTTTTCTTCTTTCTAAATGACTGACTGGGATGACTAACAGGCAGCAGCTTCATTACTGTGACTTGCTCTTTGTCCTTCCTTCCTTTCTTGAATGCTGACATGCACTTTTAGTGTGTGCTGGTAGTGCTGCTTTAAGCTGTTGTGATGATGCGGAGCTCTGATCCTGAAAGTAAAAGCAAGGCATGCCAAACCAGCCTTGTTGGATGAGCTTTTGACACGTGCTTCTCACTCAGCTCAGAGGAGGAGTCTGTGGCCAAACCTTGTCCAGCTCTCTGAAGGTGCAGTGATGGCTGCCGGTAGGAAGGCGGATGGACAGCGGATGGCATTTACCTATAACAAGGCAAATTGTAGCTTTGTGTCTCTCTGAGTGCACTACTGCAACAGTGCAAATTGTACACGGTTGTGTCAGGCCACTGCAAGGCATGTTCCATCCTGGTGTGGAGCATTCTGTGCTGTAGGTGCTGGAGTAGCATCCCGGTATAGAGAAGCTGCCAGCTGGGAGGGGTGCACACTTCCACGGCTGAGAATTTTCTATAACAAGGCAAGCAACTATTTTATCTGTTTAACTGCACAATGCAAGTGCCTCTTGCCAAGAGCCTGTCTTCTCAGTTTAAAGATGTGTTAATTGAGTAATAGACAATATTTGTCATGAGAGAACTATATGTTTCAGGGATGTCTGCCACTGAATCATGACAAGCTCTGCAAAGCAATATTTTTTTAAGTAGCACATCCTTGCTGCACTGTGTGGGTTCTGCTGTGGCTATTGTTCCAGACAGGACTGGTCATAACCCCTGGAATAGATCAGCAGTATGAGATTTGTTTTGTTTTTGTGGTAACCCTTGTAACCTAAGAAGTCAATAGCTGACTTTTTAATTTTAATTATCTTATAATACAGAAATGGCAATGTGCTTCTGGTAAAGAAACCAAATTCTGTTTATTTTTTTCCAGTCCATAAAGAAACAATGTGTTCACCAGATCTTGATTCTTCAATAATTTTGAGACTACAGTCTTGAGATTATGCCCCTCAAAAATCCTATGTAGGATTGCTCTGTCTAAATATTCACGGGATCTCAAAGTAATTATTGTATGTTTTTAGTGCCTGTCTCCATCTAGGATATCAATTCACTAACCTTCAAGGACTTTTGGAAATCAGATTGCAAAAGACTGTCTTGAGATGTCTTAAGAAGTTTGCGTCCCTGATGATAGACACTAAAACATACTACAGTCAGTCTCCTTTCAGATATATCAGATCAGATACTCAAAATCACTAGGCAGTTTTGAAAGCTAGAGACCCTCACTGAGTGCTTTTCCATGATGTATCGTGTTGAAATATTACTTGTTTTCTAAAGCTCATAATAATTTAAGACATCTAGAATTATATGAGGTACAGTTTATAAAAATGTATTTTTAAAAGTTGAATTTCAATTAAAATGAGGCCACTTTTGCTTCTAGCAAAAATTTTAAAAGCATTATACTGCGTTTCTATGAGCAAAAGTCTCAGTTGATTTTGATGTTAACTTCCTATCTTCCTGTCTGGAAACACTGAGGTGTGTTTACTGCTCACTAAAAAACACCTTGATTGGCCCCAGTGGCAAACTTCTAACCAGTCAGTAGATTTCTAAGGCAAATTGGACACACAGGCACCATTCTGAGGACCTGTGAGGAGACAGAAACAAAATGCCGAGTTGGATAGGCTTTGCCTACAGCCTACATTTGGTGAAACTTCACAGCTGTTGTTGCTGTTTCAGTCATGAGGAAGCTTGTGGGGCAAAGTCCCTGTTACTGACAATGCCTTAATAATTTCTGCAGGGATGTGTCATTTGACCTTGGGTAAAGTTTGATGATAGGGAAATTAAAATAGAATCACATTGCTGGAAACAATGAAGGCAAATTCCTTCAGTTAAAATCTAGACTTTCTTGTACATGACTGATTCTAAAACTGCTTTGTTATTACATACATTTGATTTTACCTTTTAAGACACACATTGGGGAAAAAGGAAAGAATAGTGAAGTAGACAATGGAAGAAAGAGACAAGAGTGAGAAGGTGAAACTTGGAGATAAATGGGCAGAGAAGAGCTAGAACAGGAAAAATGGTGTGGGAAAAGAAGTAAGTATGAAAAGTAGTCCCTATTGGGTATTTTCCTAGAGGATAAAAGGTATTCTCATCTCTGCCTTCACGGTGCCTCTAAGAGAGGAAAGTTTTGATGTAGGTATTTAAATGCAGTTTTATGGAGGAACTCCCACCACAGTGCATGTCTTTTAAAGCACAGGAAAGAAAATCACACTGCCACATATTTGGGTCAGCCATGCAAAATGAATAATAAGAATTTCCCAAACTCTCAAACTGAGAGGTTCGCCCATCTCTAATATTAAAGCTCTCTGTCCAAGGCTGAGAGTGTTTCTGGTTTGTGTCCTGGCTGACAAATTGAGCAAGAGCTTCCCAAAGAAAGAGCTTTACTAGATGACAGTATACAATCCATTCTAACGCTGTGTGTTTAATATCTCCTCTTTTTGAGTCATATGATTTTTCTTATGAAACGGTTGTCTAAAGACCATAAATATTCAGTTTAAACAATGAAATCTAGAATGTGCTGATTATTCCTAGACTGTTCATAGCTGGACCCCTCAGTTAAACAAATATACATTTGCAAGTGTGTAAGCTCTCCTTTTTGATGTATCTGAAAACTGTACATATCGGTCCTAGTAGCAATAGCTACAGCCTTTTTATTCACCTTTACCTTTCATGTGCCTCTGTCCAAATGACTTTTACAATGCAACAGAGATCATTAAATAACATCAGAGCAGTATTAACAAACATTGAGGTACTCTCATGTTTGAGATTAATTCTAAAGACTTCCATGGTAGGTGTAGCTGTTTTATCAAAACTTCTCTTGCTTTAATTGAACCAATCCCTTAACTTATGAAGGAAAGAAACAGGCATTTTTCGAGCTATCCTGTAGCAGTTTATGCAGAGAGAACAACTGTACTATCTTAGAAAAAAAATGCTATTACTGTTTATTATTTTCTTTAATCCTAATTAATCTCTTCACTTGAAAATAACTTATATTTTTAATCAGCCTTATAATTAAGGTTACACAAAGTTTTCTGTTGCCTAAGAAAATTTTAGTGGTGCCATCTATATTTTAAGATCTGGTATAACAGCACAAGCTTCTTGTCTTCCAAAGAGAATTTCCTACAAGACCTATTAGGTTTCATGTTTTAAATCATAGCCTCTAAGGAATGACTAAGGAAATTAATGAGACTGGGGGATTTTCCCTTGTGCGCTAGAGTGGCTAGCTGATGATATGGTGAAGTCTGACTTCAGAAAAAGGATCCTGATTTTCTATTTTAGACTGGTACAAGTTCTCCATGTGTATTTTGGATCCAGGCAGACAATTTAATTACACAGGTGTATCGGAGACTGAGAAGGAGTTGCTTCCTGAATAGTCAGAGGAACTTCAACTGAGAGGGACCCTAAGAAGTGATTGTCATCAAGTTCTAGAGATTCAATTATATTCAGATTTGGAGAGAAGCATCAAAGGTGCAGAGATGGCCAGCACTTTTGCAGGAGCTACCCTGCATTATTCCTTCCATTTGTACATTTGCACAAAACTGGCTGATGGTGGAGGTGGAAAAGTGGGCAGAAACAGAGTGGAAGCTGGAATCCACAAACTGTTGTGTTGTGTATATAGGAACAAAGGAAAAGAAAGTATGTAGCTCATAACACTGCTGTGTGGTTAGTGAAAGTGCAATATATTTGGAAAAGAAGTTAAATTTATTCTAATATTAAAATTAAGGAAAACAGATTAGATTGATGCTGGCAGTATGGAAATGCTGGCTGCACCATTCTGGAAGGCATGTCTAGGACCAGTGCAATGGGCAAAGTGTAAATGTTAAAGATCTCTTTTCTTTCCCTCTGTGCCTCAAGTTCTTGTTCAGATTTGGACAATTAGACAACAGCAATAGGAGTTTGGCTTTTGAATGTGTTTTATATGTTTTATTACACACAAACATTTGTTAAACTGAGAGCTATATTAGGCATGCTCACATTTTTGGGACCCAAGCTGATCCATTTTCAAATGGCCTCTGATAAACTTGTTAAGACTGACAATTTGAAAGTCATGAAAACTCAAAGCCATGCAAGGTGTTTCTAAAAGATGTGATGTGTTTTACATGTGATGGTGAGAATTTTCACTGAGAGGAAAAAATTGAATCCAGAAACAATTGTCTGACTCCTGGACACTCTGCTGGGCAAACTTGTGAGTGATTTTGCTTCCTTTGTGGTTCATCTGTATGCTGGCCAGTATTGCTAAATACACTCTCCAGATTGCACTGGGACCACTTCAGAGGTCAACAGGGCAGGACTTGAATCACATTCTCCAGAGAAGCTCAAAGGTATTCACCAGTCATTCGACTTTCTTTGGGGAATCCAAGCCATCTGATCTCATGGCAATGAACATAATATCTCAAGTGAAGGGTTGGATTGTGTGCCAGTGGTTGGGAATGCATTCTGTGAAGGAAAAAAAAAATTAGGGAAAAAGTTTTCTGCCAAGTCAGCAAGGTGAATTAGTTCACCAAGGAGCTCACCAAGGAGCTTGGTCCTTGGCCAAGAAGGAGAAGATGCTGTGTGGTCAAGAGTAATGGCAGAAAGAAGTCAGGTGGGTGTAGGACAAGAGTATCTTTCCTGTTCAGTGATGCAGAGCAGCTAGAATGGCACAGTGTTAATGTAACCCTGTACCCTAGCAAAATATAAGGAAAACAATAAGTGATGGGAATCAATTCTAATGGAAAAATAATGACTTTAAGTGTTAAGATGCTGAGAAAGCAGTGTTTCCTATGTGGCCATGGAAGATACTTGCTGGTTCAGACTGTGTAAGGTCCCTGAAACCAGGGGATGGAAACCAAATCCACAGCTAGTTCTCCCTTGATGGACTTCATTATTGCCATCTTAATTATGGATGTGAAAAATTATGTGGTTACAGATACAAATATGGTACATGGAGGAAGCAGTTTTAACTTCCCCTTGCCTCACATATTTCCAGTGCTGCCTTGAGAAACTCTGAATTGTTTGTTCTTTACTTCTTCCCTTGACAAATAGTCACCAGAAACCATAAAAATTCCCCATTTTGTGGAGTGTTCTGAAAAAAATGCATAAAAAGCTGAAAGTACACAGACCCTGTGCTAACAGTGACCATACTAAGACAGCTGGCATTATGCATTAATTTCTGCTCAGCAATGATGAAGAGGATTTATTTCTCCAACCATTTTTGCTTTTTACTAAAGCATTGTGCTGTCTCAAAAATATGCGTTTCTTTCCATCAAGACTTTCTAAGCTAAATGATTCATAGAGGAGGGGAACAAAACCCCATATTTTAATATGATTATAGATAATTCAATTTCCATACTGGTGATCAGCAATTAATCAGTAGCTGAAAACATTAATCCAGTCTGTGAACCACAAAGCTTCAGTCTATTCCAATGGCTCCAAGATAGAGCAAATCTTTGGAGCCAGTTTAGTAATATAAGTAGACCATAAATCTGACCAAAGTGATCTAATGAAAAAGTTCAAGCACGACCCAATAGTCTCTAGAAAGTTAGAATTCCAGAATAATTGAATTCAGAGTAATTTTATCCATTTGTGTGGGCTTCTGTGAAGTGGAAGATGGACAAGAGTTTTATTTCATTCTGGCTCATCTAAAGAAATCTTAGACTTTTCCTTACTGATCAGATTACTTTTAGTTTTCTGTATGACATTTTATTAGAGTTTGTTGGGACTGTCTGCTATTGCTCCTCACGAAATCTTATGGAAATTCTGGGCAGCAGTAAGCACAATGGTTTTACCACCACGATTGGTACACATTTTCCACACATGATAAATGCAAGCGATTTGCTAAATGCATGCCAATTAAATACTGTAGCTTTCCATTTTTTACACAATTATTCATAGAAGTTAGAGACTTCAATCAGGACTAGATTCTGCCTTTATAACAATTACACCAGTTGTGGTATTGATTGAAATTAGTTCTTATATCTTCTACTGGCAGCAACAACTTTGGTTAAAAGGATGGTGTATATAATCCACAACAGTTCCAAAACTGGGAAATACTGCAAGCAAATTCCAATGCAGTTTATTGTGTGGTTATTTGTGAAGTTCCCAGCAACTTCCATCTGTCTACCCTGACTTCTATGTAATAAGTTAATAGTGCAATAATATCTGATGAACAGAGAGGGAGCAGAGGAAACAGCAGAGTTGTGCTAAGATTGGAACGATGTGCCCTTATGATGATAAACTGATCCCATTCCATTAAATCAGAAAGCTGTCTCCACTCTTCTCTTCATCCCACATGAGCGGCTGAGGAAAAAATCATGGAATTGCTATCGCTCACTGCAGCTGTCAGGAAATGATACTAATTAGTTTAATTTGCAATAACACAAGCACTTAACTCTCCAAATAATCTAAGTTAGTAAGTCAGTTTTTATATTATGACAATGACATGTTTAAGAGCCTCTGGAGCAGTGATTTCTTTAACCTCTGACTCAAATGTCTTTCAAAGGAACACAACAAAACTCTTTGTCCCATGTTATTCCAGTACACGCTTGTGAGGGCAGTTACTTGTTAGGAAATTGTGGCAGCATTGGTTAAAGAGGAGAAAGCCTTACAGCTGGTATATGCTGGTATTTTGCAAGGCAATGCAATGAAATATTATTCAAAACAAAAATGCCCATCCTATGAAATCAATTGCCATAAGATGATAACAAAAAAAAGATGGTCAAACTGACTTGGTTTCCTTCTTTCATGTCTTTGTTTCTGTATTTGGTAATTCCTTATTTGTTTCATTTTCTGGTATTCACATGCTTTTCTCATATTTTGTATGAGTTTCTAATGCTTCTGGCCAAGGCAGAAAATGTTGATAAAACATTTGAAATACTAGTCAATTGCAAAAGGAAAAAGATATCACTGGCTTGAAAATACTGAGATATTTTAAAATCCCCACCTATAAATAAAGTTGGGCTTGCTTGCTTTCTCTCTTTAGACCTCTCATATTTCACTCCGGACAGTCGTAGGAGGTTGTTCAACATTCTGAAATTCTCTGATATAATTAGCAATTTTGTGTAAACATCAACATGCTAGTTTTAAAGTTGTACAGTAATCAGACCTTGGAAATGAATAGGGCACTTTATACCTTTTCAAGCTTGTGTTTCAGGCTCTATGAAAACTCAAATACTACATTAATTAGGGCACTGCTTCTGGTTTTGGTGATTACTCTGTGTTGGCTTAATATATTGATGATGATAACGTGGAGAAAGCCATGACATTGTATGCCCATTCCTCCTCTATCTTCAATTTTTAATAATGACTTTCATTTTGGGGCAGAGTTTTTTACAAAGAGAAAAATTCAGTGCTAAGTTCCTCAGTGATGGAATTATGGAAATAGGTTTTTCCTGAAAACAAGCACAGTAAGCTGACTTACAAGTCTTGACTGAATTTTCTTTTAAAGGCTTCGGTCAGACCTTGGATTTTAAGACCTTAGGTAAACAGTATAGTTCCACTATACAGAATCAATCACTTTTGAATCTTCTCTTTCCTGGACCTTATTTCAAGACATCACTTAGAGACATACTTGTCCCAGTCTTTTTAGTCCAGTGGGGGACTGAAAAGGTCTGAAAACTGAATTCCAGGAACAATGGTAACAGTTTTAAAAGTGTATCAGCATAGTAAAGAGGAAAAAAAAGTCTCTGTAATCAGAGGGGAAAAGAAGTAAGAAAACAAAAGCTTATTTACTTACAGAAAAAAATCCTAGAACTCCTAGTTTCTTCAAACCTCATAATTGAGTTTATCAACTGTCAATAACCAAATGCATGCTTCTCTTTTCCCAGGAGCTGATTAAAGCTGTGGTCTCCTCCTGTAATTCATGGCATTCCATTGTGTTTGTTTCTCCTGGAATTTTCAGGCTGAATTACTGTAACTAATATACCACTAACTCTGTACTGCAAGAACCCTGACCTTTTGAAACTCTGCTTCTTAGCAGAAAATTGGCATAGAAAATTTCAACACAATAAATGCTTTCAACATTTTACTTTATTTTGATCCAGAAATACATATACACCGTCTTATTAAGTTAGTTTGCCACCAGTATCAGGCTGGGTTGGAGAGTTCTGAAGATGAGGAGATGGGAAAAGATGAACTATTCCATTTGCAGTGGAATAGCATTAACCAGGAAAAGACCAAAAACTTAGTCCTTTTGGCCTCACTCTGAAATGGGACCATACTTGTGTGCAAGTATCCATACACACACTGATTACAAGTCCTTCCGGAAGTTCCCTCCCTTTGGAAGTATTCAATTTTTCATGTATTCTTCAGAAACAGTGGGAGAAAGGTTTTGTAGCTTAAAAAACTATTACCTGAAACATGGTTCTGATTACTCCTTAAATTCAAATAATGACATAAGCTCATTAGACCCTGCACAAACTGAGAAAGTATTCCAAATGACAGGTGCTAAACGTCTTTGCCAGGCAAACAGATACCATCTTCTCATGGTCACTGGTACCATGTCAAGACTTCTGCTTACAGCAGAGCCTTAGCAACACGGTGTTGCCTGATATGAAATGGAGATAGTGGAGTTTTGCAGAGAAGAGAATGTCTGTGGTAATTGGAGGATTGTAAGAGGACAATCTTGGGGATGCTCATGTTCTGGCTGAATCAGTTTAGGAAGTCCACGTTTCTGTTGAGGCTGCTTCATTTTTTCCTAATGGTGTGAGGCAAATGTTTGTGTAGTTCTGTAGTACATTGCTTTTGCAGACACATCCTACACTGAGACAAACACAATAAACTTTTGATAAAGGTGGCAAAAAACATACAGTGAAATTACCCTTGGCCAGGGACTCCTCTGCTTTTTTCAAGCACAATGACACATATTTTCCTGTGACTTTTGGATAGACTGCAGGCATGGTGTGTGTTGAGGGATAGACAAATTACCTCTGTATGAAAAAGCAATAACCAGATGATGCTGACTCTCTGTGCTCAGCATGTGACATGTGACCTTCAAACTAAAGGTGTTACCACTGAAGGACCTCACTGCACAGGACCAAGAATAACAAAATGCAAAATTTTTTCCTAAAAAAGTAATTTGTGATACTATCTTCTTTGAGCTGAAGCTAGAAATTTCACATATTAACATGGATAGGATTGCTAGTTTTCCCTCACGTCGTCTTATCCATTGTTGCTGATCCTCATCATCAATATATCCATTTTCAGTGCTAACTTCAATGTTATAAAATACTTAGCTTTTTGATGCCAGATCAAGTAGAACAAATAAAACACAGCTACTTTACAGCTAGACTATACAAATTCCTGTACAGATGGATGTTATGAAAATAAACAGATAAATCACTTAACAAAATTAAAAATATTAAGATTGTTGATCAACAACAAAAAAAATCACTGTTTAAATAGAAGATTTTCAGAATTCTACATGAAGCAGAGTTAAGTACTTTAAGAGAAAAGCTTTTTGTAGCCTTTGCATTGTTTGTACATTCAGTTAAAACCAAAGTGAAAAGCAGATTTTTTTAATGAGTCTGCTCTCTGAGGACAGCAATGTAGCTGAATTGAAATACCCACATTCTTTCTGCTGTTGGTTTTTCTTTTTAATAGGCTGTTATGTTCTAAAACCACAATGAAAAATATCTTCTTCTAAAGTGTGTAATTACCCTCTGTCGCTCTCAAATCTCCTCTGGTTTCTGAGCTCATTTAATAATAGTGAACAGATGAGCAAAAGTTACAAATGAAGGTACTATCAATTTGATACTCAGCACATAAATACCTATAATGACAGTGTGCTTGTCAGCATCCATTGTTTCCAGTTCTGCCCATTTTCTATTTCTGCAGGGAGTTCCATCCTCTTATGCAGATAGTAAGAGACAAACAGGGATTTCAGACTAGGCAAAAAGGGCCCCAAGAATCAGAGAGTGTATCTATTAGTCTCTGTATTCCCTGAGGTTTTAGATTGCCAAATCAGAAAGTTTTACCTTGGAGATTCACATCTGCACAGACCCAAGACTGGGAAGTCCAGACTGATTTGCTTACTAGTAAGAAATTTTTTGAGTGAATTGGGCAAAAGGTACAGGCTTACCTCTAGTTTGTCAAATGCACAAGCCTATTTTGTATGTCACATGCCACTTAACCAATTTTGTATCTAAATGGATATACCATGAGGAAAAGTTTGTAGAAGTGCAGTGGAAATCTCTGACAAGATGACTGTGGGGAGATTGATGGACAGCATTAAGTTGTATGGGAAGGAGGGAGTGAAAAGATGTAAGTCAAAGGGTATAAAACAAAGAATCCCTCATTATCTCCTTTACAAATATTAGGACCTATGACTATTGTCTTGTTCTTGCCATGTCTCAAAGCCTCCCAGCAGCCACCACACAATTGTAACAAGCAGTCAGTTGTAAATATTAGAATAGTGGTTTTGTGCTAGTGTGCTGTTCCTCTGATAGCTGTGGGCATGTCTGGCTTGTTGTGTAAGTGCCACTACGAATCAGAAAGTTGCATGGGCATATGGAGTTTTTTCGTATTCTCAGTATAGGGCTGGTGACACACTGCAGTGGAAGGAACCATGCTGCCTCACAGATTATGTGTAGGAGTAATCCTTTAGCCAATAGATTGACATGGAAGGTTTTGTCAGGACAAGGTTTCCCATATCCCATTTCAAGTGTCTTGGTCTATAGAGGCAGGCCTAATGAGGATCTTGGCCTCTCATGTCATCCTGGGATTGCTGTACAGCTTTCAGTTTATTCTCATTTTCAGACATGCTAAATTTGCATCCATATCCTACAGTGTATTCTAAGAGGAAGCCTTAAGCTGCACTCCAGAATTTGCTGGAAGTGAAGACACACTACAGACCCAAATTAATTTTGCTCTTACACTTTAGACCAAATAGTTTGTGTGACAGAGGGACCATGGGGCACACATATGGGTGTGCCTGGACCCTACCATATCCTCGGCCTCCCTTGCTAAAAGTACTTCTTGTGCCAAACCTCAAGTCTCCCTACACCTAGCAAGGAAACAAGGAGGGCCAGGCAGGGCAGAGTTATTGGATGCAATTCCAGTAAAAACTGTGTGATTCGTGCAGGTATGTGCAAGTACACTTATCATTTCTCCTGTTGATTCTCTGTTTTCCTGAACCTTTCCCTTCAAATGAAGACAGGCTCTGAATCTTTGCAGATCTGGCCCTGCTACTTCTTTGGAAAGCACCACATTGTGCTCTGCTTTTAATACATTCTTTTCTTAACATTTTAAATGGGGAAAAAATTGCCACTGTTCTGTATAACGTTTAAACCTCACTATTTACACCATAGGCTTCTCCAAACGGGTTGCACTGATGTTGCCCTGAGAAAGCACAGTACAGATGGGACAAGGCTAGGCTGTGACATTTTTTATGAGCAGTGGGAAAATCCCCTCAGGGCAATCATTTGCTTTGCTACACACAGACATTCCAGGGCAGACTCAGCAGCAGTGTCTAGAATACCTTCCTCTGGAATACATCCTTGTTATTGGGATGTAAAATGTAGGGCTTCATCAGTGCCATATAGGCAGTGCTTCCACATAAATATTTATCCATTATATTTATCAATTTTTTGTTTCTATATGGACATACCCCATGTATCTTAGTTCTGAAGGGAAATCCAGATTGTCTTGGCTTGTTTGCCCTATTGTGTTTTCCAGAATTGAAAGTACTTTTCCCGTGCTTTTAGTAGTAGCCACTTTAAATGTTTGCTATAAAACCCAAACTCCTGGCAATTGAAAACGGGCATGCCTGCTTTCTGATTGAAGCTGATATTTCCATTGAAACCTGTCCCTGCTCCATATCTGTCCTTTCTTTGTGTACCAGAACTTCAAGCTTGTGATTTCTATTGTAGGATTAAAGAAGTGTGTCTCAAAGGATCAGGCTGTGAATAAACCTTTGAATTTTGGTACGAGTGAGGACAAGGGTGAGGCAGCAGCAGCCGTCCTGCTTGCAGCCCTTGGTTCTGCTCCTTCAATGTGAGGGTTCCTGTGTGTGGGAATGCACACTCTTGCATGTACATGCATGCATCTCCCTGGGAAAGTGAAGCTATTGTGTTCTTCATTCCCTGTATTCTACCAATTTTAATTAATTTCATGAAGTACACAAAACTGACATGGATAAAAACTATAATCTATATTCACTAAAGAGAAGGAGGAATAGCAGCCTTTATTCTGTTTCTGTCTTTTGTATCTTCTGCTATTTTGTATCTTTTTTCATTTTGTTCACATCAAGTATTTTTTGTAAAACTATTCTCTGCTTTTTTTGTGTTAGTTTTATAAGAAAATATGCTCTTTGGATACTTAGGTGAGTTGGAGTGAAGGCTAAAAAATGAACATGCTGTTCACCTAACACAAAAAAGCCTTTTCTTCTTACCTCTTGGTATTATCATTCATATCTGATTAGACTGTTGGGACTAAATCCAAACTCAGGGCCTTCCCATGCAATCCAAAAGCAGCCCAGGTTGTAAATTCCTGGTCCAAAGGCCCAAAATCCACAGACTGCGAGTGCTTGCTGCTATGCAAATACTCCTCACTGGTCCCCTGTTTCACCCCATCCCCTTTGCAAATTTTGACCAGGAGCAAAATGCTATCACAAGCTCTTATCAGAAGAATTTCTCATCCAGCATCTGTCCCTGCTGGTTAGCACAGCAGCACCAGTGGCTCAGCTCACAGTGTGAAAAAGGTGGTAGAACCACACTGTTCTTTGTGCACTGAGCCGTTCCTGCTGCAAACATAAACTGCACTGCTTCAATTCAGATGTAATGTATGGGACAGAAGACTCTGAGACTAGATGAAATAAAGGAATAGGTTATGTTTTTTTATTGATTGAATAGATGTTCAATCAATATAAACCTGAGGCCAGATTTGTGTTGTAGCTGAGCCCAGTGATTAGTATCACAACTGTGAATGCCACAATCAAATTTTCACTGATTTTAGACAGTCCTTTAAAATAACTTGCGAAACTACAAGGTGATATTAGCTTCCTATAGATCTTTCATCTTATTAGTTTTTAGGTTTAATTATATTCCTACTTGTTCTGTATCTCTCCCAGGCCTGTTCCCCCCGCCCCAAACATGTGTACAAATGATGTACACAGTATATTGAAGACCCAGAGGTGCTTTGCAAGTTGTGAATTTTATTCTATCTTTTAAGCCATTACATTTTCACCTGTGAAGCAGTGTGACGAGACAGCTAAGCCAGTTGTCTGGCTGTGTCACACAATTGCAACAGTTCAAGGCATTTGAAAGCAAGAGAAGGTTTGGTGCTTCAAATCTTGATGTCCTTTTCTCCAAAGAAAGGGTCTTGTCCATCGCTATCATAGAAATGTGTCTAAAGAAACTGCTAGAGTTAGCAGCCTTTATATGTATGCACACATGGGAGAACAGATGCCAGGTTAAAAAAATTAAAAAGCAACTGTGAAAAATGATAGAAAAAGTCATCTGTTTCAGTGACCTTCTAATTCTGCTGTACTGGTCCTCCAGAGGACATTGCTGTCAGTGGCATTTACATTTCTGAACTGAAGAGGGTGTGTGGCCATGGGATGAGGACATTCATCTCCTCCTTGGAAGTGTTGGTTGACTCAGTTCCCCCAGTGCCTGTTTGCAACAGAGGAATATAGGTTTCCCAGAGCATTTGTAAGATCTAGCTTTTGTTTTCTACAAAATATAAGTGCATGAGAGACAACGGTCAGGGTTCATTGTGGTCTTTCAGAGGCAGAAAGAAGAAGCATAACAATTAACAATTGACCATCAGTTCTAGGATGGACACAAATCAGTTCAAATGAGAGTGGGGGGAGCAAGACAAGACTGTCCTGACTGCATGACACAGAGGTATGTCCCAGGCTGGCCAATGCTCAGCAAGGACAAAAGCTTCATCTTTCCCTTGGTAAAACGGTTGTCAGGTGCTAGCCAAGACGATTTTCCATCTTTCAGAAAGGAAAAACAAAAGGTGCAATATGTTTTACAAGCAGTGAATGCAATTCAGGAGTGAATTAAATCTGTTTCTACGGATGTATTTGATTTTTCTTTAAACTATCCCACAGTTACATAACCCTGTCTTGTGTGCCACAGCAGATTCCTAATATTCTCTTTTAGAGAATTCTTTCAGAAATCTTGTTTTCCCATTTAAAGAAACCAATATACACATCTTTTGGAGTGGAAAGTCTAAACTCACTGTGCAAGTCCAGGTAAAGTTTGCTTTGTAACAATGACCAGATTTTGCCAATTGAAACTTGTATGTGTCCAGTATCTCTGAAAAGAACAGTTATTGCTATTTAGAGTTAATACTTTGACACCCCATTTTACTCAGGAAAGAAAAAATAGTTTAAGCTTTATTTGAAAAACTCTTCAAATATGATTTGTCAACTAGGAAAGCACTCAGCTATCATTTGAGATTATAAGGTTTGTGCAAGTTTGCATATCAATAAATAATAATACATCTGCCATTCAGGTCTTGTTTCTGGGAGTTGGAGTGGAAGAGCATATATTGTAACCTCTGCAGTTTTGCTTTTGCCAGAGGCAAGATCCTGGCTCCATGGAAAGCAGTGGCAAATCTTGCATGAGTGTAGGGACACAGGATTGCATCTCAGATTTTTGGCACTATAGTGGGCATCATGCACCACTGACTGAAGTCTGTCTCAGCCTCCACAGTACTTACCGTTGTTATCTATTGGGATGAAGTTCCAGTGCTCACATTACCAAAGAAAATCCTCCAGGTAGATTTATTAACATTGAGGCTAAAGATCAATCATATGGTGCCTTTCTACCCAAGCAGAACACGCATGTGCACAAACGCTCCACGTCTCACCTGGTCTAAGCACTTGATGAGTGCAAAATCACATAAAGCTTCCAGAACATCAACATTTCTTTTTCAGTTTTACTGTTCAGTTTCTTTCTGCATTTTAGTACTAGATTAAGAATTGTCAGGGCCCTGAGTGCTAAAAGGGTTTACTATCCCTGATCATCTTCACCTGGGGCTTCCCCTTAAATGTCCTGCCCTTAGAGTCATGGAACTGTAGCATAGGCCAGGAGCTCTATTTAAGCTCAGCCCTGGCTAAGTCAGGCTGCTCCTTGAGAAACAGATTTTGTGATTCAGGAAATAAACATTCCACACTGGAAAAGAAGCACCTAAGGTCAGATTGAAAGATTTTTGTCGTGGCTAAAAAAATAGAATTAAAATTATGGAGAAGGTTAGCCTAATGTATTCCAAATGAGATATATACTGAAATCAAAGAGTAAATATTTTTGTGTGGTTTTTTTGGCTTGGCTTGTTTGGTGAGCTTTTTCCCCCCCCCTTTTTTTTTTTTTTGTTGTTTATTTATTTGTAGCTGTTGGCCTCACTTTTAAATAATCTGGGTTTTAATTTGGTTATATTTTAACTTAAAAAATCACATCAGAATGAAAAGCAATGTCTAGAAAAAATTGTGAAGAAACAGTTGTTTCTAGAAGAGTATTTGTCTCCAAATACCTCATATAACTGGAGAAACACAGGGGAAAGGCCAGCAGTGCAAAGATCTCTTCACCTTCTCCATTTTTCCTACCTACAGTAGGATCTGTATGGGAACTTGATGGCTCCTGACCTGCACACGGTGGGTTACTATCTTCTCTTATCAATATTTTTTTAATTTGGAGGCTAGATTCAGCCTACTTCTTTACAAGTTCAAGAATACAGTGTATTATACATTCTGAAGAATGGTTTCTTTATGTGTGTTTTGACTTCTGTTATTCTTCCTATTTCTTAATACTGCTGCTTGTCAGAACAGTACTTTGCAGCACCCTCACCTGCTGCCTCCCTAATTGTTTTTTAGTAATCTTCTTGACTGCCTGTTCTGGACTTTTTTCACTAGCAACCAAGCATTTTCTAAAGACCCACTGAGAATAAAAAGAAAATGAGAGTAGAAATACTTTCTTGATGTAAGTGTATTTCCATTTTTCACATGAAACTTCTTTAGCGGATGTAGTTCTTAAAATATACAACTGACATAAATCCAAAGCAGCTACAAGAAATAAATTTCTCACAAAGAATGCCAGCCTACAGAAACATTACAATGAGCTAGAGCATGTTTTTTTAATCACAAATACCCCCAACAGCATGCAATTGCCTTATTTTTGTACAATGCTTATAACGAATGCACTGTCAGTAAAAAAAATCCAAATTCCTAAAAGTACTTTTGAATAATTAATTATAGCCACCTGTTTAAACTGAACGTCTCAAACCCCTAAGGCAAGAGAATAATTCACCAAAAACTATAGTATCCATCTAAAGTCAAGGTGAACATACACTGGAAGATGGCAAATACTGAGGAGTTTATCCAAGATTTGCAGCTTGGCCAGTGGCACAAAAAAGAAAACTGATGATGTCTTCAAAGCAGGTAGCACGGTGAGGCAGCACTGAATGTTGGCTGAGTGCTTCATTTATTACCCTACTGAATAGTTCAGGGGAATAAAACTTGGCATGTGTGTCAGAGCCACCCTTTTGAAGTCTTGGATTCCATGTTAGGCTCCTACATTCTTCCAGGCTTTCTGAGTTTATTCATAGCTGAACATAATTCTTCTTGTGGTAGATACTGATAAACAAGTTGGACTTTCCTCATTGAGTGAAAGATGCCCTTTTCCAGGCCCCTCCCCATAACTTTGTAGCTTGTCAGGGTTACCTGTTTTGTTTGTTTGTTTGGGTTTTTTTTCCAGTTATGATCTTTGTTTGGTGTTTGCTCAAAACCTCTTCTCTTTGATATTGGCTACTGCTATTCCCTGCATAGAAGCGACTACATGGTTTTATTGATGTGGTGATACCTACAGCTCATTGACTCCTTCGATTTAGTAACAGCAAAAGTAGTTTCTGTTAGACAGAAATGACTCAGTGTCTGAGTTGAGGAGACCTGATAGAGTAATCCAAAAAACAACAGAAGACAGAAAGGTTGGACAAAACTTGTTATAGTGTTACTTATTCTAAATTCTAGTTGACCTTATCAACAAGTTTTAGTTTGCATCAGGCTGCAAAAAACCCAGGTTTTGGAAACAGAATAGATGAGAAGGGAATAATCTGAATTCTTATTCAAAGTTTGAACGTTCTCTACAGTAACAATTGCCAGTGTAGAAAAGGAAATACTTATGACTGTATTTATTGTCAATAAACCTTCAGTAAATAGGTTCATAAAATTATTGAAAGGCAAAGTTGAGCTTAGTTACTTGTGTAACAGTGCAGAAACTGCTCCTAATGCAACTGTAGGAATGGGACTTCTGGCATGGATATGTGTAAGATTTAGCCCTGTTTCTGAAGCTTCTTTCCCGTGTTGAGTTGATCACAGCTTCAGGCCAGGTGATGGGTCAAACGATGTTTTAAAACATTTGAAATGTGTGAAAGAAGAGATAATAAGCACATACTATTTTTCCTAGGGAATTTCTATATGTTGTACATTTTGTCAGTCTCTTTTTATAGTAATCCATCCACTTGTGTCCCAACTAACTGTTCAAAATGATCCTAAATACAGAAAGTTTGCAGATCATTCAAAACGTTGTGAGAGTCTGGATTCTGCCTTGCATTTTGGAAATGTTTTCCCACAATGGAAAACAGAGTGGTCTGGAAAAACACACATAATCGGGAATCAGGAATGACTGGGGAACATTTCAGTGACCCACTGCATAGCCTTGGGCAGTCACCCAGCTCCTTGCCTCTTTTCCTCCTCACACTAAATGACTCTCAGTGCATGTGAGGGCAAGAAGCTGGGAAGCAGCAAGGCAGGATCCTTATCTTTCTCAAGTCTACCTTTATGCAGAACAGAAATGTGACTGTTCAGCAGGCACTTGGCTCCTGCTTAGGCAAGGAAAGGGTAAGAGCTGCCTTAGCAAGTTCAGTCTTAAAACTACAATTTACAGCAAACAGACTCTGACAGATCTCTCTCATTGCTAAGTGGGTCAGGTTTGTTTCCTTTGACAGATGTAGAAAATAAGAGGTGACTTGAGAGGTTCTTAGTTTGGTTTTTGTGTCTTAGGAGGGTGAGTCTGGCAGACTATTAGTCAGTCTTGTTCTCCTGGATCAATAATGTACTTCTAAAACCCCACTCAAGAAATCTCTCCATAGAACAAGAACTGGAGCAAAACTATGTCTGTAGCCCAAGCCTCTGAGTAGCCAGGCTGTGCCTAACCTTTAGACCATATCTTTAAAAGAGGAGCTAATGAGACTTGAGCTTCACCAGACATTAACAAGAATAAGTAAGTGCTCATGGGAAAGTTGTCAAATATTGCTGCTACCTCTCAGAGGATAAGTTCTGTTATTTGTTTTGTAGCTTCATCACTACTAAGCCTTAACCCATATCTGACAAAACTTTCCCAGACTGCTCTGGCTCTGGCTCGGGCTCTTATTGTGTGGGGCATATATATAACCCTCACTGCTGAGTCTGGGTCATTCTTGACATCTCAAGGCCAGATTTCATTTGGCGTGGGCTTGATATCTTCAGTGACCTGTGCTAGAGAAGGGAAGAATAGGTCCAAACTTAGATGTGTGGAATACATTTCATCTGCTTTTATAACATTGGAAGGAAAAATATGTCATATGTGCTGTACCTAATTCTTAGCATATCTCGCTTTACTGAGAATCTGTGTGCTTTTAAGTATCTGAGCACCTCCTATCTCTAACCCCCTCCTCTTCCATCAAATTCTGGAATCCTTCTAATGAACCATAAAACAGAACAGGGAGTGAATTGAATGTGGTGAGGACCTGTAGCAAAGTTTCTGCAGCCTTTGCAATCAGGCCCCAAAAGCACACACTAGTCTGTCTCTTCTGGTATGACAGAAGAAATAGATCAAAAGTCTCTGAGATCATTTTAGAATGGATCAGTTTCTGAAAGAGATCTGATTATGTAAGTGGTTGCCAGTAATTACCTGAATGGGAATTGATTGAGGAGTGAAGACCAATGAAGCCTTTGTCTTCTCTATGTTTGATGGAAAATAGAAGTTTTGGGGTTTTACCCATGTTTGCAAAACTACTGAGATAGGTATGTAGTATGTTTTCACTGAACATATAACATATAACTGCTGTACCTGAGAAAGGAGAGATGTTGTAATGACATGAAGAATTGAATACGGATAGCACAACAAAGAGCAAAATTCTGATTTCATCTGCTTTGCCACAGCTGTACAGAAGCACATCACTGCAACACTGAGTGGCCATTTTTGTTCATCTTTGGCCAGTCTATATGCATTGCACTGTACTGTGCATTTTTACACACTGTGCAGGAGCCTGGAGTTCAAAAGCCTGCACCGATGTTTGCCTCACGCTACCTCACCTTTCTTATGCAGGACTGGCAGAAGCACTGTCTGTGCTGGTGTGTCAGCATGGTTCTGTCCCTGAGGCCAGCCTGCCCACAACAACCTCCATTGACACTGTTTTACTGTCTTGCCCACCACAACAAGGTAGCCTCATGTGAATTACCTATTGATATTGAAGTCTGGCCTCAGCTAATGCTGGAGATATGCCTAAGAGCTGTTTCAGACAGTGCTTGCTGGCTTACTCCAAACTCATGCCAAGAATCAGTTTCAATGTCTGGTGGCACAGACCATTGCATTCTGAGGTCCAGGAACATTCCTAAAAATGCAGAGTATTTCCAAATATGGACAGATCCCAGACTGGTACAGAATTTGTCTTGATAAAAATGTTTTTAAAATATTTAAATTGTACTTAAAAAAAAATCAAACATCAACAAATTCAGTATTTATTGCAGTGGAGATGAACAAGTGTAGCCAGAAAATCGAAAAATGATAGTTTTGAGACTATGCAGAAAGCAGAAACATTAAGAGCTTTCCTGTCACTCCACAACTCA
The DNA here is from genome assembly GCA_013398175.1 of Climacteris rufus. Lineage (NCBI taxonomy): Eukaryota > Metazoa > Chordata > Aves > Passeriformes > Climacteridae > Climacteris > Climacteris rufus. The sequence goes on from VZRZ01006617.1 coordinate 737,554, forward strand.
AATGAGTATTGAATCTTTCACCACCTGACCTGATGGTTGGAATAATAGATATGCTGCTTATTCATGACTGTGCAGTACCTTTGCAGGAGGGGCTTTGTGCTTTTTTCCTAAATTATAGGGAAAATGGAATGGAGAATGAAGGATCTGTCATTTGGAAAGGACTTGCACTGCAAATGATTTTTTTCCCCCTTAGAAGTATGAAACACTCAAAATTTCAACTTTCTGTTGTGATTTGCAATGGAAATTGTGTTTTGTTATCCTAAAATTTAGTTAAACCAGGAAAACCTTTTCTGCCCAACTCTAAGCAAAATATTGCAACAAACCTTTAACAGAACGTCACCAACAAGCCAAAAGTGATTCTGCAGCCCACCAGAAGTTCTAGAGAAGACTTGGTGGTACAGGAAAGTTTGACTTCAATTTTCAAGAGAAGAAGAAACCTTCGTGACTTTAGAAGTGATGAAGGATAGCTGAGTAAAGGCTCAAGGAGCTGTGACTGCAGCAAGGGAAGTGGGTGGACAGATGCCTGTATACAATAGTGCTGTGAGATGTGAAATTGCTAAAATAGCCCCTGCCTAATGTAATCACCTTTCAAAGAATATTTGAGAGGCATTTTGTCAGTAAAGCATAAACAAAGGGTATGTTTGAAATTCAAAACTTGTCCAAAGTAATTTTTCTTTCAAAGGCTGTTTCCCCTGCTTGTGCTTGTTCTAGTGCTTTGAAAAGATGTCTTTTTAGAGGACAAGCTAATTTTAATTGTTTATTAAAAAAACCCCAACCAAACAAAAAACCTTTTATAAAGCAGTAAGGAAAACTAAATGCATTTTTGAACAACTTTTCTAGGAGCAATAGCAAGCACAATAGAAACTGCATAAAAGCAGCTGTTACCCAAGAAATTTTAGGCACTATTTCTAGAGCAGAGATCTCATGAGAGTATAGAGAGAACAGCAGGCATGGTACCAATAATTTTTTTGCCATCTACAAATAGGCTGTATCAGGATAATAATTTCAGATCTTATAACGATTTCTCATTCTAAGACATTCCAGATTGCATTACAAACTAGTAGCATGATCCCTTAGCTGTGCCTGTGTAAGACTCCTGATGGCTTCAAAGGCAGTGCTGTGTTCAGGCTGACACAGGATCATGACCTTAACCCAAAGACAAATTATTCACTGTGGTCACTTCAACTTGTGCTGAACAGGAACTACTAGAAGAGAAGGGAGCAAACTGCCTAATATTGTCTTTATTAGCTGTTGCTAAAGGCAGGAAATTAAACCAAAACCAACAAACAAACAAAAAAACCCACATAAAAAACCTCATCTCTTCCAGCAACTAAAATTTTGTTGGATATTGAATTATGAAGGACATAAATCAGCAGTGTTGAGCTATGATCCTGAATACAATTAAATCTAGAGTATCTCAAGTATCCACTGATATGTCTTACAATCACAAATAATCACCTTTGGCATCTTGAACACTGCAGTTTATCAACACGCAGAATAGTGATGTGGTTTCTCATGGCTTATGTCTGGTGTTGGACTATGAGCCATGACAAAGAGGTATTTTGCTGCAGGTGGACCATTTATATCTGCTTTCCTCTCAGTTGATTCTGTGTCATCTAGTAAGACAGTTCATCTTGCATCTTTTCCTAAGACAGGTCACACCATGGGAGAAATGACAGGACAGCCCTCCTCTACCCTTCTCCTGATTGTTCATTGCTGGCAGGATCATACTAATCTCTCTCACCTCTGTACTTGAAGTCTGTCTTGTAAATTAAACCATGGCTTGTTTCAACCATCATCTACAAGTTTTTAGAGGGAGTTGTAACGTATCATAACTGTGTATGGTTTGATTTACAGGAAACTGAGAGGGCAGAAAAAGTCGCTGGTGGTGCTTGCAGGCATTAATGGAAATTATCTCAGAAGGAAACTTATTAATCTGTGGGCACTAGCATAGTTTTTATTGGTTGCAATGTGAATAACCCAAAAGTTTCAAAACAAGTATATGCCATTGTATATTCTACCCTTTTTATGCTTGGAGAGTAAAAAAATGTCAGAATCTTATTCCCCCTGAGAGAGCACATAGCCCAGATCTCCTCAGACCCTTTATCATCTTCCTAGGAAATCCTTGATTATACAGAATTGGCAGGCAGGGACTGACTTGTGAGCTACCAGTGGCTCCCACTGCCACCTCCAAGTGAAAAGTCTCTTTTCTCTAAAGCCACTTGATGGCTTTATCCTGCTGTACGTATCCACTCCGATGGCCAGCTGCAGCCTAGGCCTAATCTTTAAGAACCTGTGGAGATGAGTTGTGCATTATCCATCAGTGATTAATATATGAAAGAGAAATCCAGCCTGGGAGTTGCACAGTTACTTTAGTTGCCTGATTTCCCATGAAGACTATCTCCTATTTTGCTTCTTTTTTTAGGCTGTTGTTTCTAATTTTTGTGAAGGGATCAGGAAGCTGGTTTTTGCCGCAGTGAGTGAATTGTCTTGGCAGGAATGAGAGAAATATTAAGAGGAGGGTTCTGCTACATTGTGCAGATTTTGTACATTGACTTAATTGAAAATATATTAATATAAAGAAACCTCAGGCTTCTTCTCCTTTCTCTCTTTTTCCAAGCTGAAAGCCATCCAAGGCCTCAGTGATGCCAAGGGCTGTTGGGAGGCAGATGGGAGGTGTCAGGGCTCAGCGCTGCACTCCCCTGTTTGCTTTGTGGGAGTGGACAGACGCTGGGAGTTCGCTGGGATTTTACTGTCGAAGCTTTCGAAAGTGGTGTAAATGTGTGTGCACAGGCTGCCGGGCAGGCCTATAAAAGCAGGACCATATAATCAAGGTGGAAATTGAGAAAGTGGTTTATTTGGTTCTCGGCCTCGTCAGCACCTCCTGTCCCTGCCGCCCAGCCGGCGCTCGGCTCCTGCGGGCGGTAGCGGGGCTGAGCGCTGGCGGAGGCGGGGGGCGGCAGCCTCTGTGCCGCCGCGGGGCCGGCGGGCAGCAAGCCGGGCTCCTACGGGCCTTCGGGGGCCGCCGGAGGTCTGCTTTGGTTCGTACCATTCTAAGTAGTCTGCAAATATTTGTTTGTCTGTGGTCGCCCCAGAAGTAAATGTGCCGGGAGGTGCTCCCAGGGACCTCGGTTCCCAGGTTTTGGCGGGTCTTGGGAAGGCTGCAAGCCGTAGGGCTCCTGTCCCGCCGGCGCGGAGATCCGCGGTGCTCCCGGAACAGGGAGGGTGGAGGGCTGGAGCGCCCCGGTGCCACGGCTGCTGACAGCTCCCTGCCACCCGCACGGGCCAGGGTACGGCGACTCATTGCGTGGGCAGGGAGAGGACAAACTGGGGAGTGAAACGGTGGGCCCGGGAGGGCTGTGTAGCAGAGACATCCATGCCTCCATCTCTCTTGAAGATAGACTGGCAGTGCGATCCCCGTACACCCCTCTCGCCGTTCTCCAGCTAGTACAGCTGCATATCCTGCAGATAGGAGGAAAACGCGGCAATGAAAACCTGGGAAAACCGCTTCCACTTGCTGGCGTACAGATGCTGGCATAACCTGCCAGAGGCACCCTGAGGAGGCCAAGGGCAATTGACGGAGTTAGCAATGCTGCTCACACTGTCCCATCTAGTCACAAGGACCGGCCTTTGCAGGGAGAATCGACATGCTGTGATAGTGGCGGCAACGTTTGGGAACGCCAGGAAGAGTCCACACAAGGGAGAGACAGCACACGGGGAGAGTGGGAAGGCTCCCGTGCCCTGGGCTCTTGGCAAGGTCGGGCCACCGGCCTGATGGTGCTCGGTAGTCGTGATGTGCGGAGCGCCAGGGAGAGGCTGCCCCGGTGCCCGGGCTCAGCCCTCCGGCCAGGCACAGGCGGTGCGGGGAGTTGCCTATCTGCGGGGGCCGGGGCCCGACCTCTCCCGCGGCCCTGCGTTGTGGCGGCCTGGGAGGGGAAGGGTGCGGGAGGGCCGGGTGGCCTTCTTAGCTTCCAAGGGAAACGACGCGGGGGACAGGTGTCGTTCAGCGGGCCGGGAAGTGGTCTGCTGTCCGCGCCCCGGCCCACACCCTTGGGCCGCACCCGGGCCTCTCGTCCTGCCTGAGAGGTGACGCCAAATGCGAGAGGGGCGGAGGGTCACCGCCGGCACAGAAAGGACGGGAGTCACCCCCAGACCTGTGTCCCACCATGCTGGCCACCGGCAGCGCCGCGTCCCGCAGCACCTGCCGCCCTGCCCTGGCCCGGCTCCCGCGGGCAGCCGTGTCGCGCCGATGGCGCCGACAGTAGCCGAGGCCACAAGTATCAAAGTCCGGATGCTACTGACACTTCGCTCCCGGGGTGGCGGGAGCAGGTCCGTCCGCTCCCTGTGCCGTAGGAATCAAAGCCCAGCTCCACCTGAGTGGGGGCTTCCCCGTCAGTCCGGTGCCTGACGAAGCTCAGTGTCCCCTCCTTTCTCATTGCGGCAAGCCGGCAGGGCTGTGGGCTCCCGCCAGTAGGAGCAGCAGTGACTGCCCGGGGAGGTATCGCTGCCTGTCTCGCCGCCAGGCTGGCGAGGACCCGGCTCGGCTTGTGACTGATACGAGTGGGTGCAGGAGCTCCCTGGAGCCCTGGGAGTGGATCGAGCAGGGGTGGAGGCTGGAGCCGGCCGAGGCGTGGGGCACCGTCAGCTCGCCCCTCCGAGGGGTGCGCTCCGCTCGCGTCTGGGCGCCCACTCGCGGCCCCTCAATCGGATCGAGTCAGTTTGGTGAACAGCCCCTAAGCTGGCCACGCTCTCTTGTAAGTGACTTAGGAAAAGCCCAGGGCTTCGAGAAAGCTGGGCAAATTCCTCCCTGTTGTTCGAGGGGATACTGAAGCAGCATGCCACAACGCCCTTTTGAATGAGAGCACGCACGGGAGCCGGTGCAACCCTGCCTTGTCCTGGCTGCGGAGGGAGATGCTGCAGCCCGAGAAATCCTGCCGTATCTCATTCAAAATAGGCTGATAGTCAAGACGCTGACAAACCGTCTTTCCCCGGTAAACGCGAGCAGAGACGCCCCAAACACTGAGAGGCTCTTGTTGTTTATGTCCGTCTTTGCGAGGCGGGATGAGCAGAGCTGTTCTCAGGGACAGAAAAAATACCTGCTAGGAGCCAAAGGCGCCATAAGTTGTTGCACAAATGAATTGATCCAGTAATCGCTAGGGTTATAACACCCTTGTTTATGCTAAAGCATGTGACACAATCCTCAAAATGTGTTAGCTCCAAGTTACCACCTCTTTATTACTTATACAACCTAATAGGTGAAGTGACTTTTACTTTCTTTACTTGAAGGAGGCACAAAGAAACAGACAGGTAATTCCGCGCTGCTATTTTTTGTGATGTGATGGGTAGGGAAGGGAGGGGTTGTAGTAAAAAAATGGGAAGACTGATTATGAAATCTGCGGTGTAGCTAGTAGTGACCATCTCAGATGTCATTATCATTTGCGGTTGCAAATATGTTAGAAAACCTGGCACCTCGTGTCCGAGTGTGAACCGGTTTATTCTGTCCGAAAGCATGAGTTGGTAAAAGGCATCTCTTTTTTTCTGTGACTGATTTGAATTCTCGCCTAAATGTTAGCGTTTTAAATCGACTGTTTGGCTGTTGCGTGTGAGAGTGCGGAGAGGGAAGCGGTAGCTCTCTCTCCGGCTCCTGGGCTTTGCCGCGCCGAGGAAGATCGCACTCAGTGCCGAGAGCGGAGCGCGGATTTTTGCCGTCTGCCGCTGTGAAGCTGCGGTAATGTTGCAGTTCCGCTCGTGTGAGGCTTGCCAGGCTTAAGGCAAAAAGTGTCCCGTATACAAAACGGTCAGAATATTTACAGGTAATTGTGGCTGTCAAACACTCCGTTGCCTTGACAAAGCGCAGAGATCTCGGAGCATTTCGCCTTTCGGGGGGTGGGAGGCTGCGGGGGCTTGGGACCCCTGCGAGGGGCAGCGGCGCGGGCCCGTTCGGCCGGGGAACGGGGGTGCCTCTGGATCCCAGCGAAACGCTGGCCAGGAGGAAAGAACAGTGTCACACCGCAGAGGCGGTGTGGCTGAAGGGGTCTTCCTGGGGCAGAAGTGCTGTGATTCACGGAGCAGAGTAAGCGAGAGCCTCTGCCCCGCTGGGGACAAACTCTCTTGTTAGATGCTGATTTAGTTGGAACGATTCCGTGACGGGGAGCAGACGAGCACTGCGTCTGCTCTGGTTTTGTAATGGGATTTCAAACGGTGGATACCTCTCACCCGTCCCTTTACAAACCTGAAATTTGTCACGGGAGCGCGCTGGGTGCGCGCAGGCCGGCGGCCCCTCCGGCGGAGGAGGGGGGGGAGTGCGCAGGGCGGCCGGGGAGACGCAAGGGCTGGAGGAAGAAGAGGCTTTAGGTGGAATTGCTCTCGCTGCGTGACAGCAGTGCGTGGCGCCGTGGGCACCGCTGCTGTGCCTGGACACGGTGACCGCGCAGCCACCGAGGCCACGGCGGCTCCGCCGGCAGCGGCTGCGCCCGCGCTGAGGGGCTGGGAGCTGGCAGCCTCCGTCGGCGGCCGAGCACTTGCTGCCGGCCCTCTCCGCGTCCTGGCTGCTTCTCAGGAGCAGGGCGGGGGTGGCACGGAGACAGCGTCGTCAGAGACTGTGGAAGCAGAAGGGGACCAGCTCCGCAGAGCCCAGCGGGAGGCTGGGCAGGCAGGAGGGCAGGCTCAGGGCAGTGTCCCCAGTTCCCAGCAGCCCCGCTATGTGCCGAGTAGGCTTCTGCCCGGTTCCGCCGCGGCGGGAAGCCACGTCCCCGTTGAAGGACGCCGCCTCGGCAAGGCTACCAGAGCTGTCTCGGGCGGCGGGCCACCTTTTGGCCACCCTCGAAGGTTCTGGGAGCGGGCAGACAGCCTCGGACCCCGAAGGGGACCCTTTCACGGGCCAAGTAGGAACTCCAGCTCTGAAACTCTTAAATGTTTGTGCATATTGGCTGGCAAAGTTTTGAGGTCACAGGAAAAGACGATAGGATTGTTTGCTTGAGGAAAAGCGACAGGATTTGGCCTTTTCCTGCCCCGGGGCCCTATGTGTGACCCCTGTGCAGAGAGCGCCCTGCTGAGCCCCGTTGGTAGCAGTACAGGGCTTGTGAAACCCTGTCAGCCTCTCTCAGCTTTCAAGCTGCCGTAATTCCGCCAGGGACAAGCCAGGTTCGTAGTGCGGCCGGGAGGCTCTGAGCTGCCTTCTGCTTGCTGGAGCCAGGCTGCGGGTTGTGTGCGGCTCGTGTGTTTTAGGGTGCGATCCTTCGATCTGTTCAACGGCGTTTTCAGCCTTTATAGTTCAATAAAACCAGTATTGTATATCTTTACTCGAAATCCCCTTCACTGTCTGCCCTTTTTTTTCTAAGCAGATTCGCAGCCTTCAGTTATTTGCACAGAAGACTGTAAGTCCTCAGCCGGGCACGCCAGCCCCGGGCGGGCTCAGTTTTGTCGCAGGCTGACCTGCCTTTGGCTCCAGCCTAGCGGCGGGGAGCGAGGGCGGGAGCTGGGTGCCGGCACCGGAGCCCCGTGCGGTCCCGCCACGGCTCTGCTCCCTGAGCACCATTTCGAGTGGCAGGAGCCGGCGGGAGCTACTGCCTTGTGCCTCCGAGCGGAGGCACTTGCTGATGTTTTATTTAACAGGGGCGCACGAAGATGTCTGTTAAGAGGCAAAGTTTGGATTTAGGAGGAAAATGGCACCCTGCTCTGTCCAAAACAAAGTCGCTAATGACCACCGCCGTCCTGAGGAATGAGCGCTGCGGGGCTGGGGCTGAGCGCTGCTCGTTGAGAAGCTCACGGGAAGGGCATTCGGAATCGGCTCTGTCCTCCCGGTTCTGTTGAGGTCTTTACTCGCATCTGGTCTGCGCTGGCCGTAGGAACTTGGAGAGCGCTTGAGCGCTTGGGAGGCGATGGTGTCCAACGTGGGCGGGTAATGTGCTTCCAGGTCGGAGCCTGGCGGGCAGAAGGGCCGATGTCTTGCTAATTTACGTAAATCGTTGTAATTAAAACGATTCGTGCCTCGGGGTACGAGTCTTTAGCCCTATACGCCCGACATATCCTGCAGAGCTCCGCCGGCACTCGTTCTCACCCCGGGCGAGAGCGCAGTTGGAAGGGAAGAGCGGGCTGCCCCGGCACCCCGCGCCCCATAGCCACATTAGGGGTGTAAAAGCTGGCGCTGGGCTATCTCCTGGGCTGAGGGTGGCGGCTCCCTGCTACAGCCCCTTCCCGCGTTCGTTCACGCCGCAGCCCGGGCAGTGCGGGACGCTCGTTTCCCCGCGTGGCGCCGCTCGGCGCGGCCACCTCGGCGTGGAGCGGGGGACACCGCCCGGCCCGGGACAAACCTTACTGGAGGGGTCTTAGGCTGCGGCGAAGGAGCAGCCGCAGCTAGCGTTCGGGTGGAGGGGCTTGTTAGTCACTTCGTTCTCGGATCTAGGGAACTTTCCTTTATTGCAACGAAGGTGGCAAAACTTCTCCTTCATTGCCAGCTATAAGCTACTAATTTGAAGGAAAAGAGCCACAGAGCACAGACGCTTCGGTCTCTGCTCTTTGCTCCTTACAGCTTACAAGTATAAACGGAACCATTTTAGAGAAGCCATACAATACTGAAGAGTCTCGCAAATCTGTTAAGGTGAGGCGGGTCGATGAGCTTGATATCTCACGGAGGAAATCCCTTGCGGTTAGCACTGCAGCGTGTGATTGCGGGAAAAGGCAAGCCTGTGGCCAGGGGGAAAGCCAAGATCTGTAAACGTGTGTGAGGAACACGGGGAAGCTGCAGATCGTAGTGGAGAGCCGGAGGGCAGGAGAGAGCCTAGCAGGACCCCGGTACGGACAGCTCAACCCCGCACCAGGCGTCCAGCCGGCCCGGCCTGCCGGTGAGCCCGGCTCCCTGCGCCCTCCTCGGCCGGGACTGCGCTGCCTTCTGGGCACCGAAATACGGTGTAATAACGTGTTACGTACTACTCGGCTCTGGCCGAGTCGTTCGCTTCCCTGTATACGTCTGGCTGTAGAGATTGCATCTCTATTGTCCGCAGCTCCTTCACCACATAACCAGTGTTAACGGCAAAAGATTCATTAATAAAACCAGTGGAAGAATGGAGGCGAGGGTAGGTCTGCAGAGATACTGCTGTCCCGAAACCCTTGGGTCGGAGCTCGGACGCCTTAAAGACGCTTTTGGGTTTTTTGGTGTTTTTTTTTTGTTTGTTTTGTTTAGTTTGGTTTGGTTTTTTTTAAAATTATTTTGGTTATTCCATTGGCACAGCACGAACGAGTCGCGTGGATCCGAAGGGGCTGGAGGCGGCCGGCGGTGTGCAGGGGATGCAGAACGGGCTCCCGCGGGGCCGAGGTGCTGTGCCGCGGAGCCGGGAGACTCAGCAGGCGCCCCAGCGGCCGCCCCGGCAGCCGCCGCGCTCCCCGTCCGGACAGCCGCCGCTTTAGGCTTGGGTTGCCAGAGGAAAGCAGCGGCTTGCGGCTGGGAAAGGACGATGGCCAGCGCCGTGCTCCCGCCGGCACTGTCCCCACGAAGTGCTGCGGGCAGAGCAGGGCTCCTCCCGCCCTTGGCCTCAGGGATATTTTCATTTCGTTTTGGCTTCACCTCCTGAACCTGGCTCCGAACGAGGGATAGCGGTAGTGTGGAGGGGCGGGAACCCCTCCTACGGCGGCAGGGTTAGATGTCCTGTCCCCAACAGCGAGCGCTCGATGACGGGGCCGCTCCGCCGCCCGGCTCCTCGGCTGCCCAGCGCCTTTCCCGATCCGCCAGGGGAGCGCGAAGAAAGCGCGGCCGGGCAGGAGGTCGGTCCTTATGCGCTTCCCGCCGCGGCTGTGCCTGTGCCACCCCTCTGCCCTGGCCGGGCCGGGCCGCGGGCGAGGAGGGGCTGTCGGAGCCTCGACGGCATGCGGTGCGGCGGGCAAGGCGGCGGGGCGGAGCGGCGCTGCAGGGCCGAGGGCGCAGCGCAGGGCGGCGGGAGGGG
>VZRZ01006617.1:753205-878532 GCA_013398175.1 Climacteris rufus
ACCGGCGGCCGCATGGGCACCCGCGGGGGGCCGAACGTCGCCGTCACCAAGCCCGTGGGAGGTAACCGTGCGGCCGCGCTCACGGCGGCTCCGCCGACCGGGGCGCGCAGGGCGGCGGGCCCGGGGGAGCGTGCGGCGGGCGGGTCGGCACCGTACGCGGAAGGGTCGGCAGGTCCGTGTGGCAGCTGGAGGGCTGCCTCCCGCTTTCCCGGGAAAGCATTTGGCTGCTCGGCACCGCTGCGGTGATGGGGGTCCGCTGCGGGAAGACTTGGACCGGGCATGCGGCGCGCAGCCCTCCGGCATTTAGAAGGCCGCCTGCCGAAAGAGGCCACCCCGGGCCGGGCTCTGGCCGGGCGGCTCTCAAAGGGCCAGGCCTGATCCTGCCGGAAGGTGACGGGCTGAGCTCGTGTCCTGCGCTCGGCGCTTTCTTCGTGCGGATCGCCCCGGGGCAGCCCGCGGGCATCCTCCCCTGCCCGCCGGCGGTCCCGCAGGGCACGGCAGCGGCCGGGCGAGGGGCCTGGGCAGAGCCCGCAGCAGAGGGCATCGCCTCCGGGCTGGGTGCGGGCAGTCGGGCTGCCTTCACGGATGCAGGTGACATCAGTTAGGTGTGTTACACTCACCGTCACAGCTTTAGGAATGGGGTCACCAGGGTGGGAAAAAATGGCAGCGTTCATGTTTGCATTTTGGGATTTTATTTTTCTTTCGGTAAGTAGCATTTTGTGGCAGTTGTAAAAGAGGACAGGGTTAAGCATGTGCAAGGTTCAGCTCTTTCAGCAAAATATTGAGCATTAGTTTTGCAGTTTTCCTTCATTTCTCTAGAATACTTAACCTTTCATACTTTGCTATCAAGTTGCTGGTCAGTTTCGTGTTAAGAGCGTGTTAAGCGTGGTTGCTGTTTTCCCTCCTTTTGTTCCAAGCAGATAAGCTTTCCAGTCACTTCTCCTAAATGCTTTCTTTTTTCCTCTTAACTCTAATGCTGTCATGTTTAAGACAGTGCAGCCTCGTGTTAGGAAAAATATATTTAAAAATCTTGAAATTAGCCAGATTTTGCAAGCAGTGTACTGCAGAAAAGGCCACCAATAACTTTACCTTAAAAAAAACCCAAAAACCCCTGCTCTATTTGTGTTTTAAAACGAGCAGAGTGGTAATACATATTTGTAGTTGTTTATACACAAAGAGTTTGTATAAATGGCATTTCAAGAAATACATTGAAATGGTCGTCACATGACTCTTTATTACGTGAGGTTTATTTAGCGTATTTGCCATTAGATGCTTGTTTTAGACCTCTTTGGCTCAATAGGCTTCCTAATTGCTGAAGTTTGCTAAGGAGCTGCACATTTTACTTTTAAAGCATAGGATTCATTTATATACCTAATGAAGGGTAAGAAAGCTCACCAGTTTTTTATGTTTCTCAGATGACTATATATCTAGTTTTTAATCCTCTTCTCTATGTTTTCCCAATGTATGGAAAAAGAAGAAACAGCTTTGCAGTGAAAGATTTGTAATACTATTCCACTTAGAAATTGGTGAAGAAATAATTTGTTGAGTATTTGTAAAAAGGAACTAGTTAATCATATAAAAAGTGATATATGTCGTTTTGGATGCCTGTTTTGAGACTTGGGCATTATAGCTGCTTGATTTAAGAAAGAATGTTAGAACGAGAGCTGAAATCTTTTTCCTTGGGGCATTTATAGAAATATAGTTTAAAAGAACCCTTTTAAATTGTTTTGGAATATATGCATGGCTTTCTAGTTGCAGCTGTGTTATCCAAGAGAAATTCAGCGGCTTTTATAGTTATATCAGTGGTTCAGCTTGAATCTGGCCTGTTAAGTAATGGAAGATTTCTTCCACTTAAGAAAAAGACTTTCATTTCTGAAAGCAGACTTTTAAGAGGTTAAATTTTCATTCATTACTCTTCAACTCATTTATAAAGATGTTGTAGACTGGAGTGTAAAAGTGTGGGGGAATAAGAAATGCAGGAGTAATTTTTTTTTTCTTTAGCTGGTGTTCTTTAAACAGTCTCAATCTCTTTGGGTTTAGGCTGTTCATAATAAAGGTTATTCATTACTTCTTATTGATACTGAAAGCAAGAAGAAAATTATTCTTGTCTGAATACTTCCCCAGGTTCTATAATACTCAATACTAAATTAGTTAAGGCAGATTTTTTTTAATAAGATAATGGTGCCGTTTAAAATTGATTTATTTTTTTTTCTCCTGGAAATACTCTCACAATAAATCAACATAGCTAATTTCCAAATATTTTTTCTTCTGCTCTTTTTCAAGTTTGATTTTTAAGAACCTGTTATGATCAAGTGATCTTTTCTTGAAGGCAGATCACACCTGTTTCAGGTATTTTTGGAAGTCTGTTTTGCAGTGATTACTGTAATTTTTTCACTGGAGTTACGAAATGCAGCTGTAGGCGTTTGTGGAAAGGCTTACTTTTAATATACTGGCAAATTAGAACAAAAATTATTTGAAATAAATATTAATAAGGGCTTACCTCCTATTGTGCCTAGAGTTTGACAAAAAGGAAACTATTGAAAGTCATAGTGAAATGACATCTAAGGTTTCAGTTGTCAGTCTTTCAGTTTATTCTTATTTCTCAAGCTTTAACAAGTGCTAATACTTACTGAATGTAAACTTCATTTGGGACAAAAATGGAAATACTTTGAGAAAGATAGAAAACTAGAGACCATTTTAGTTACTGTTTTGCTTTATTTTTAATTCTGTAAGTGTATCTAAAGCTTTTGAAAGCAAAGCTAAATGCTAGCAATTCTCTTTCTCATCTCATTTTGGGCCTTAGATATGTAAATATTGAAATTCTTTCCTGTTTATCAAATGGCTTTTTGTTGTAGTAATATCTGTTTCTGAAGTTAATTGCTGAGAACAGAGCAATAAGATCTCAACTACCTGGTGCTATGATGAGCCTGATGACCTTTGGTAACCAGTTTTATAATCGTAATGTTTGCTGCAATTATTTTCCTAGTGACTTCCCTGAGAAATAGAGAAATACAGTGTGATTGGTGTTTCTGGCTTTTTCTCTAGTTTTATGAGTGAAAAAGTGTTTTAAAATAACCTTTTGTAGTGCAGACAGAAAATCAGTTGTTCTCATGAGAAATTTTGCCTTATGACTCCCCTGTTTTTTCATTCCTAACATGAACGTACTTAATTCAAAGGGCCATTACAGCAGCTATAATAAACTAGTGAAGGTCACTAAGAAGATAAACGAGGTCTTAAAGGTTGTGTTTAATAGGGGATTTAAAAGTTTTGGTACTGTTTACAATGTTGTTAGCGTCAGTCCAATGTATTAGAGTCCAGTTTTGGTTTGCCTGACTAACCCAGTGCTTTCTAAAATGTTTTCAACTGTTATCTAACCAGTCTGTTTTAAAACCCGTATGTAATAAAACATAGTACTCAGATTTTAAGGAGAGGCAGGTTTTAGTAAGGTTCCTTGGAAAAAAAGGCTAATATCACTTTAAAAAACATATGAAGCCTGGGAGAGAGTTTAGAGCAAGCAAGAGCACTATGGTGTTGACAGCTTTATATCCCTGTTGGGTAACATTCACTTACTAGAATTGGCGTCTCCTCTCAGTTAGTAATTCACTCCATAAGGATTAAAAAAAAGAGGGATGATTAATGACTAGGAAACTTATATTTACAGAATTGTTGATTGCAGTTCATGAACCTGTTTGTGTAAGAGTGGACGTGCATATATATATGTGTGTGTTGATTTTGAAGAGCGTAGAAAATAAGCGTCAAAAGCCTCTGAAAGCAACTTAAAATGCCGGTAAGCAGAATGAGCTGTTCTGAAGTTTGGTTTCACTGAAAAAGAAACATAGAACCAAACTATAGCCAGGGGAACATGTTCAAATTTGGAGCAGGAAATTATGGCAAAACATTTTCTGTTTAGATTATTTGACACAAGCCGATAATATGTTCTTATTAATTTAACTCTTTAAAACTGTGATTCAATTCACAGAATACTAATGGAGGGAAAAACTTTCAGGCAATTCAAACTATAGTGTATGATCAGGATGTTAATCAGTAGCTGTGGTTACAGTGCTTGTACAAAGTCAGATGTACTAGAAGTGTGGATGCAGTGACGCTCAGAGCGCTGCTGCTGATTGCTGTAAGCCCCCTAAAGTTCAATGCATCATGGTCGTGGCTGCTTAGGTGTAGTTAGAAATCAGCTTTAATATATCTCTGCGGTGACAGAAACACCAGCTGATGGTTAAAGAGCTGTTTGTCAAAATCCATTCTACTTATTTCTGCAAAAATATTGTAGGGTTTGTCCTACCTTTTACATCTTTACAAGAATTTAAGGTATCTGACTGGAGAGAAAATTCACTTCTGTGCAGACGGAAGAATGCGGCTTGATCAAATTTGCTCCTCTGTTCTAAACAGTTAGTTAACATTAAGCTCTAAATGGCATCCTGAATGGAGCAAGGAAATATGTTTCATTTGTCCTTAGGAACTGAATGAAGTGAAAGGTTAAGTTTTAGATTCCTGTTCAGATCCTGGATGAAGAATATCTTCCTGCTGCCTGAAAGAAATATGTAGCTGTTTGAAAGAATTAAGAGAATTGAAATACAGAAGCATGAAAGCCGCAAATCCTTGTTAGTCCAGGAACCAGCATAGATGTATGTATTTTGTTCTATCTGTGGCAGAACAGTTGGAAAATGTTGCTTTGTACTTTGATATAATTCAGTAGGGATTAGGAAGAAATGTAAAATCTTGGATTTTATGTGTTTCTGGTAGGTAATGAGGAAGAGACCCCTAATTTAACAGGAACAGTAAGAAAAGCAAGACAGTGATTTCTTTTTCAGGACTGATGTTTAAAAATGAATTTTTGATGGTTTTTCTGATTTTCACCCCTCTCTTCCTTTTCCAAACAGATTATGTCATGTAAATAGAACAAACAGAGCAGTCACTCTTGAAGGGTCATGCAGTGTATCAACTGTATTTTTGCTGAGGTAGAAAAATAGTCTTTCTTTATGTGTTTTCAGTACTTGGCCTGTTATTAAAATAAAGACACAGTTGGTTGAAGTATATGTGCAATTGAACATACGCATTAAAGAGAATATAGGGTATCCACCCATTCAATGACCTAGACATAATTTGATGTTTAGAGTAATTTTGGAACCCTTAAGTTGCATCTACAGAAAGCCACCAACAATTTTGAATTCAAGATTTAAGATTAGCGGTAGTGAGATTTTTCTTTTTCCCCTGCAACGGTTCCTAAGTGTTTCAAGTCATCTCTCGCCGCTTCCTCCCCACACTCATGGCCATGGTAGTTAACTACGTGCTGTTATTCTCATAGAAAAAGCAACCAACATAATTGAAATAGTCCATACTAATTCTCTGTTTCCCTCTCCTTTTGTAAGTTGGGTCCTGCCTTTTTTTAGTTTCACTGGGATAGAACATAGTGTATTTACTGTCAATTATTTATAGGGCAAATTCTTTGACAAACCCCTTAACAGGAGTTTTCAGTGACTTCCCAGAACTGTTTTTATGCCTGAAGAAGCTGGCAAAATCATATTAAAAACTATAAAGGTGCCAAGGAGGAAACATATTATCAAGAAATTAAATAATGACATATTTTCCGTTCAGAATTTAGATGAAAAATTAGGACATTGAAGGAAGACCAACAGTATTAAACTTTTATTGTTATGAATAAACATTTTAAGGTGAAGTTTGAAGATTAGTTTTCCAAATACTTAATTTTGTGAAATCTTTGTGTTCTGTTTAAATACTTTTACTGTACTGAATATTTTATCTTGATTTAAAAGTAGAAAAAACCTGGCATAATGTAAGTGTAATCAAGTCATCATTTCAACAGACAGCTATGTCATATTGAAACTTTCTAGTTTGTAGCACAGACTTTCAGATGGTATCACTTACTTTAAAATTCCTTTAAAAGTATTTGAGTTTAGTACTCTTCATGGAGATGCTAGCCTGAATATTTATTTTTGCAGTTACTTGCTGTTATTGCTGGTTTTTTTTAAAGCTGTCTGTGTGGAATGGGCAGGGAAAGGGCTACAATGGTGGTTTGGAGCTTGAGTAAAATACTTGAACCGGTAAGATTTTTGTCGCTTGCATTGACAGAGAACATGGTAATACAATATGGCAACTATGATGTTGTAAAATGAAGGGTTTTATTGCAGTCATGTATTTATATTCACCAAACATCTGCATGACCTGTTTAGGAGAGTTCTTATTTTTGTGATTGAGCAGTCCCCAACCTGCTTTTAAATCTTATTTTTAAACTTTTCAAAATAACTGAAAATCTGTAAAACTTGGGAATATTGTCTTTTGAATCCCAAATTGCAAGGCATAGTTAAGTTAGGCCTTTAATTACTGCCCCTCATAATTTAGTTAAATTAGTAACTACGGCTGTGTTTTTAGGATTAAAGGCCCAGTTTTTCAAGGTATAAAGTCTTACCAAGTCCCTTTGAATTGATACGATGGGGTTTGTTCAAGATAACCTGTGCCTGATTCCTAGTCTGTAACTACCGAACGAGCGTG
The DNA here is from genome assembly GCA_013398175.1 of Climacteris rufus. Lineage (NCBI taxonomy): Eukaryota > Metazoa > Chordata > Aves > Passeriformes > Climacteridae > Climacteris > Climacteris rufus. The sequence continues at coordinate 759,731 of VZRZ01006617.1, forward strand.
CTGTCCTTTGGAAGCTCCGAGTGCTTTGAAACCAGCCCGCTGTGCTGAGCGAGGAACCAAAGCCCCTTCCAGCTCGGAAAAAAGCTCCTTGTGGTAATAGGTTCCTACTGTACGACATGTCCGGGGTCAGATGCATCGGTCCCCACCGTGGCGTGTGTCACTAATGCAGATGTGAGAAATAGTCACAGCAGACAAAAGGCAGCTGAGTATTTGATGGCTTTTGAGAAATGTTTTCTAGCCTCTAGCGATACTAAAAAAAAATTGCCCTCCAACAAGCTTTGTACTTGTTGCCGAACGCTCATCAGCAGCGTCTCTGCTGCGGGGCCACATACAAATGAGTTTACATTGATTAGTGGTATGGAAGACTGAAAATACTCTCTGCCATTTAATTTGGGGGCAGTTGTTAGCCCATCTAGCTGAGGTTCTCATGGCCGTTCACAAGTGTTGACTGCTTTAATGTGTGATACATTTTCAGCCAGCAAGGCATGTTGTCCATGTTGTCACGGTTCTATAGGTAGGAATCTTTTTCTATCCAGAGTTCCTGCACTTTGTATGAAAGCACGTACTGCAGCTGTTGAGTGTATTTTGTCATTTGCATTGATCCAAATATTGGTAAGGGAAAAAATATTTTATATTTCCAATATTTTTTCTTCTATTTGAGGGAACTTAAAAAAACCCATGAAATTGTATTTTTAGTGTGTTTTTTTTATTTTTTTTAAGTATTTGTACTAGCTCTGCTGGTGTCCCCTGAAGATTTACAAATATACAGGATTTTGGCATTTGTCTATTAGCAATTTAAGGCTGCTGACATTGTGAATCTCTTACAAAAATGTTTAAAAGGTTTTGTTTATTTGTTTGTTTGGTTAATGTTTTGTTTTGTTTTTTTTAAGTATAATTTTTACTCTGATTTTTAAAAGTGTAAACATTGATGTTGTCAGTATCTGAGGATTTATGTAAAACCTACTTCCAGGAGGCACTTCTACTTAGAATAAGGCAGCACAAATAATTTACAAATTGTTTAAAAAATGAAGTCTGAACTCTACACTGCTGCTATAGTAAGCTGGATGCTAGGGCAGCAATACTTTGTCTGAACTCAAGATATATTTTAAATTTCCTGTTGAATGCTGAGTGATTATTGATGTTTTGTGCAGCGATGTTTGGAAAAAGAGAAGATTGTCATTATTTATGGAAGCTGTATGAAGGGAACAGAAAGAACTTGAAGGAAAAGGACAGGTAGCTCTAGATAAGAGTCTAAGCATATGACTTGTTTTCTAAATAGAAAACTATCTGGCTACTATTAAAAGTGTTTAGTCATTGTGCTCTAACTGATGTTCTTGTATCAGATGGACATGCAATATTAAACAATTTGAGCACCACTGTACCTTGTTAATAGCAGTGTCATCAAGGTAAAGATGCTCAGAAAAAGCCTAATACCTGTCAGACACTATTTTATATGAAGCTGCAGCATCTCTTGAGATAACCATATGCCCACTGCATTTTCAGAGTGCAGTAGAAATGTCTCCCACTTAAATATGCTCCCTTATTTGTTCCTCAAAGATGAAAAGACACCGCTATTGACAGCAAATCTCTTCAAAGGTACTAAACCTGGCATGAAATACCAGGAGTTTCTTATATCAAAAGCATGATTTGTATCACTGCATACAACCACAAGGTTACTTTGTCTCTCTCTTTCTCAGCTGTTCCATTCTGTTTGTAATGTTGAGAAGCAGCTGGATTAGTCTGTCTTTGCTTGTGTGTCACCAACACTTCACTCTTGAGAAGTTGCTGACTTTGTCAGCATTTGGACGGAAGCTTCAGATAAGTGAGGAAAGTCACAAAGAAGTATTTACCATCCTGGTAATCTAAACTCACGGAGAATGTTTTGCCATAAATTTAACTGACAGGCATATATTGGAAATGAAGCATGTCATTTTCAAAACTATAACCAGCCTATTTTTTGAGAGTAATATAAATTCATATTTTGAGCATATTTTGGTTTATATGCCTTTCCATTATTTATATATTAAAATTAGATGTGCACAATTTCCAGCCTTATTATTTTGAATGGTTATTAAGAAATGTAGTTATAAATTATGAGTTATACAATACTTTGGAGTAAAAGGTGATTTTCATAATGTCTTTTCCCAACTTACAAATAACTTCTTCGCCATAATACAAACATGTTAGCGGAGCAACATGATAGATGTCTCCGTAAGTATCGTAGTAAAAGAAAATGACTTGTATTCTGAGGCTGTGGATAGTTTATGTTGTTTTGGACCCATTTCCCAAGCAGTGATCGAAAACAGATTACAATAACAATTATACAGTCAGAAGATGCAATATCCATTTCTGTTTTAATTGAGTGAAAGAATAATAAAAACATCATTAAGAAAAATGAGGTGGACCTGTCATACACTCTACCAATTTTTAGACTTACAGAAAATGCAGAGTAACAGAAGTGTGGGCTTTTTTTTTTTTTATTTTCCTTTTTTTTTTTTAGGTAGAGTTTGTTGCTCAAGCTATAAGTCTGGATAGTAGACTTCATATGGGCTCCTGTGAGCAAATATGCAGTAAGTAGGCGTATTGCTTGACAGCAATGCTCAAGTTAAGCATTATCTGAGTGTCTGGGTCTGGCATAATAATGAATGTATTGAACCTTTCTGATTACATTAATATGATCACAGTGTCATATTGATCTGCCAGTTTTGAGAATGCCATGGACAGGTAGAAAGTAGTAAAAATGACTTCCTTCTCTTTCAAAATAAAATGCTGTGCTATTTTATGGGGGAATGTGTGTTTTATTTTGTTTTGGGTTTTTTCCCCCTCTTCAAATCTGTGGACATGAATGCAAATAGGAGTACTTGATCTCTTAAGCCATTGTACCTGAGACTGACTGTTCTGTGGCCCTTTAGCTTCCTCAGCACCTCAGTGTTCAGATTAAAACCCAGCAGGCAGAAAGGCCCTTTCTGGGGGTCCGTGCAGCTGTGCGCCTCTTGCAAAGGGACCAAACCGTAGTTAAAGGCCCGATGCTGAGAGATTCTGGCTCTCCATTTTCTCTGAGTCCTGGAGCTGTAAGAAGTGTCCTCTCTGCTGTACCATACAGGGAAAGAGAGGGCCTTGCTACAGTAGCCTTGGCTCTAGTCGTGTATCATACAGCTTTATAAATCAACATTTGGAATGGCATCCAAAAGTGAACTGGGAGCCAGTTCAGCCTTTGGAGCACAGATGTAATCTGCTTTCTTTGGCTAACACCTCTCAGTGAGCACATGCATTTGCACTAGCAAAAGTATCAGGTTCTTTTGTGTAGCTCTTTGTACATAATAATGTAGCAATTCGGCTTGTTGAGCCCCAGAAGCATTGCTGACTCTTCACAAGTGAATCCACATGCAGTAGGTCAGTCTGTACATAGGTTTTTTTCACCCTTTTGCCCCAGAATATCACTAACTGGATGAAGTGTACTGTGCATACCTGAGAAAGAGAATCTATCTGTTCACTGTTGTTCCTAGAGCTCATGACTTATTTGATAAAGATCTGGTGGTTATTAAAAACTATTAGAGTAATGTGGCCTGCTGGCAGATAAATGTAAATATTCCTGAAAGCGTAGTATTCAAATTGATAGCTGTCAAATGTGCGTTCTCGTCTTTGTGGAGTGCTTCCCCTCACAACTCCTCTGTTCTTGAAAAAGGCTTCTCTCCACAGGGGTGTGAAAGATTGAGGTTTTAAGTAAAGGCCGAGCCCCAGATGCCAGTTCCTGACCCATAATGGGCCATAGTTGCAGGCTGTCTGAAGACTCTGTATTGACTGGTGAAAAGGGAGGCAGAGAGGGAAGTTGGCTGCTTTCTGGAGTGCAGAATGGCTTCTACTTTTTCTCATTTGTGATTCTCTCTACTTATTTTTGTGCTGAAGACCTGATGAAGATTTCTGTGGTCTCCTTCTACCAGAAAAATACCATCTAGTAATGATATTGCTGTAGCAGCAGCCTTACCCTTGCTGAAAGTGAAGCAGTATGAAGAGCTTCATCAGTAACCATTGACTTTGATGACATTCATTCAGAGTTTGGCTTGTCCTCTTGCATGTGTACTTGTAACTTTTGCCCATAGTCAGTTCTGCCATATCTGTTGACATTGTCACTTAGAAATGAGGTTTTCTAGTGCATGCCATAAGACATGATGGAAGGAGGCAGTGGTTGCAGAAGTTGCAGATCAATTCAGCTTGTCTCACTGCTGGAGCCTGCAATTGGATTTGAAGACAGAGGTATAGGTACAGTAGTTACATTAGATTCTCATAACAGGCATGTATCTTGTAACACAGAGAAGGGGCGATACAATTTCTTCATTTTCTTGCAGAGGGATGGACATAAAGGAGAAAAGAACTTTCTGGTGGGTCCCAGTGGAGACCCCAAAATAGGCCCGAGTGTGGTCTGCAGCACTTCTCCAGAAATAAAACCTCAAACCAGCTACGAAAGCTTTTCTGTTGCATTCCAGGGGACTTATCCCAGTACCAGGAGACTAGTTAACAGAACCTTCATTAAAATGCTTTTGCTAGAAGATGTTTTTTTTCTTCAAAAATTACATAATATGGTGGCATCTGCAAGCACCACCGAATTTAAGGGCTTATTAGCGGTTCCAGTTTTCAGGGTTTAAAAATGTTGGTCATTAAAAATAATTTTGGGTGGAACTTGGCGTAGAGAGTCTTAGCCCCTTAGGCAAGTTTTGTTATGTCGTTGAGAGAAAAGAAACAGAAAGTAGTCCCCAAAACTAAAAACCCCTCACGAACCCTGCACTTGGTTTTAAGTTAAAGAAAACCTAAAACTTGTAGGAAATTAATGGCTTAAGGTGGTTTTTTTTTAAAAAGGTCAGCTGATTTTAGAAGTGTTTCCTCCATTGATTTTGAGTGAAATGAGTATATTTTCCGTATAGTTCATATTATGAAATATGGCTGCGGGATATTTTTTCTTCTTTTATAACTGTGAAACAAGTTGAAACAATTGAGCTGTTTTATTTAGGAAAAATGTAGCCATAGTGTCTTCACCTTTGCCTTCTGAGTGAATAGTTGAACACAATTATTTTAAGTGTTTTTCCAGCCTGACTGATTCTGTGGTTCTACTCCATGGACCGGAACGCCCGTGTGTGGTTCTGGTGCTGGTCCCCACAGGATCGCTGCGTGTTGGGGGGTGCTGCTGGCACGGGGAGGGGCTGAGCTTCCCGCTAGAGCAACCGGGGCCAGCTGTTTGTGCTGCCTTCTCACTCAGGCTCCCTCAAAACCGTATTTTGAGCTCTGGGCTATCATCACTCTCACGTTTTTCTCATTTAAATGGAGAGGTGGAAGTGCTTTATTTGCCTGTTTAATTGCTCCTGCCTCCTGGCTGCCCTGTGCACAGCTGTCCCTGGGCAAACCGGGTGGCACAAAGTCCCAGTGGGGGCTGCTCCTGTTCTTACCCAATGAACCCAACCAGTATGACAGATTCAAACTTTGGGTTGATTTAGCACAACTAGTTTAGCAAAGGAGGTTAGTTACCAGAAGCAGCTGATTCACTTTAACTAAGAAAAGGCCTCCTCTTCTGTGAGTAACACTCCTGTCCCAGACACGCTGCAGGAGAGGCTGTGCTAGAGGTAAATGCTTGGTATTCTTCTATTTCACATTTCTTGTTGTTACAGCACATGCTCTAAATACAGCTTTTCTTTTATACTGTCTTTTGAGAAATTCAAGTATTATCAAATCAAATTATGAGTTTCATAATATGTTTCTGTGGTGGGACAGTGGCCTGAAATATTTTGTGTTAAACAGTAAGGCTGTTATTTAAGCTAGGAGAAGGATTCTTTGGGTAGTTAAGCTGTCAGAAACAGGGGACATCTGCAGAGACGGTAGTGACTTATTTATAAGACTTCCTGAGATCTGGGATAGCTGCGATGGCTGGGAGACTGAAGCCACAGAAAGGACTGGAAGCTGAAGAAAGATGTAAATAATATCTTGTGGTTTGCATTCGCCATTGGCTAAAATATAAAATGTAGAAATGCATTTCCTGCCTACAGATTTATTGAATATGTAAAGCCAGAAAAAATAGCCGAGGAGGAGGAGAAAGATATTGTCCTTAGTTTTACTTCCTCTGGCCCTCCTAAGAAGAAAAATTCTACAATGTAATGTTATTTAACATGATTTTGTTTCTTTGGCAAACATTGTATTAAAATCATCTGTGGACTGAGCTCTTCTTTACCAAATTGCATCCTGGAACAAATTATTTACAGTGGGCTTATAAACCCACGAAGAGTAGGAGTTTAACAGCATCACATTACTGCTTATATGCAAAATCAGATATCTTGCATTTTGCCTAGAACACACTGAGGATTAGCAGAAAGTAGGGTCCTTGTTTTTAAACAAAACCTTTTGCTGTAATGAGCTGCTTGATGCTGCATAGGATTGTACAGTTGCAAAGATCTTGATAGTCTCCTGTATTTGACACAGCGGTTTCCCGCTGGCCGCCTGTCAGTGCGTGCACACAGCTTTCTTCACGTGGTTCCGAGTGGTTAGTGACAAACAACTGCAAAGTCATTCCTTCAGTCCCCATTAAAAAAGATTTACAGTGAAAGAATTCTCAGCCTCATAATGAGACTGTTGTAAGCTGGTGCTTGATAAGTGAAAGGCTGAAACACAGTCCATTTACCCAAACCAAGCATTTATTGTAAATAAGTTAAGTGCCAACAGCTTATATTCTGTCCGATTTAATTGTATTCATAATTTATGGGGTAACGTGAAAGTGAGCCTTAATGGACATGCCTAATGCTTGCTGAAATCAGGGAGCTCTGTCTCCCACCTCATCACTGAATTGCACCGACATGGGCTGAACCTGGGATCTGCTAGAAGTCAGATCCTTCTTGAATGTGAATAGACGTGTGTGTGTGGCACTGTGGAAATAGTACGGTTGTGGCTTGTTCAGTCTGTCCGTGTGTCTCCTGCCACTGCAGCCCTCAGCTGGACTCTGCAGGACTTTCTGGAGAAGATCACACATCATGACCAACTACAGCTATGCTGTGATTTAAACAAAAGTGGTCTTGAGATCAGAACAACGCCCTTTTTATCAAATAGTATTTGATGTCTTTCCTCGTAGAAAAAAAACCCCAACGGAACAAAATACGCCACATTTTGGACTACAGTTGATTTTTTCTAATTATGAACCTTTATTGTTACACGTGATCTTAAAGGTCTTTTCCAATATGAATAATTCTCTGATTTTGTTTGTTCAGCTAGTTGAATCTTTAATAGAAACCTTCTGATTATTAGCATGCACACTACATTTTAATTTCTGATCACTTCAGTGTTTGCGGTTTACACTGTTCTGAAGAAGTGGCACACTGAAGCTTTAAAGCTTCCCTTTTTATTTTCTTTCCTTTTTTTTTTTTTTTTTTACTTAGAGGTGGTGTTAAGTTTCTCAGAAAGGAAATTATGGATTTGTGTTATAATTTAGGATGCAGGATGGCATCTTTGCTGCAGAAATTCAGGTATTTCTGTGTAACTGAAAGCTGTCAAACTTAATTGGCTTCTGCCTTTTCAATTAGAGCTGCAGGATGTGAAAAGGAGAACTGGCAAACCTCTCCTGTGATGATTTCTGCCTTTTATAGCAGTTTTCTCAGTTCAGGTTCATTTTTCATATTTGTTCAGAAGAAAGGGAAAGACAGTTAAATACAAAATCAGTATATATAAGGTCAGCTCTACTGCAGTGTAGAGAGAAATAAATAAATGGAATGCTTTCCCTTTACTGCCTTTGCTGGATAAAGGTCTCTTTCTAAAGAATAAACAGGAGCAGTTTAGGCTTAGGAAATGTTTGTAGTTTGATTGCTTCCTGTGGTTACTGCCAGTTGTGGAAGCATGCTATATTGTTAAATATATGGAATCTTTATCTAGATAATTTCCTCAAGACAATCCATGCTTTGCTAAGTGGGCTTCCTAGTTTCTGTTGCAGGATAAGGGTCTCATCTTAGAAGTCCAACCAAGTTGCTTGTAATTCAGTGTTTTTTAGGTGTGCGTGGGAATAAACATTTGTGAATTCTGCTCTTGCTGTTGCCTAGATTTATTTTTATATTTTCTTTTTTTTTTTTTCTTTTCTCTGTATTGGAAAGACCAGCTTAGCGAATGGCCCACGCTACAGTCTCTGCTAGGGAAAATGTTTTATGCATACAGTAATGAAGAGTTTTTAGTAGTTTATAAATTTACAAGTAGATGTCCTGGTTTCTGAACTCCAAACCATAGAATTTGCTTTGTCTTTGGGGGAGATTACTCTGCGTGTGTGTCTGTGTTCTGTTTAAAACAAAACAAAACAAAAAACCAGCTGACAAACAAAACCTAAAAACCCAAAGCATAACAGCAACAACAAAAACTTTATTTTCCACTTTCTTCATTTGATAAAAATATCTCCACTGTAGAATGATTTCCTTTGGGTTTGACACTACCATTTGATCTCAGTTTTTAATAATTTTGGTGGGTTTCACTCCCAGAAGAAAACATGCTTGTGCTGTGAAGTATTCCCACTAGAAATCTGGGAAGTCTTAAAACCTCATGTTACTCAGGGCAAAGAACTGGCTTCTTTATTAATTCCCTGCTAGACAACCCCTGTACAGTAAATCTCTCCATAACACCATGCTGTTGAAATTAATCAAGCTGATGTTTGGAAATTGTTCAAATTAGATTAAATTAAATAACACCTAGGTGGGACTCAAAACTTATACTGATGGAAAGAGATTTTAATCTAAAAAGACATGAATTTTATTTGTGCCTTTTCTTTCTAGTTGATCTTCATTTTATACTTATTAGGACATGCAAGCACTGCTCCCTGTTTAATGGCTGTAAGAGTGTAACCTGCTCCTCGGTTTTCTGCTCTGCCTATGATGGTTCTGTGGAAGCAAGCAATGTATAGAAGTTCAGTGCCAATAGTATCACATTTATTACTTTAAAAAAGCCTGCTCTGGACAAAGTATTATTTGCAGGTGAACAAAAGAAACTGCGGGACTTTTTGATATCTGCTCTCTTCTCATCCATTTAGTTTGTCATTAAAAATCTGCAGCTTTTACTTGGAAGTCTTAAAGCTGAAAATGTTTTCTAGGGAGCTGTATGACTGTAGATAATACTTTTAACTGCCTTTAAATATTTATTTTTTTTGTAAAAATGAATTCTTTATGCAGCAGAGTATCTTTGGATTTCACTTCTTGAATGAAATATCTATTTCTCTTTCCTTCATTTTTAGGAATTGATTGCTCCCCAGTGAAATAAAGCTATAGATTAAAATGCCCAAGGAGGAGAAAATGTGCATTTGGGCACTGGTCTGTTTGATATATATTTAATTTCTTCTTAATTTCTCTGCCCCTTAGAAGTGTCTCAGGGAAAAATGCAAGTGTGTTTGCAAAGTCTCTGTACATTGCAGCTTTTCCATGAAATCACCAGTGGAGCTTAAATCTCATCTCTGATTTGTTTTAAATGTGTATGTTATACAGAGGTGCTGGTTACTACTAACCACTCTGTTCTTCTGGGTAATAGTGGCAACAGTTTTTCGCTGGTATCTCTCATGGGTTAGACAGAAATCTTGCTGTCTATGGATGTCCTTATAAAAGCCTTTGTGTAGATCTTGGTTTGTGCTCCCCTGACGTTTTATGCAGATGCCATCTATATGGGGTCAAAGCTGTGTGAGAAGCATGAAAGAGCTGTTTCTAAGTCAGTTACGTGAATCAAAATCAGGGAGAAAAAGTCTTTTGTATGATTTGTGATTGCTGTTAATGTTTTGTGTGCATACCAGCATTGTGTTCATCCTTTAAGGAACCAAACTCTTTCCTTTTTTAGCCCTCAGATTACTCTCGTTTTCTGTGTGTGTGAAAATCAGTGCTGTGTGTCATGTACCACGAGCTGTTCAGCATCACTCCCTGCAGCCTCTCTCTAAAGCTGGGAGAGGGAGTGCACACGAGTTCAGTGCCAGGAGGACCTTGGTGCATGTGCACAGGCAAGGGAGGATGACAGGAGTTCCAGCTCATTGGTCGTTAGGGAGAGAGCTGAGGAATTTCAGGATTTATGAGTAAGGCTGACTTGCACTGCAGTAGCACTGCTTGTGAGACCATTATGAATGCTTGGTCTCCAGCTCTCGGAGTATTGCTCCAAGTTCTTCATCTGGAATGACAGTGAGCAGTGACTAACTTGTGTGGCTTTTCTCTAAAGGCCCTGTAGTGAACTGCAGGTGTAATTTATACCTGTAAGAGGAAGCCATGGTGTATATCAGCATGTAAAGAGCATGTTGGCCTCTGCAGATGTTTTTCCTTTTGATTCCAGCATATTGAAAATATGTTAATTTATTTTCAGATAACATCAGGAAACAGAGAAGTTTGAGGTAGTAAATCCATTGGAGACATGACAGTTTATCTCTCTAATGCAAAATAAAGGGCAAGGCAGTTGAAACTTCCTTGTAGTGAGATTGACTTGGAAATAAGTTGGATTATTGTTGCTTTTTATTAATCACTATTAAGATTCCTGATGCTATAGTAAGAGGCATGAGAATGGGTCAGCAATGACAGATGTGGTAACATGCCCTTTGCTCTCTGTTTTTAAGGTACTAATAGCTTATCATCAGTTACTCTGGGTCACTTAGTTCAGAGATGTTCTTTCAAAAGCTGTTTCTGTAGTAGGGTCCCTGCAAGCATGGGCAGCAGGAAGGGGCAGGAAAGTGGGCAGGAGTCGTGTGGGGTCCTTTGTGCTATCCATAAGGAGGTGTCATATATGGCATCAATTCTAGCATTTGAGATCCTTTTTGTACTCAGAAAGTAAAAGAGGAGCACAGACAATAGGTGCAATTTCTGTGCCGAAAAGGAGAGGCTGTTGTATGATAAGGAAAGCATCCAGCAGGAGCATAAAAGACTCTGTGACATCCCTCTCATCAGTTTGCTTCACCACTTTTTCTATCTTGCCAAAATGTAATTTACACAACTGGTATTACAGCCTCAGCATTTGGCCAATTATCTTAATCTTTTGCAAAGACATTAATAGCCCCATCAAAAGTGCTGTGACAGCCTGTGTGTTCGACAGGACTGGAAGTTTGTCGCTTAAAGAGGCTTAGTTTCATTTTAACTAGTTAAATGGTGTATGGACAATAGAATTCAAGTTTTAACCTTTGATAGGAATAGAAATTTTGTTACTGATTTCAGAGGAATGTGATCAGCCGTGTGCTGTCTCTTCAGGAAAACACCTAAAGATTTTTTTAGCACTGTGTGTTAGAATGTGGCTGCTTGAACTTGCAAAATACATCAATTTATCCCAGAATCAAGCAGTAGAGAGGGAGCAGTATCAATGTGATGCTGTAACCTTCTTTCGTGTTACTTCAGGATGTTTTAAAACAAAGAACTGAAACATATCAAGTGGATATAGTAGTTTCTAGCTCCTGCTGTGGGCCTTCAGTTAGAATGTCAGATTGAGAGCCACTCTGTTCTAGATAAGTCACTGAGAATTGTGTATCTAAAGTAGATCTAGTCTCTAGAAATTCAAGACAAGGACTGTTTAAGTTCCTGAGCAGTTGCTGGTGTGACTGTATTTATTTCAGGGCAGGGCAACTCCTCTGAAGGGATATATAGCTATTGGTTTGTAGATACTGAAGCTACTGTTAGTAGAAGATCTCAAAAATATTTAATGGACTTTGTGAAGGAGGACTGAAAGGTTGCTTTCTCCTCTTTTTCCCTTAAAGAAGCAGCTGGTCCAGGAATACAGTGATTTGTGTCTGGAATTCGTAAATGTACTCAGATATTTTTTTGTAGTTATCATCTATTGGAAATGGTTGTATTTAATTCTGAGGAACAAGATTTAGAGGTGAACTTTCTGGTGATATTATGAGCCTTAGATGGCACATTTGGAAAACTGCTTTAGGCTGAGGTTGTTCTCTGCCCCAACGTTTTTTAGTTTATGTAGGGACTAACAAGTTGTATTCAACCAGTTAAAAAATTTCTGTGACTGGAGGTAGCCTTGCCTGTAGCAGGTGGTGGAAATGGCTGTGCAGTTCTGTAAGTTTTCTGTCTGTTCCCTCTTCCCTCTGTGAATGCACTGTAGGGCTGTTTCCTGCAAACTGGCATGTTCTCTACTGCCTGAAGTATTGAATCCCTTTAAGTTCATGCCTCACAATTTATTGCCATAGATAACTTGATCCTGTAACCACAAAAGTAAATTTACAATAAAACAGAACCAAATTGAATCCAGACCACCCCCTGAGTTTTCCACTTCTGTGGTTCCTCCTCATTCTTGATCCTTGCTCAGAAAGGGTTGTTCTCACACTTTTCATGGGTGCAGCAGGAAGACACACATAGGTCTCTCTGGGTCTGTATGACCATCAGCTGCCAGCACAACAAAATCAATGCAAGAATATTTTCCTTGTACAGTGGGAAGACTGGCCATGGTCTGAAAAATGCACAAATATCCCAGGGTCCCCCAAGGGAACCAGGCTCTGCTGAATTCTCCATACGTTCACTGTGTAGAGAGAAGCAGAAATGACATTTGTGTGTCAGGTTTTCATATGGCTGAATGTGCAGAAGCTCTGACCTGAAAGAAGTAGGGACATTCATGGAACTGTAGAAAACTTCTGCAATGTTGAAAAAGTCTTATTAGAAAATCTTGTTCATAGTCATGCTGCCTATGATTCTGTTCCTGAACTGTATTCTCTAGAGCTTTTAGTGTGGTTTTTAAATGAGTCAAGTGATGAGACTTCAGTATTTCCCTTGGAAAGAAAACAAAAGTTATCCCACAAAGACAAAAGGCAGATTTTCACTTATGATGAGTTTTGTAGGAGGTGTGTTAATTTACAGCTTTAATCAGAGATGTGTGACGCAGTTCTTGTTCCTCTTATTGATGCTTTGTTGGTTTTTCTGTTTGTTTTTTTCCATGTAGGTTTGATGATTCCAGTCTTTTGTGTGGTGGAGCAGTCGGACGCCTCTCTTGAATACGATAATCGAGAAGAGCATGCTGAGTTCGTTCTGGTTCGCAAAGATGTGCTCTTTAGCCAGCTGGTGGAGACAGCGCTCCTGGCTCTGGGGTATTCCCACAGTTCTGCAGCTCAGGCACAAGGTAATCAGTAAAGTTCTTTTCCCCCTTCTCTGCACTGTAGAAAGCAGCACCTGAGGTTGTTTGATGTAAGAAGAAAACAAGAAAAGAGGTGGCAAATCTTGGAAGTGTTTGTATCAGTTGTGTTAATTGCTTAATCCTCAGCCAGGTGTACAACAAGCCCTATATTTTTAGCCTGCCTAGAAAGCATTAGCTAGATCTTGCTGAAGTGTGAAATCTGGTGATAATGATCAGTCAGCATGTACATGACACACTTGTTCTGTACCACAAGGCAGGTTGCTGCTTTGAGGAAGTCAGCACCAAAGATAGAACATCTAGTTGTACAGCTAGATAGGTATCCAGTATTCCTCTTTGTATCAGGGCAGTTTTGAACAGCATATTGTGGTCTTTTGGTTTTGAAATTATACACTAAAGATAATGGTTACCTATATATACATGCTCTCTTTATGGCAAGTAGTTATAGCACTAAATGTGCAGGCTAATTTCTGTTTTCATTTACCTACTATATTGCTGCAAAGCCCTTTGTGAAGCTCTACAGTCCCTTCCACTTAGAGATGATTCTCTGTTAGCAGAAAACCTTAAAATAAACAAAGCTTTCCTCTCTCTACCCAAAATTCAGCTTAAAAAACCCCAAACCTAAAATCGTAATCTGGAGGGAGATGGGCAGGAGGTGGTGGGTTGGGAAAAATCTTTCTAGAATGAACTTTGCATTTCAAGAGGCTTTTTTATACTAAACAGGTTATTTCAATGCTTATTCTTTTGGATGAGAAGCCTGTAAGTTTATCTCCCCACCACCAATAAAATCCGTGCACATTTGGAGTAGTTTAGTAGCAGTTTTGCCTGGAGATTTGGATTTTGTCTGTTGATTTTAGTTATTTTGTATAGCTAGGTATTTGAACATGGGAACAGAGAGCAATGATGGTGTTGAATCCCGAAGTTCCAGGCGGTGGTTAATTGCATGAGCTCCTTGTGCAAACTTCTTTCCAAGCAGGGTGATAATGATTCATTTCCTCTGTCAGACTGCTCTGTGACAGAGGCTCAGGTTCTTTATACAGGCAAAGCTCATGCACATGTGTTTATTTACACAATGTGGTAGTAAAAGCTCTGCAAGAAGGTAGTTGTTTTGGTTTTTAATATGAAGTGTTTTGTGTCATCTTAGGGACTCTTTTTTCTGAATGTGAAAGGTCAGCATATCCCACTGTTTCCATCCTGGTGAGCCAGCTTTCTGTTTGACAGCACTATCCATCTCAGTTAACACAGTTGCTCAACATGTTGCGAGCTAACATGTGGAACATGCTGCATTAGGTGGCCAAGATTTGATTCTTGGCACTTCTGAAGGGGAATGGGTTTTGCAGAAAACCTGCTCTAAGGAGGCATGGCATCCAGTGCAGTGATCCACACTGGCTGAGCATCTCACTTGGGGGAACCTTGTTTTTGCAGCATCTCTCTGTTGTGAGAATAGCAAAGAGGAGACAGATTGACTCATGAAGGAAATTAGTCACTGTGCAGGGAGGAAACAGCCACTGCATTTTTGAACCACGAGCTTTGACAATGAGCAGGTTCAGATACTGGTCTGTGCTTGATGTGTTCCTCGAATAACTCCACTAGAAAATAGAAGTTGAATCTCTAATTGTTGTAATTAGTCTAAAAGAAAAGACTTAGGTATATTCGTATTTAAGGCAGCAATTACATTCCTCTAGACAACATCACATAATATAATATTTAGAATGACAGAAAAGATCCATTAGCTAACAAATCACTTGGTCAGGTTATTTATCTTCACACTGAAGGGCCAGTCCACCAGAGTCTTTTAGGCATCCCGAACAAATATTGCAGGCCATGCTGCTCCCAGGGTATGAAGCTGAGGTATGCAGCATGTTCTGTAGTATCTCGCCTCTGTGCTAGCTGTCTGTAAGCTGAGGGGTGAGGTACACATGGAGACAGCCAATAGATGGCTGAGATTGTTTTGTTTAATGTGAAAATTTATGGAATATAGGGCTCTAATCTGTTAATGAGGGTTGACAGAAACGTCCTGCTAAATTGCTATTATAAGGATTTATTTGGAAATACAATTTTCTGATATTAAAAAGGTGGGAAAAATAAATCTATTTACTTTATTCATTATAGTTGTAGGACAAGTCTGTTTCTGTTCTAGTGCTTGGAATTGATTTCCATTAGCAATATATATTAATAAACAAACACTTAGTTCTTCTTTATGATCAATTAAATTACAGGATCTGCATGAGAAGTTGAAAATCCTCATGTGCGTTTTCAAAAATGGTAAAGCTTTGAGCAACATGCTGTGCAACACAGTGACATGAGTAGGTGTCCCCATGTCCTCTAGGGACAAAGTAAATGAGTTTGTTGAAGCTTTGGTATTGTAAAAGCTGTTTAAGCTATAGCTTAGCATGTAATAATTGTCATCCTTTGACTTGGGAAAGTGTTTCATTTGTTTTGCATGATGCTGAGAGGAGCAGCAATTTCACTTCATCTTCAAGAAACATCTTGCCTTTGCCCGTTCTTTTTAGAACAGTGTCTCCCGAGGCAGCTAAAAGAGCTGGGGTGAGGGGAGAAGAAGAGCTGTGGCAGCAGAGAAAATTGCTGTAGGATTTCCCATGGCCTTTGCTGCAGTCCCTATGGCTGCCCTGCAGAGCTGCCGAGGCACGCACCAGCTCGAGCCTCGTGTGCAGGGCCCTGCCTGGCGCTTGCCAGCTGTAGGGCGCCTCAGCAGGGCCTGGCTGTCAGAAAGGAAACGTGGCACAGTGGTAGGTGGTACGGCCCTCCCTGAGGGTCTGTGTGCCCAAAGGGGCCCTGCCATGGAGCTGCTGGCCTGGGCTGCTGCCTGGAGCTGCAGAGCTCCCCGAGGAGGTGGTGCTGTGTCCGAACATGTGAGCTGTAACCTGCACAAACACAGCTGCCGCCTGGCCCGAGCGTCATGTACTGTCTTGTGGTCACTTGGCTTATTATGGATAATTTTTATTCCTGGTCATTAGGTAAATTGATAAGTTTTAGCATAAACAATCTTGAGACAAACATGTATGAGGAGGTATACATGAAGGTGGCCCCATGTCTGCCTGGGAGAAGTTCTTAATTCCCACGCAGTTTGGGCAGGACACATTTATTCCACCAACAGCTGGTTGTGAATGTTTTTTGTTGATGGTAGCAGAAGCAGAGACTTTTCCAGTGAGCGCTGCCCTCATGAAACTTCCCTTTTCTGACAGGAGCTGTGAAATGTCTTCTGGAACAGCCTGGGAATTCGTTAACAGCTTGGCACTAGGGTGTGAAAGTTGGTGGTGTAAATGGCAACAAAGGTTTAATAAACATTTATGTATTTTTCTTTCATCGCTTGAGTCTACACCTGACAGTAGGGAACCTGCTACATGTGCGTTTTGGAGAGGAAAAGAATAATGCTTTAAAGGGCCACCTGTTCTATATGTAGTTTAATAAAATTTACATGCCCTGATGAATTTTTTTTTTTTTGTGGGTAAGGTGTTCCAACAGGGGCTATGCAAGAGAAGGGAACTGGTGGGAGATACATAGAATACACAGTGCTAAGTGCTGGGACCAAAGTAGTATGAAAGTAGCTGCAATCTGGTGTACCCTGCATGCAGTCCTGTGGCTTTGGGACCTGCTGTGAAAGCTGATTCCCTCCTCAGTGTGGGGTGGAAGAAGAACAGTGTTAGTTTGAGGCTTTTAGCATCTACTTTCTTAGAATCCATGTGAAAAAGAAAATAGTGTGATTTCCTGTGGATATATGTTTTTTCTTTTGACCAGTTCCAGTACCAGTTAGCTATTGTGAGTATATACATAGAACTGATGTGCATTGTCTGCAGAAGTTAGTAGAGCTGAATGGATCATTGAAATGGAGTTTGCCTTCTCTTCCCAGGTACTTGGGCTAGGTATGTTGGTGGGGCAGTGAGGAGTGTCTGCCCTGACTGCTGTCTGGGAACAGCTTTAGCCGGGCACTGACAAGATAGTTGCTTGGGTTAGTTGCTGTGTGTGGCCGTGACAAGGAAAGGGGTGTATGGAAGAGTGAAATGATGGTAAGATGGCAAGTGGAGCAGAAGGAGGAGTGGGAAAACAGCAGAGCAAAGTTAACACAGAGCAGGAGAAACATTACATCTTTCCCATCACTGTCACCGTAGAGATTGCTAAGCTCTGCTTCTTAAGCAATATATTGCCTTGATCAGAGCCATTGCAAGAGGCAGTGTCTTGCATTTATGCCTCAGAGGCCTCTCTTCATGTGCCCACTTTCTTCTAGTGCTGTCTACAGACTGAAGAGCGGGAAGATTTGTGCCTGCAAAGACCTGTGTGTGGCTGGTTGGACTGGAAGGCTGCAAGGAGAGACTGACAGTGATCAGTGGGGAAGGTGTAGTACAAGAACAAGAAAGCAAAAAGGTTTAAGTATCTTGCCTTGCAATGTGGAATTGCAATAGCTGGACATGAAGGAGTGATGCTCTGTAGGATTGTGGTTTAATGAGCTGAGATCAGACAGCTCAGCTGTGTCAGCCTTGCATCACTGGAGTGAGAAAGAGGAGAATTTTGTTGGGCCAATCAGTGCTTGGCCAGAGTAGCTGACCTCTGCCCAAATTTCATGACGCCCAGAGGTGTACCTCAGGACCAATTGTCCTACTCCAGCTGCCTTGCCTGTGAAGCTCTGATGTTGCTTGCAGTCACAGGACAGCTTAGCTTCCATGCTTCTGCAGAGAACTGTGCTCTGGAGCACTGATAGAACTGTCCTTGCAGTGAGCTGGAGAAAGAGAGAAAGGTGGCTCTCCTGACTGTGTAGGAAGGAAACCAAAGCACAGACACGTTAAAAGCTCTCCTCTGGATCAATAGTGCACATGGCTGGAGTGGGAAACAACCCAGATTGCAAGTGTGTTCATTTTCTTCAAAGGTTTAAGTATATGAGCTCAGCCCTGCTTTCTGCTGTTAATTGGAGGCCCCTTGCACTTGTGGCCTGCATTTTAGCATTACTTCAAAGCACAGACCTGATCCATGCGGTACGATGCTGTTTAGCAAATCAGTCCAGACCCCAGGATGCTGTGTCTAAGAATGTGGCAGCCTGAGTGCTGGGCTCCTTCACTCAGACTAGCCTTTGTGAGAGCAGCATGACCATCTTGCCCCTTATGGGATTATAACCATGTGTACAAATATTTGAAGGGTGTAAATACCGATGAGAGAATGGATTTGCCTAAGCTGGTAGAATAGGGTAGGGCTCTGAGGCAATTGGAAGGACCTGAGCAGACGATTAGTAGGGAAAGATCCTGTGAAATGTTCCCATCTGTGCTGTCTCCAGAGCCACAATAGCTTCCACTTGAATGTCAGGTAAAGGCAGAACATACCAGCTGGGGGCTGTATTGAACATGCACGAACAAGCTGGTTTTATATTTCTGTATCAAGAAAGGTACGGTGAAAGTGTGGCAAAGCCCTGCTGAACTGTGCTTGATGTATACAGCCAAGTTTGCTGTAGCTGGGAAGACCAAATATACTATTTTCTACACAAGTGAAAGGTAGCAGTATGGGAAAAAATTTAGAGGAAACCTGAGTTGAGGTTTATCCTGTGAATAATGTGCAATGAATTTACAAGGGTGCTATAATCTGGATCTTTTGACCCCTTAGCCCAGTAGCACTTTTATGTCTGAGTCGTGGCTCCCAGTTCATGGGATCAAAGACCTTCAAATCAGAAGACTTTAATGAATAGGAGAGACAATGGTGATATAATGGCTTAAATAACAAGACGATACAGCGATCAACAAGCTAGATGTTGGGTCACTTCTTGACTCTGTCACTCTTTGCTGCTCTTTTTTGCTTTTTAGTTTAAACACAGTGTAGTGGTCTCACCTAACAGTTGTCAGTCCATGTAAAACTGTTGTATTTCTCTGAGCTCCAAGTCTTTTGACACGGAGCATTCTCACCGTGCTAAACCAATGCAATTTAAAACAAAACACCTCAAAATAAATGAAAGAAACCCACCCAGCCCTCTTCACACCTCTTTTCAGCAGTTTGGTCTTACACCATCTCTAATTAGCAGCTCCTTACCTTTAGTAATCCCCTTTGTCCCCCTTGCCTCTACTGGGGACACTTTAATGGGTAAACTCTTCTTTTTTCTCTCCAGTTTTGCAGGTGGCATTATAAAAGGCCCAAATCAAATCATTTAACAGTAATATGTGAGAGGGGTACGGCTCATACCAACATCTTGCAGTAAACTGCCGTGCAATTCCATGACAACTTGTCTGGGATTGCTAAGCAGACTGGATTTCTTGCAGTGATACTCAGCCATCCAGATCAAAGTTGTCCTTGTAAAAGCTGCTCCTTCTTGAACTGTTCATTGCTTGAGTAGTATTCTTTGGCTTTCTCCCTAATGTTTGAAGAAAGAGGGCTAAGAATTTCTCAAATATTTATTTCCCTCCCTATATACATCATTTACCAGCAAATCACTGTTTTGTCTAGCCTACAAAACTTCATGACAACTGTAAGTGAAATTCAATTAGCTGAAACCATGAGGGAAAGTCAGAATTTAATGAGAATATTGAAAACCTCTTCTTTCTTTGTGGGTTTTGATAGGCATTTCTGTGCATAATGGACACAGGGGTTGAAAGACACTGTTGTTAAAGGTTCAGCATCTCATGCCATTTCAATTAAAGCCCTGGAGTTCTCTTTAAACGTTCCTCAGAATGCTTAAGAAATCTTACATAAAAAATAAAAGAGGCAGCAGAGATTGAGGCTTCTTATATTTGTAGGGTTTGCTAAAATTAGTGTGGTGGTTTTTTTATGGAAAATGTGACATATAAAGAAATGTTAGAATGTCATATTTATAGATACATAAATGGAATATATTTTAAGTTTTACTTTAGTTTATATATATAAACACATATACGATATATTTATAGTTTAGTATATAAACATACATTTTAGACATATACATACAAATATATGTTTTTATAAATATATAATATAAATATATAAAAGTAAAAGCTCAAAATTAAATTAATAAATTTATCTTTCAGATTACTTGTCATCCTCATTCTCCATTTGTGCTGTTATTTTAAGAAACCTCATTATCCTAAGAGCATAAACTCCAGTGAATACTTGATTTTTTGATAAGCTTTCTGTGAAAGTTCTTAGCTTCTGACCAGTGGTCAAGAAGTGTCTCTCTTTCCTTTTCTTCCCTGCCACCCCCTTGTACTGATGTGTAAAACTTAGCATGTGGTATTGGTGTTCTGATTCCAATATATTATTTACAGGTTTCTTGTGATGGAACAAAACCTTCTACAAATAATAATCTGTTTTTCTAGATGGCAAACATCTGGGTAGTATAAGTAAATGGGTAGTTTATTAGCGTTTGAACAGCTTAAAGGAGGGTAAGTAAAGGCAGTCCTGAACAGCTCACCACTTCTGACGCCGCTTTCCGTCTCATTTGCGGTCTGTGACTGAGCACAGCACGGCTTGTAAGCAGGAGAGGGGGCAGGGGTAAAAGAAGGGAGCAGAGTGGACAGAATGGGCTTTTGCTGCCCCCAGTGAGACACCCTTTTGTCCTTCCCTCTGAGAAGCCCCACATACCTGCAAAGGGACTTTGGGATCGAGTGAAGCATGTCATGGTGACAGCTCCGTGGGCTCCACTGAATTTGTTGCGATGGCATGTGTGTCATTTGTTTGTTCCACGGTCATAGTGGATCAGACTTGGACTGTGCTATGGGTAGAAATCATTAAACCTTTTGTTCTTGTCTCATTCTTTGTTTCTGAGCAATATTGCTCAGGCTGTAACAGCGAATCAGTACTTTAGTTTGATGAGGGCCACGTTCTTTAATGCTTTCCATTCACTTTATGTTGCAGGCTGTGTGCAGAAATGTAAGGCTGCAGAACAGAGGTTTCTTGAAGCTTTGCACTCTTCAGGGAAAGATTTTCATGTATTCTGCCAGTGTTATAAACCAGTGAAGAAATGCTGGGGAAATTGAGCCACAGGCTTTTTTTTGTGTCACAGCAACCATTACAGTAGTTCAGGGTAAAATAAAAATGACGTTCACTCTGAAAGGCCTGTGTGTCCTCGATTAAAAACTTAGAACAGTGTATAATAAATTCAGATTTTTCCTGTCTCAGTTCCCAACCTCTCAGCTAAGCCCGCAAGTCCAAGAAACACTGGTGGTTTTGAGGGAGAAGTGGTCTCTATTATTTTAAATTAAAAATAGAATTTTGTTGTCTCTTTTTTTCCCTTCTTCGTGAATCTGATAATGAAGCGGTGCTCTATTTAAAAGGGGGAATAAATTAGGCTAGGCTAGGTCTTCCCGAGTCCAGAGAAGGAAAATGAGGTGCAGTTAGCAGCCTGTTAGCTAATGCACTAAATATTTAAACATTCAGTAGGATGAACAGAGCAAAGCCTGCTGCTGGTTAACATGTTAGGGTGACTTTTTTTCCCCTTTTTTTTCCCCCCTCTTTTCTTTTTTAGATTTTTTAAACATTTTAATCTGCTGAATTCTTTTTCCGTTCCCTCCTCTAGATAAGGGAAGCAGCATTTTAACCCAGTGGCAAGAGAGGCTAGGCTTTTTTGTTACAGCTGCAGATTGCCTTGCCCCATCTGCCTTCCTCACAGGTGCACAAAGCTAAGCCCACCCCCAGCCACTTCTTTCTTTAACCTAACAGAGGTGGGGTGCATTGCCCCGATGGGCTTCTGCTTAAGAAGTAAATCCTAACTTTCAGAATCCCTGAAGAGGTTTCCTCTTCAGCATTTATAATGGGTATGCTGCTGCGGAGAAAGCAGAGCTCTTTCTGATGGCTGGCCTGTCTGAAGTCCATTTGCTGTCAGTGCCTCAGTCTGGATCTTGCATGTGTTTGAGGGAATTGGTTTGAGTCTGTGGAAAGCCAAGGTGCTGGCTGCAGAGCCACTGGCAAAGCTCATGGTGTAAGGCAGTACTTCTCATTCCCCTTTAACCGTGTAGACAAGCCAAGCATGAAAACTAGTTTGTTTTTAAACTGAAAACCTAACAAAGTAGGGGTAGAAAATCTGAAGGGGATAAACAGAAAGTGTTTCCTGGTTTAAAAAAACAAAAGAGAGGCAAACACACAGACCCCTGTTCTGTGTCTGATCGTCTCTTCAGGAGAGATCCTTCTGGCAGTGACAGCAAAGGGTCAATTCAGAGGGTTTCTCACTGCTGCACGTGAGCATTGTAGAAAAGGTCTGGCTTTAATCCTCGTGGTCCTTACTGGAATATAAATGAAGCTGTCAATCAGCAACTGTATTTGATGTTTGGGCCCTTTCATACCGGTTGAATTTTACAAGGGCAATCTGCCCTCCTGCATTGTTTGTCATTGGGGGTCTGCAGCGGATTAGATGGCTACATTTAATGGAATGGAATGGGAAAGGATGAGCAAAAGACAATGCTATTAGTGACCTCCTTTTGCCTACTTTTCTGCTTACTGGAGAGCAGTGGGTACTATCCAACCCACTTGGAGAGTACCAATGAAGGTTTAAATTCAAGCTATGTCTGAGAGAAGTGGGTGTGGGTATCCTCTTCCCATCTGTGATCATTCAGGGTGGGTGTCTCTTCCTCACTTTACTGGTGGAGGGCTTGTGGAGAATTGCTTGTACTCTGTCTTCCTTTCTGGCAGTGAATACCTTTGATTTATGCAGACAATTTAAAATGTGTTTATACAGGTGTAATTAAAAAAGGGCATTGCATTAGGTTGGATGAGGTTGGGGCATTTTCACTGTGTATTTATGGGCAATTTTACTTTAAGCCTAATTCCAAATGAAAAATAATTCTTCTAGAGTGAAGCAACTGTCAATAAGCCTAAAATGGTCCTGGGATCTGAGGTCTGTATTTTATTCTGTTTTCTCTTCCCAGTTTTGTATGTGCAGCACCATTGTCTTCACCTGGCTGTTTCCAAGTTACCAACAGAGTTAAATTCAAACAAGCAAGCTGGGAGGAGGATGCATGCGCCAGTCAGGATTCATAGCTAAATTGCTTTTGTACTTTGTTTTTACAATATATTTGCTACTTAGACACATTTTGGCCTTTTTCCTTTTTCTAACAAAAATCATTATGTGGGGTAGCTAGTAGATAATTCCTACTTTCATAGTGACAACACCATGCTAAAAATGTCCCTTGGCAAAGGGATCGTTAACTGATGGCAATTTGTCTGCCTTTCTGAGTAGGTTTTTCTTCGGCATCAGCTGTAGAATCTATGAAATAGTCTGTGGGGGAAAAGAAAGTGTTTATCTTGTGTTGAAACTGAGGATGGACCAAATGCTTGAGGAAAAAAATTGTATCAAATAACGAGCTATAGATAATACTGCATCATTTCAAGATCCTGGAAGGAGATGCTTAGGCAGTATTATGTAGCAGTCAGCATGAGAAAATTGGCATTTTGTGAAATGCTACCATAGAATGTGCTTCAAACGTCACTATGTATGTATCCATTTATATAGATAACATCAATTACATATTTTTGAATGTTGATGATGGGTCTAAAAGCCACATGCATTACAAACATAAAAGTTTCCTTTCTGGTGGCTTAACTGTGGAGAGCAAGTCTTACTTTTCTCCATCTGTAAGCTGTATTTGTTTGAATAATAAAATTGGGAGTGGTATTTTGTTGGTAATATTAGTAAAGACTTATTAATATTTTATTGTGGCACTTTTAAATAAAGGACTACACATACTAGGGTTTTGGTTTTTTCAGGGAGGGGGCAGTTTACTTTTCTGATAAATGTAATAAAAGAGCATAGCAACACCATACATTTGCATTTTTTGATCACTAAAAATCCTCCCTACCATAAATGTGTATGTGAAATTGAGAACCTAATTAAAAGATTAACAGCATGTACAGTAATTTACCCAAAAGGCATGTGCTAATTTGTTAAAACACTAAAGATCTTTATGCTGTCTTTTTTGATGCCATCAAAATATTTTCCATGGAACTGGTTGAACCTGGTCTCTTTATTCTAAATTCTTCTTCGGCGTAAGACAACTTAATTTCATGTCTAATTGCATAAGAAATTATAAATTATCTTTTCTAAGAGACCTGTGACACTAAAACACAGAATGAACAGATAAAATGGATTTGTTCTAGTACAAATGAAGATATATGGCAGTATTTTTATTACAGACACCATTTGTTTGGGCTGAGTGTCTGAATATTTTACAAAAAGATACAAAGTGCTGTTTGTTGAGGAGTCATTCCAGCAATGCATGTTAAGGTGTTTTGCAACTAATTGCCATGAAATGAAGAAACCCAAATCAACAAAAGCCAGGCCCACCCATAAAACCCTATGCAGAATGAGATAAATCTGTTCCAAGGGAAATAGGTTTTATGTGCATTCATAGAAGCAGTGGAATCTGCTTCTTGGATCAAACATGCAACTTTTCTTTTGTTCATAGAGGACAGACCTGTTGACTCCAAAACTGTGCTTTATCTCAGCAAAAAAGTGCCTTGCTGCATTTAAAATGGTGGTTTCCAGCCAGGTAAGAGATGCTGCAGTGTAGACTGGAGCACACAGGCGAGAGATTTCACGTCTGGTTTCACTTGGGGATGATGTATAGAACAATGTACTGGAGGTGGGACATTTCCCTCATGTAAAGGGAAATGCAGGTCTTACTCTGTCCCCATTAGTGCCACACAACCTGAGGGGATGCCATGCTGCTGCAGAGTTAGGATTTCCCTCCCTGTTTGAGACTTCTGGAGGAATCTTGAACAACTCTGCCTTCCTGCCCTGAAAATACAACAAGTAGGTCTCCTTTGGAAACAACTGGGTATTCAACAGTACAAAGTGACATAGTAATCTGAGAATTGAATATGAACCTTATGGCAGAATTCAGTAGAAACTGTTAATTATTAAAGATTTGATTTTTTACCTCCTTATGGAATTGTATTTGGGCATTGAAAGTTTAAAATATTTTATAGTGAATCTGCCATTTTGTACTGAACCATGTCAGTGTTGGTGCCAAGGCTGTTTGAATGTTGCTGAATGTCTGTTTAAGCAGAGATTAGATTAAACCCTAATACATCATTTAGTGCAAGGAACAAATTAATATTCTACTGACCTTTGGAGGGTTGAATTAATAAATTTATCACAAGGATTAGTCTGGAATTGCATAATAGAGATGTTCTTTTATTTATTTATCCAGAATTACTTTTATTATGAAGTTTACTAACACAAAGCTGCCTCTGTTAAGCTGATTGTTATTCCTAGATACTAAAAGACCGATTCCAAATTGTCTGAATCCCAATGTATGTATGGATTTATGAATCTTTCTAGAAGGAGACCAAGAGGGTAGTAAGGCACTTCATAAAGGCAAGTAGGAAAGAAATGTAGTAATTTTTAGTTAGAGCGTTTCTGTGGTCTGGTTTGAGTGGTATCAGACAAAAGATTCAGCTTTTATGGTGAAATGTGGATTACTCTATTAAAAAATTTATGCCTAATAATCCAAAGTGATTTTGATGACGAGGTGAAGGAACATTTTTGTGACCACAAAAACATGAGGTTTTTTTCCCTTAGCTTTCTGTAGCTCTGTATTAAAATCTCATTTTGCATGAACTTATGCCTCGCAGTTTTAAGTGTGTGTCTATACAGGAAAGTAGGGAGAGAGAAAGAAAAAAGAAGAGAGCCAGACAAGTTGTTCTATGCTGTAATAGCAATGTCATGACTTTGTGAGGGACAGCAATGTGATTTTTGGTAGTGTAGTAAGCACTGGCACCATGTCATTGAGGTACAGCATATCCCCTATCCTACTCTTCTCCTTGTTGAACAAGGCTGGGGTGAAGTTTCAGGTGCAGCTGCAGTGCTTGTGTGGCACTGTAATGCCCCAGGGTCACAATGTTGATTTCATGGAAGAAGGGGCTGTTACAGAACAAAATTGCCATCAAACATCTTTAAGGCTTCTCTTGAATCCTTCTCTTTTTGTATCTGGGTCTCTTGTGCACAAATTCTCATTTTGCATGTAAATGTGAAGGAGATGGAGAAATTTTAGCTGCAGATGGAAAAAAACCACCCCTCCAGTGTCTTCATATTTTAAAAAATCCAGAATTAGAAGGCGATAAATTTATGTAGCCTTTGCACCATAATAATATGGCAAGACCTGACACAAGGCCATAAGGCTTTTTTCACAGATTCAGTTGTCTGTAAATTGTGCAATGCTGCTTAAATAGAATGTCTTTTAATAGATCGCAATAAATTAAAAAAATAACTTTAAAAAAATCATGTTTTCACCAAGGATTACATGACGGCAGTGTTAACTCCAGTGCAATTAATAGACAGCGCGTACTTTGTTTTCCTCGGAGTGCTTAGCGTTTTCTCTAGATTTTATCTGGTCACGTATCCAGGCACTGGGTATGGATGCAAGCTGCTGGTAATTGAACTGTATTTAGGACTATTGAAGCCATTGTGTGTGCAGTGTGGCAAGATGTGTATCTAAATGTGCCTTTGCAGCAATGTAGCCATAGCGTGTGTATCCTGTAGTAGATAGGCAGCCCCTAGTCCACATATTTTTAGTGACAAAACGTAACCGGTTTATGACAAAATAACTTCTTATATCAGCGTAGCATTTGTCTTTTACAAAATCTGTAGTTATTTTCCCAGAGGAGATGAGAGGTGCTTAACAGGAAAAGAGTTGGGATATCTTTTAATTTTGTTGTGAAGCGTTGGCCCATTGACTCAGGTCTTGTGTTGTAGCAATTTCTTTATATAAAGGAAGGCTGGTCCTGGTTTCCCCTATCTCATACACTTACTGAATGTCTTTTTACATCTAGCTAGTTGTGTGATGTAGTATTTGGGGGGAAGAAGATGATGTCTTATACGAGGAGTGATCAGTTCAAGTCTGGAAGAAAAAAATCCTTTATTTCCGTGCTTGATGGATGAAGTCTTTTATATAACAAGTTTTATAGAAAAAGGTCTATGTTTGTACAGAAGGAGGTGCCAGAATGCTAATAGAAGTATAGTAGCTCATCTGATGGGTGGGACAGATTTCTGCATGCTATTTGGAAAAAAATTAACCCCGTGTGGGAGTGTAATATCTGGCATTGTTAATTCTTGACATTTTGTTTCCCATACTTCTGGGGCTCTTGACGAGGGGAGCTTCATCTTCTCTGTAAAAATTTAATTTGTAGAGATAAAAAAAAATTCTTAGAGGATTCCATCAGTAGCTTGTTAGCATGATCCTGTCTTTGGCATGAAAACATGGAATAGAAAAGAATCCAAGCATTTTAATTTGCTGGGAAAAAAAGAAGCTGGTTGGGAAGTTTGGGATACAGTCTTGCTCTCTGAAGCACATTAGTTTGCGGGCGAGCAGGCACGTGACAGTGTGACCGTACGTGGGGCTGGGTTGGCTTCAAACATGCCTGGGGCCTCCTGTGGCCCTTTTGTTATTTCTCAGCCTTTGGCACCAAGTGCCAGTGGGGGATGTGTGGAGATGGGGAAACGAGAGAAATAGATATTAGAATTCAGTAGCGGATTTAAATTAAGCAGAAACCTCAGTATGTTATAAACTTGTAAGGCTATATATACAGTATGGCATGTGGCTGGACCATAGTCATGCTCAGCAAACCACTGAATGTTATAGGACAGTTCATATGTTTTCTAATTCTTCCCAGAAAAAAAAGAGGCTTTCAGTACTAAGTAATATCTTGTTATTGTATTCCTACTGTTGACAGCACAGCAATTTAAACTTTCAAAAATAGCAGATTAGATATTTCCCTGAAAGTATATGAACTATTTAGCATCTTACTGATATTCTGGCAGAATAGCATAGGGATTGACAGAAACTGAATCTGGAAGTGACTTAAGGGAGCTAATTGAAAAGCAGTGCTTTCCATCAGATGTCCTATGAAGAGAGATGGGAAAGGATGAGAGATGCCAAAGTGGGAGCTACTCACCATGAACATGACTTTTTCAGCCCAGAGGAGTCCAGGCTGACAATGTAATTTGGCACTTTGCATCCTTAGTAGGAAGAGTTAAGAACAGAAGTAAAAAATCTGGTAGTAATAGAGGTTATGTTCTGATCTCTTAAAACGTAAGCATGAGGTGCATATCTCAGAGTCAAATATTCCTTGCAATGGTGGAAACTGGAATACAGTATTGTGGTACTACTGTAGTAAGGCCAAAAATGGAATTAGGAAGGTTTGTCTTGGTGTGAAGACTAAGTGAAACAGAAAAGTTAAATGAGCATACAGTGCTGTGATGTCACATCCAAAATCAACTCACACAATGCTGTTAGTGTTCATAGTTGTTGGTGCTGCGGCTTCAATAAGGGATTCTTTACAAGAAAATTAAGCTATGTTTTCAGTTACAGAACTGTAAATAAAGTCAAATGCTTCTGAAGTCAGTGGAGTTTTTGATTTCCACTGATGCAATTGAGGGCAGAGGTTGGAACATGATTTTTGTTTCCTGATGTATCTCAAGCTATATTTCAAACTTGTTTTATGTGAAGAAATAAAGAATATGTTGTGAGGCAGGTTGGGAGCATAGGTAACACAGGTTCAGATAAATTTATGTGTATTAGTATGTGGTTACTGATCCTACACTTGATTGTTTGCAGAGAGCTTGTTCAGGGTGTTCCATCCATGTAATTTTTCAGCTGTGTCCTAATACGGAAAACCAAACTCAATTACAGCTGTTCTGGAGTGAGTTATTTAGCTACAGGAGAGATAGGCCAAAGCCATTTTACTACTGAACATTTTTCCTTGTATGAAAGGCATCCTTTTGCAAGATATTTTTTGTTTCATTATGTTCAGTGTAATTTGATCGTTATTTATAATATATCGTAAAAGCTTGGGTTTGGGTTCTTGCTTGCTTATGTGCATACCAGAGGCACAGGGACTCAGACTGGGACAACAAATTGCCTGTAGGAATCCTCCTCCCTCTGCAGAGTCACAGAGAAAGATGACCTGTGTCCTCAGAGGCTGGAAGCAGGGGAGCTCTAAGACTGAAAGTAAGGAGGCATGTTTGTCTTAATATATATAAGATTTTACCTGGTTTCAAGTACTTCTCTTGAGACTGCAGGAAGGAGAAAGCTGCAGAGAGTAGGGAGACAGATGAAGCCTGGGGTTAGGAGCCTTAAAGTAGGGTATGGTGGTGCTTTAGTTGTGTCTGTATGTGCTTGATTGAAGGTGGGGATGGCAAATACCCACCTTTTTGGCAAGGACTGAGAAGCTGGTCTTTAACTTGACTAATACATATGTGTATGTAGGAAGGTTTTAAAAGGAGGGGAAAATACTTGTTAATTTGGACTATTTGTGGTTGAAATATCATGAACACTTGGGTTAATAAGAGAAATACACTAACTTTTTGTTTTCAGAGAACTTTTTAGAAACATTAATTTAGATTAGGATTCATGTGTTTTGCAGAGGAGCTTTCTATGTGAGGTTTTCACATAGGGTGGAAAGCAGGGTACCCTGTCTCACTATACCCATAAATCAAGATGGTGCCTTCTTTTCTTTGAAACTTAAGGTAAAAGAGTTTTGGTTTAAAAATATAAGGTGGTTAGTGCTTGTCTGTAGACTTCTAAGTAGTATACAAATGTAAAAGATTTTATTTGATTAACTCTTTTTCTCATTTATTAACAAGGTGCTTATGGGGAAACATTCATCAGAAGCTTTAGAAATTGTGGGAGATTTATGATGTCATATGATGTCATTACAGCAATACGCTGCATTGTAAAACTTCAGAGCAACCACTGCTGTACCACCAGGGTGAATAATGGAGCATTCATTCACTCCTACAAATCCCAACATCAAATATTCCACAGGCTCTCTTAAAACAGAAATTGTGCCTGTAGGAACATGTACTGAGAAGTAATGTTTCAGAGGGTGTAATCGGAGTTCCTCAAAAAGGGTGATAGATATTTCAGTTCCCAGAAGTTGTTAATGAGTTGTTAAGACTGCACAAAAACTAGAGATTCTCAGAGGTGAAGGCTCTTCAGATGGAAATGGCTGGAAAAAAATCTTGGCTAGCTTGTGGAGAGTTGGTGAGAATGAATACCAGCGGCCAGGCGCTTCTCTGTTGCACCATCCTATGTTTGGAGTAGTGCCGAAGACGAGCACTTTCCCTGCTGCAACTGGACTGGGGGGAGTACAACTCTGAGCGGTCTGAGCAACCAGTGACTCTACTCTAAACCACACATAAAATGAGTTTAGCAATCTTGGACTCTTGAACAATGATTCTTTTGATAATACGGCCGCAAAGTGTAGCTGTGTTGGTAATGATTGCTACAAACAGCTCAAGAAACTGAATGAGCAAGGAGAAGTCGGGATTATCCTTAGCCCTACTAAGTGTCCTTGTTGGGCTGGAGGTCAAGGCTTCCCGGTATAGCTTTTGCCCTGGGCTGCACAGGCAGGCAGGGGAGAGCTCTACTTGCAATAGACAGACAAAGGTCTCATTCTTCAGTGGTAAATGTGCTTTAACAGCCACCACTGTATACTAACACTTAAAACAAAATGAAAGGAAATGTTAAGTCTGCTGCATGTTACTTGTTCAGGATGTTAACAGCTGTATGGCAAATACATCTATAGTAGAGGAGGGAGAGGAAGATACAAGCAACTTTCACAGCCATCCTTTCATATCTGTAATTACATCCAGACTTAGCAGCAGTGTCATTTCATTTTGCAGAGGAGCGTGGCAGCCCTTGAAGTGAGATTTGTTGGTGTTCAATCCCACACGGTAGAAAAGGTCCATTGTGCTCTGACCTGCTTTAAAACAAACCATACTAAACCATGCATGCATACTCAAAGAGTCCCCCCTTTTTATAGACAACTGCCATTTGTTGCAAGGGTTGCTATGGCAAACCAGGGCAGAAAATCCTGTCTTGATGTAAAAGCGAAATACTTAGAAATTGTAAGGAGACAGATTTTGAGAATATAAATTAATTAAATGGCAGTAATTGCATTATTGCACTATCTTGCCAGGGAAATAGCTATTCCTGTGAGAGTCTATTACTGTGTTAGGTCTTGGAGCAGAGTGTAATTTTTTGCTGTAAGTTTTCAAAATCTGTCTTTGTGCTTTTATTTAATCCTAACTAGTGATAAATAGCAGCTTAGCTTTGCAAATGTGGTCATCATCCAGTGTGCTCGAGTTGTTAAATCTGTAAGAAGACTGAATAAGCATTTGCAGTTTGGCCTTTAAATTGACAACGATAACTAACTATAACCTCACCAATCTGGCCGATGTAGCTGCTGGATAGTTTGCCAGGTGGGGATCAATGTCTTTGGATTTGGAGAGGAATTGTTGAACTTCTTCCAGATAGAAGTCCTACAGCTGTCTAATGTGCCTTTTGCTCCTTGACTGCTGGAGGTGCAAAGTGTCAGGCAGGAAGGAGACTTCTGTGGTACATTACTTCGTTTGCGAGAAAAAGGGAAAAAACCAAGGCTGTTTTATGTTGCTTGTCTCATTCAAACCTCCCCCATGTCCTGACTGCTTAACACGTCCGACCTTACTGTAGTTGTGCCCTTCTTCAAATTGCCAATGAAAGGATGAAGGATAAGCTTCAGAAACAGAACGGATAAACTGAATGCTGCCTAGCATCTTTTCAGTACAATTAGAAAAGCTGCTTGGACTTTTTTTTACCTTAAATGCTGAAAACAAACAGTTCTGTCTCTTTACATCTGTAATAGTTATTCATTAAAGGATTTCCTTACATTTTTAAGTGGGACTGTGTTATTGTCCTTTGATAACATTTGGGGAGAAATGAAGACTAAAATGTTCACTTCCTGCATCTGAAAGACAAAATTCAGATTTGAAAGGAGAAAGAGAACAAATCACCGTATAGGAAGAGAAATTTAAAATGTTTTTTGTAAATATGTTACCTTGGACCATGAATAGCCTTACTCAGGGTGACCTGGTGAGTGAAGTCCTTTCTTTACACGTCCTTCGAGCATCTCTGGTCTTTGCTCTGTTGATCTCCATTGATCAATCAGCCTCTGCTTGGCTGAATGCGGGCACAGGCCGCTGACTCTGTGTTGATTATGCCGATATTGCTGGTCTTATGAATTGACCATCTGCTGTTTGCTTTTGTCTGCACTTAAAAATCAGGCAGGAAGAGAATGGCTGTAGCCTAGGATTAGTACCTGCATCAAAGTTCAGGAGCTCTAGAATCTTCTCAGTTTTGCCACTGCCTATTTGTTTTATCAAAGTCATCTTTAGCTGTCCTGCTAGTACAGCTTGCTGCAGTTGGTTGTGCTGGGTAATGAAGGTAACTACCTGCTTCTGTCAAACTTCCAGTGTTCATTTTAGCACACCGAGAGTGTCGTTTTGTACTTTTCCCTTGGGTTCCTGAGTAGGCGGTAGACTGTCCAATGCATCCAAGGAGTGGAATATAACAAAGCTTCTGTGTTGTGCATTGAATTTTATATGTTTGGAAGAGGGACCAGGAGCTTCCTAAATGGGAATTTAAAAAAAGAGAAATGGAAAAATGTTTATAGCTAGTTCATGTCAGCATCTTAATCTGGAACTGGCCATGTGTAATGCAAGATGCTTTTCATGCCATCATGTTTGCCAGCTACCTCTTAGACTAAGGCATTTGTAGTGATTCAAGAGTTCAACTTTGTGTTAGAAAAAGAAAGGCACTTGTGCAATACCATTAAAAGCTGAGCCAATTTTTTTTTTTATTTAATACTATTTATGTGAATCCACTGTCCTTCCTAGTATTTTATGTGGCATTTTTCCTTCTTGTTGCATTTATTGCTATTCAGTTCAGAGGTTTTTCACTGTGTTAATTGCCTTAAAATGATCTCATGTTTAAGGCTAAAATTAAGGAGTTTCGAAAACTTGGATATTCTGATTGTCACAGTGCAGAAATTAGGTATAGATGACTGAGAGCTTTGAAAAGGAGCTTTGTATGCACTTATCAGCTTTTCTTAATAAAAATGACAAAGAACTAAATAATTTAAACAATACAGAAAAAGTTAATTGAAAACTACCTTTTCATACATGTTGTAGTCATTCCTTGTGGATAAACATATGCATAAAACATTGCAGCTGCACCCACGACATTCATTTTTATTAGATGCTTTTTTTGCTAACTTTGCATGGTAAATGAATAATATCTATCTTAAGTGCTATATTTTTCCTCTATGGTTACAACCAAAGTGAAACAGATTCCCTCTGCGGAATTGCATCCGGAACTACTTTCTCCCAAGGTATTTTTGAACTTTTTGCCTGAATGATGTGCATTATTTTAATTACAGCACATAATAATTATCTGGAAGGTATTGGTTATGTCATTCCGAGGTGCCACTTAAGTCCTTTTCTTCTCACAATTAACAGAATAATAATTGTTTCAAAGGCAGGCAGGGATATGAGCCCCAGTGAAATCCTGGCAGGCATGTCATTATCGTAGCAGGGGAAAGCAAAGGAGCAGGTCGCTCCCTGGGTGAAAGCATCGGGAACAAACGGGTGGCTGTATTTGTTTTGGCAGGCTGAAGCTGTTGTGAGCCCAGAGTTCCAGCCAAAACCAAGCAAGCTTTGAGTTGACTTGAGCCGTTTCTCAAATGTTTTTGTGAACTCTCACTTATTTTTTAATTCCCCATATTGTTTTAATTATATTTTTCAGTGCTGGGAACATCACACTAGATCTTCCATGTTTTGGGATTATTTGTGAAAATTTTCTCATCAGCTAATAGCAATTGTTTAACAAAAAATCTTCATTGGTTGAGTTAAAATCTGAGCTCAGATGTGTGATCACATAAGGGAAAATTCCATTGAGACTTGGAGTGGAATGAAGCCCCCTCCTTAATACTTTTGTCTAACATATGTCACTGTATTAAAAATAATTACTTTGGTTCCTCAGAGGGGAGGAAGAAGGGTTTTTTTTTAAACCTGGAATGCTATATTCAGTAGGCAAATAAACTCCCGAGATTGCTTTCATTGGAAAAGGATATTTTAAATGGTACCTTTTACTTGAATGTTGGCCAGTTTAATTTAGATTATTGCTTCTGACAATTAACCTCGTGTTGGGCTGCACTTGTCTCATTAGCAATGTGGCAAGTGATGAACTTGGATTCATGAGGGCTCAGCTCTCACCTGGGAAACTGTCCCACCAGTGGCTGTGCCACTGCTTATTAACAAAGTATTAACGATTTATTAAATTTATTAAATTTATTATTTATTAAATCCACCTCAAAGCCAACGATGGGGCTGGAATCAGGGGATTAAACTAATATATTAGTAGTTTTATCAAATTCTTTGAGTAGTTTTGCTGAGAAGGTTAAAGAGCAGAGGAAGCATGGACATCAGTTTTAAAAATATGTTGTTTTGAGATGATCTGGTTTTGATGTTTTCCTTTTAAAACTTGTTCTAGTTTGAGACAGAGTTTATTCTTCAAAATCTATCTGCTTTAAAAACAAGTTTTTAAATAAAAAGGGAATGGAGTGATAGGGATTAAGGGTATGGCTCAATAATTAAAGAATAAAATTCTCAAATTCCTTTTGAATGTAATGCTTCATCTGCCAGGAAATGATCAGTTGATTTGTTTTTCATTTAAGCAAAACCAGTTACGCAAGTTGTGGTTTTATGAACTGATTCTCTCTCTTTTTCTCCCCTGATTTTTATCCACCAAAGCAAAATATCTGTTACTTCCACGATCTGCTGCTCTGTGTTTCACAGGGAATATTCTGAAATAATGTCATCTTTTGGTGGTAATCTGGTGAACAAAAGTATTGAAGACAATTTTCTGCAATAGGAATAACGACTTTACCAACTTCATATACCTTGAAGGCTTCTCATATACGTATTGTCAGAGAATTACTAATCTTCATACCCCAAGATGAAATACAAAGAATTTTGTGGCATTACTAGGAGAAATAGCTGAAAAAAAAAGTCTTTGTTTGTTTTTCAAAGTTTTTTTACTTCTCGTGTTTTATTTCTGAGTTATAACAACAAGCTGTGTACTTATATCTAAATTTACACACATACATATCGAATGTGTAGTGTCCAGAGTTAACACAGGTACACCTGTCTTTATATGCAGAAGGGGGAAAAGGGTTAGTCCCTGAAAGTAAGTTTTTTATTTTTGACTTTTAATTTAAATTCACTTTGTGTTATGTTGTATCAGCTCCTTACAAATACTTTACTACTTTTACTGTGAAAATCGGTAGGGGAAGCAGGATTTAAACTGAGTGCTCTCCTCTCTCTTTATGTGGCTATGCACACAATATTTGCAGCCACTTAAAAGGTATCACACGTGTTATTTAGAAATAGTTATTCCATTGAACATTTAATAATGCGTATATGGAAACTGATCCAGAAGCGAATATATAAAAAAAGATTTGTTCTGGCAGTAAAGTGGGTTACTTTGGTGGAAAAATGAAATCTTTTTCTGTCCTTGGCTGCAGTGAGAGATGGGTCTGTGCAGCTGGCCAGTCGGCTGTGCAGCCCATATGTGCACAGTGAAGAAAGCTAATGCTGAGGTGTGAATTGACTGGCAGCGATCGCCACGCCTGCCTGGCATGTTCCTTGCTCATCTCCCACGGCAGCTTTGGCCGGCCGTGGGAGCAGCACCTTTGTGTTTTCCAGGCTGCCCCGCTCTGTACAGGCTGAGTGAGTGTGCCTGGGGGTGGGCACCCTTGAGCATGGCTCTTGGGGCGCAGGCATCCCTTGCTCATCCTAGTAGAGCACTCGTGGCACCTCTAGTGCTCTCTTCCTCTGGCTTGTAAATTTGAGTAAAAGGCATGGGAAGAATATGGGAAGAAAAGTCGTGACTCAAGCTAAATAGAGTGTAACTCATTGCCTTGGGGCTAGGAGGAGGAAGGGATATTAGAGGTTTGCGGTCTGGAGATTTATTCCTGTGGAGCTGGGAGGTGCTGGCTGTCATTCAGAGACGGGAGCAGCGAGGCGTGGGCAGGAGGAGGAAGGTGACAGTGATGTGGCCCTGGTCGGGCTGGTGAGCAGGCAGAGCTGCTTGCCATGAGGGATTCTCAGCTAGGGTTGAAAGCATATTATTCACTGTGTCAAATCTGAGGTCTGTTTTAGCAGGAAAGAAAACCTTTTCATTGGTTTGCAAGCTAAAAATTAAAACTGTTTTCTTGGTACACAAGGACCTAAAAGGCTGGCAGCAAGGTTGAGACCATTTTCTGGCTGGCGGCCGTTGTTGTTGGAGGGTTCTGTTGTTTCACCGAGGCTGAGGGAGAGGATGCATCATTCTTACCCATCAACCTGTCAAGTTTGCTTGCGTCTCGTGAGATACAGCACTGCAAATTACCTTTCTCCTCAGCCACAATAACAGTATAATTTGGCAGTTCTGTTGAGAGTGCTCTGAAGTTTTGGTTGTGATACTCACATTACATTGGCTAATATTTGCCTTCAAGATAAAAATGACTCAAAAGATGCTTCAGGTATGACATTCCTTTTGTTTACAGAGGGCACATGGAGGTACACAACGTAGCTAATGGAATGTGAAGCCTCTTGTACACTACATACCTGGATAAAAGCTGGCTTAAGTCCTTAAAGCTTGAAATCAGATACCTCCATTTCATTTGTAAAGAGCTTGTTAGCTTAGCCTAAAGACAGGGTATTTCCATTTCAAACACTTATTTTACTTTCTCTGAATTAACAGTGTTCTTTAGACATCTCCAGATGAGGGGCCTCTGTATCTTCGGTTCTCATCTTTGAACATGCGATAAAAACCATTTCACCTGAGAAGCAGGTAAAGGAGATAACGGAGAGGCGACTATTTTGGGCCTCCAGCAATAAAATTATCCCTGATTGTGAAGATTTGGTAGAACTTAATTTTCAGCATAGCTTGATTGAACAACTTCTGAAATTTCATCAGAGCAACATATTTAGTCTAGAACAGTTTATCTAGACAAAGCCATTTCTCACAAAATCCTATAGATTCATCTGTAATTTATCCATTTTATTTATTATTTAATTTTATTCTCCTAGATTACAAT
This sequence comes from Climacteris rufus, assembly GCA_013398175.1. Lineage (NCBI taxonomy): Eukaryota > Metazoa > Chordata > Aves > Passeriformes > Climacteridae > Climacteris > Climacteris rufus. The sequence continues at coordinate 796,676 of VZRZ01006617.1, forward strand.
TTAAATGGTGTGGCTTTGATCTTTTCCATCTACACTGCAGTGATGACTGGTCACACTGATTGAGACCCTTATTGCGTGAGTTCTTCAAGTGAATTATCCCGTGATAAACTTTAAACCAGGGCAATCACCTGGGGAACATGAGAGCTGTTCTAGAGCTGATAGGCTCCCCTGATTGGATTTTCATCCATCATAAACTCAAGTGTCAAAAGAAGAAAGGAGGGTATTTTTTTTGCTTATTATAAGAAATTTCAAATAGTTTTTAAGTCTGAATTATTTTAGTATTTTAGGCATCTCAGAGATTTAGGATAATTCTTTAGTTCTAAAGTTCCTACTTACTCAAAAAGTCTTTATTTCTTTGGATTTATACCTGTTTTAAGACCTCCAGTATGAAACAACCGGTAATACTCCATGTCTCCAAATGAACAATAGACTTTGGGGGAGTAAAATAGACTTTCATTAAGATGCAGATACCCACAGTGCAACCCACGTCCCACCACCTGAGTGAGTGCCAAGAGCAGAGAATAGATATTGGCTGTGGGAAACAACTGTGTCGGCAGGAACCAGATTGAGGCTTTTCCTCCAGGGTGACCTTTGAAATCAGTTAGATTGTGAAAACCATAAAGTTCCCAAAGCTGCCTTGGTGTGTTGGACTAGTAATGCTCTCTCACTGCTGAGGTCTGCTCTGGTTCCCTGTGCCAGTAAGGAGAAGAAGATATATTTGGATTATTAGAGGGTTATTCAGCCTATTCTTTCAGGATGATGCATGCAGTGTCTTCATCTTCCTACATAAGACTTAATGAAGTAGTTATTTATATCTTGTTTTCTCCTTTAGCACGATATTATTAATTGAAATCCCCAGTCAGTTACTCTGTATTTGTGGTACACAGTAGAATGCTGGCAGCAGTATAGGTTGTGCCTTATGATGACATGGTATCTCTGGTAAATTCCAGGGATTTTCCAGTGTTGGTGCTATGAATAAGGCATCATCCCAGTGTGTCTTTAATTATATTCCCCCAAACTGGGAATGGGCCTCTGGATTCCTACTGTGCTTTCACACTAGTAGAAGCTCTGCATATGTATGCCCAGGACACCTGGGGCTTTGGGAGATGATTAAAAATGACAGTCTTTCCTCCCTTTTCTCTTGAAATATCACCATGCAGCAATTTTTATCTCTTTGATTCGAACATCAGATAGAGTTTAGGAAAGAGAAAGAAGCCTTAAGCTTTGCCAGATGAAGTTTAGGCTGGACATTAGGAAGAAGCTCTTCATACCAAGAGTGATTGGGCATTGGAATGGCCTGCCCAGGGAGGTGGTGGAGTCACCATCCATGGAGGTGTTTAAGAAAAGACTGGATGTAGCACTCAGTGCCATGGTATAGTTGACAAGGGGGTGTTAGGTCACAGGTTGGACTCGATGATCTCAAAGATTTTTTTCCTACCTAGTTGATGCTCTGATTCTGTGAAGTGGTGAGAAGGAGGTACTAGAGCTCTTGACCATCTCACAAGGGTGTTCACAGTGCCACCAATGCTCAGGCTATTGAGTCTTGGAGTGTCTGACAGTGTCCATTAAACACTCATGTTGATTTTGTCTGGGATAGAGTTATTTTTCTTCATAGCAGCTCCACAATTTCTAGATGCTGTGACTACATGAGGATCTTAGCTGTTACTAGAGAAGTGGTAAACTGGAAATGCTTCTAAGCATGATGTGCATGTGCTGCAAACCTCCAGACCCAAAACATGGATAACTCTTTCCACTCTTTGCCATGTGCACAGAAATTTATCATTTAAATAAATTTTAAAAAAATTCTATTTGTCTTTCTATTTTTTGGTCTCTTGTTCACAAAATGAGTAACGTGAAATTAAAATGCTAACAGGATCCAAAAGGATCTGGTGGCTTTGTAAGAAAATAGGTTCAGTTCTAGGAAGATGTGGGCTAAGAAAACAAATCTAGGTTCATCTCAGCATTAATGTGGGCTCATCAACGGTACAAGGGAAAGCTGTTTTTTTCTGAGTCTGGTAACAGTTCCTGCTTGCTCTGAGTCATCTCCTCTAGTGGTGAACTAGTCTTTTTTTTTCCTACTTTTGTTTTCTGTTGATAGGAAATGTAGCATAGTTCAGTAACCAGCAAAGCTTTATTTAGACTTGTCAGAAATGCAGAATTTTTTTGTCTTCCTGGGAAGAAAAGAGGGAGATGGGGAACCTGAGATCAGATTATCAACTGAAATAAGCGTCAGTAAAGGAAAATGTCTTATTTAATTTCATCAAATTCAAAATTCAATACTGCCCAGATGAGTAACTAGGATTATCAAAATTTATTTTGGAAAGACATATTGCAACCTAAAAGATACTGTTCTCTGACTCTCCCAAGTTGATCCATTTGTAAGGGAAGAGTAAGGTTTAATCCCTTACCTTTTACCTGTTTGTGCTATAAGTGAGGCCTGAGCCTAAGTATCAGCAAACCCTCAGTCATAGATCTATTGCATATTCTTAAGTATACATGCATGCAGATTTTCATGGATACCTCTGCTTCCATAAAAATTTTTAATATAAAAATGCTAGAATAGAAGTATTACCTCCCTTATTAACTGCTTCATGGTGGATCTAGTTCTTAACTTATTGTCATTAGAGATAGTGGGTTCAAGCCTGTGAACATTGTTTGGTCTTTATGGAAGTGGATATACTCTTACAGTAATGCAGCTACAGAGAGCAAAGGACTTCAGAGTTGAATGGCAAAGTTGAATTACAAATGTTCAATTAGTGGAAGCTGTCATTTGAGGTTATCAACAAAGTCCTCAATCCCTCTATTTCCTTAGCAATACTTGCTTTTCTATCCAGCTAGTTAGATGCTGTCCTACTAGTTTTTCAGTTGTTCATGTTGGTTTTTTCTTGTGGAAGTCAGGAACTGAATGTCTGGTGGGAGGAAAGAAAAGACAGAAGGCAAAGCAAAAGTAGTAATTTAGAGAAAAAAACCATTCTGCTAAGTCTTTATACAGAGTAAGGAAAACCCCAAGACACAAATCTTAAACTAAAGAGATTAAGCTGTTAAACTACGTAGGCCAGAATATGAATCTGCTTTCAGTTTGGGGGTTTGTTTGTGCAGCACAGCATGCTGTGTGCCCTTATTTTTCTTTGGACTTGAGACCCATGAATTTTCAAATCTACTTGTAGTTGACTCAACACAAAGATAGTTGGATACTGTATGTTTGCAGTCTGAGCCAGACTTTCTGTGCTCTCTGTAGCTATTGCTGTGAGTAGGCTGGATATTCAGATTCATACAAGGCCAAACAATGTCTGTAGGCTTAATTCTAAGCCTATTATCCTTTACAATGTCCTGTTTGCAATGCTTTTTTGTAACCTTTAAAATATGTTTTATGTGTTCAGCTGCAATGCCATGTTATCGTGCTGCTTTTCCTGCTCGGTGCACTCTTTCCATGTGAAGCTTACAGGCAAGCATTGAAGCTGGGTGAATTGAAGGAATATGGGGCACTGGCTTCTTTTTATAAACAACTGCAGTGTTTTCCCCAAACTGGGAAAACATCTTCTACTTCTCCTCTTCTCCATTCAAAAACATCATATAAAATTCAAGAAAGGGTGTCCCCAATTCAAGAAGGTCCCCTCCCTTCTGGAGGGTGAGGACCAAAGTCTGTCTGCCCAGATGCCCTGTTTTTGCTGAAGGTGTCGTGAGGCAGGTTGTGCTGGTGGCATTGGGCTGGCAGAAAGCTGACAAAGAAGCTTGGACAGCAAGTGTTTGTGTAAAGTTCTGGTCTTTTTACTCATGTGTAGACCCTTGTAGGTAGTGAGGTGGCAATACAGTCACTAGGTCCAAAATCTGTGGTGAAATGATCCAGGCATTGTTTGTGGCTGTTCAGGAACATGTGCAGTGGAGAAAAGCACCACCTGTTGAGTACACTTGCATTCATGTTTCTTAGCAACTGAGGCAAATACATTAAAGCCCCAGTTCTCAGTCTGTAAGGCTGAGCTGGATGCACGTTGCAGGTCGCCAGTAGCAGTATCTGCCTATGTTGCCTCTCTGGGGGCACTAAATTGTAGACAGGTCCTGGTGCCATGCTGGGATGGCAGAGAAGCAGCACATTTTGCCAGGGACCCCGGGACTCGAGGAGAGACAGCTGCTGTCCAAAGCCAAAGGAACAGCCACGGTGTTAAGATGGCAAAGCAGACCTTCACTCATGGGAGCAGCTAAGGAAGCTCTTGGATCAGGGAATAAGCTGAGCTGTGGCACTCCTGGTCTGGATTTCTAGGGCAGCAGCCACTGCTCCCTGGTACGAGGCACAGCCTGTGCTCCTGTGCAGCTGAGAAAGCTCGGGTGTCACAGGACTGAGCTGGGAGCAATCTTACCATAAGAGCACAGGTTGCCCAAAAGACAGTGATTTCGTGCAAAACTGGAGAGGTGCCTTGCCTTGGGCATGATGTGGGGATGATGTTAGTGACACACAGCAGGTGCTGCAATCCTACAGGCGCTGGGGCTACTGAATAATGCTGCTGAGAATCCCCTCAGAATCCCTGGTGTGAGGGTGCCTCTCAGGAGAGGGGCAGCCTGGTACTGAGCTCCAGGCTGGCAGGATTATGAAAGACACCTGGATGCAGTAGCCTTTCTGTCATGAGTTGTTGTGACTTAAAAAACTTTGTATTCATGCCATGAAAGTGATATTTAGAGGACTGGTTCTCTCTCTCACATGAGAGAAGAAATGGACTTCTCTCTCTCTTTATTCATATTCTTGCTGTCCAAGGTAAGTGCACACTTGATCCAAAAATGATAAAAGAGAGATGTTACAGAGGGCTGAATGTGGTTTTCCTCAATGGAGATTGTAGTTTTAAAAGTAATATAGAAAATGTAAAAAATACTTCAGAATCATAGAATGGTCTCAGTTGGAAGGATCTCACAAGGATCACTGAATCCACTCTGGATTGAAACTCTTAAGTGAATGGCCCATTGTCTTGTTTTATTAATAGTTAGTTATTACTTCCTTTGCTTCCTTGCCCTTCTATTTATTTGTGGTATTCCTGTTCTATCATATAACAGTTTTAAAAATAATCCCCTGAAGTAAATAACATCAGCCTTTTTTTTTCCTGTTTCCTTACCAATTATTGACTGTTTTTTCAAACAGAATAGGGGTTGGAAAATTAAATAAAGACTTCCAAAATAACAAGCTCCAGAAAATTTTATTTAATTTGTGGATTTGTTCTGTTCACTCTCTCTCTCCCCCCCCACCTAATTTTCTTTTTTTTTTTTAAGAAGATCTTTATTAATTTAGTCTAGTAACTTAGTGCCTATATTAAATTAATCTAATAAAAGTCAGGGTCCTCACATAACGTTTCCCAAATGTGAAGCAGCATCTATTACATGAGGCACAATCTTTTTACTGTAAAATGTAAACCCGATATGTAGAATTACGGGGCATTAAACTATTTAGTGTATGTTATTTAAGTCAAATACTTGAGTATAGTCATGCTGGAGGAAAGGAATGGGCAACACTAGCATTCAAAAAAATTAAAAACTTAAACTAAGCTTCATGTATCAAAGTCATTTTCATCTATGAAAGTACTCTGAAGTTTGGCATTAAACCTTGTAACACTAAAAGTCTTTCTATTGATAGTTACACCCATGTTTCTATAAAAATTTTAATATATAATATAAATATCATATATAATCATGTAAATGCATAGTCTGTATTAAAGTCTGTGTATTGATACAGATGTGTGAGCCAAAAAGGTTAGAGTGTCTAAACTGACCAGCTCATAGATGTGTTGCTGCAGCACAGAATTTCGTGCTCTAAACCATCACTGCTACACGTAGTTCATGACAGCATTTTTAAACAACAAGAGCAAAGACTTCCAGCAGCAGCAGTACAAACAGTACATAATTCTGTGCTGCCAGAGCTCCGGGTAGCTCGGCTCTGCTTTCCCCTTGGGTGAAGGTCACCCTTTTGTGCAGAGCCCTGAAGTCACACAGTTCTCTTGAGCTGGGGTGGAGTGTTTGTCATTCAGGGATTGTGGGTGTTCCTGTGGATTTGTAGATGTGTACATCACAGTGTAATCACATAGTTTATTTCTGTTCTCTCACTGAATTATTTATTATGGACTGAAACGAGGAAGGAGGGGGATTCTTTTGTATTGGCATAAACATAGGATTATGTTCATTGTGTGCTTTCAGTCACTAAATCACCGATATGTCAATTGGCATAATACAGTCTCTACCTCACAGGGATGTTGCGAAGTTCAGTTAATTAATGTTTTTAAGGTGCGTTGGGACCCTCTGATGAAAGTGGCTTTAGAAGTACAGGGCAGGATTTTGCTGATTATTTTTCCCATCTATTACCCCAATATGTCTTTGATTGAAATTCAGTTGAATAATATAGGCATCTTTATAATTATGGGCAAAAGCAGTATAGTATTTATAGTATTTTTAAAAATTTTCCAAAGAGCTAGAAAAGGCAGCTCAATAATATAATACAAAAATTAATATAATCAGGTTTTTTCTTTTAATTTTTCCTGTTGGTTTTTTCTCCTTTCTGCTCGAAAAGTCATTCTCTTTGCTGGATTAACAATAATAACTACAAATTATGGCTTTATGTTGTTACAGTTTGATGATATTCTACAGCCAGGGTAGAGGTTAGAAAAACAGGCTGAGCTGTTCCGTACTGCAGGGTAGTGATTTCCTGCAAACTGATTTATGAATAAATAATTCTATGTCCTTATTACATGGGACAGGCAGTTTTTAATTTCTGTAACAAAGCACAGCTGAACAAAGGAAAATTACATGCTAAAGCATAGGGACAAGATGCCTCTGAAGAGGATAAACAGATGCAATCAACATCACGAGAGCCTGCCCATCTTGGAGGGGACTCCTGCAGTAGTGGCTGATAGAGAAAGGGCTTGGTGGTCCCAGAAACAGGACTTTTATTGGTTGTTTCATTGAGATCTTTCATATGGAGTTGTAAAGGGAATCAGAAGTGTTTGGGTGTTAATGCTAATCTGCAGTTTCTCTTGAGTGTCTGTTGTGTTGATAAGAGCTGCTGTTAAAGGCATGATGTTTGATCAAAACTACTTGATTGAATTCACAAGGCAGCAGCAAATGTTGGTTGTGTTCTTCACCCAGCCTTGTGTTTGCAGTTCACTACTCTGGGGCTGTGGTCCCGGGATCCCTGGAATGCAAGGAAGCAAAGTCTAGCACACCTGACTTTTAACCTGGTAAATTAGCATTTAAAATAAATTACATTAATCCCGTGTATGATTAGCATTAATACTATGAGTATCCATTTAAGATGTAATTCAGGTACGCTCATAATTGTGAAAGGTGAAATCAGGAGTATACCCATGATGGGAGCAGGAAATAGTCTGAAGGGAGCCCATGACAGGATAAGGCATATTCTGGTCCAGTATGCTCTGTTTAGCCCCAAAAAGGAATTTGGAAAATGCCCCATTTTAAGAGTTTGATTTTACAGCAGTGATGTATTGAAGCATTCCTGAAGTGCCCCAGTAATTACAGTGAGGCTAGCCAGATTAAAAGTTACCTGTGCAGGTGAGTGGGAGATGCAGGACCCAGATCTCATTCTATTTAGGACCAAGAAGTCTCATAGCTAGGCCATGATATATATGTTCTAAATCCCAGATGTGGCATTCTTATAATGAGTGTACTGTGTGGCTATCTTTTCATCTGCAATGAGAAATGATTCTAGAAATGAATATGGGCTTCTGTATTATTTTTTTTTTGAATTTTTATGGGACAGTTGAAGCTACATAATAATGAAAAGGGTTTGCCAGCTTAACTGTACTTTTCTAGAAAGCAACTTTCTGCCTTTTGCTGTTTATACGCCTGATCAAAGTAGTTATTCTGGAAGTCTGCTTTAGCCCTAAGCTTGCATCCATTCAGTTCACATCTCACTAGGGTGAAGTCCCAGGAATAATCCCAGTGCTTTAGGTGCATGACCCTTTCAGGCGATACCATAGGAAGATCCTGTGCCGAGTTCTGCCGGGTGCAGAGGTCAGCCGTGATGCAGCAAGCCAAGGCTTCTGTTCAGTATAGTGTTCCTCTCTCACTTGTGTAGTTATCACTTTCTTCTCCAAAGGAGTTGCTTTGTAAACGAAAGGCAGTTTCAGTTTCAGCTGGAAGGCACCCTGGCAGGGTGGCGCATCTGTGGCCTGAGAGGAACAACAGCAGTGTATGGCAGTGGCTGTTATGTACAAACCTGACACTCGAGCTCATGGAAGTTTGCCACTAGTATGTTCTGCCCTTCTTGTGGGTAAAGGGAATTACACAGATTTTAAACTAAGTTACTCTGTCTTTTTTCCCCTGTATGCATAAACTGAGGCTTAAACTTAATAAAAGACCTGGCTATAGAAGAACATGCCATTCAAGAACCAACAGCCAGTGGGGATAGAGAATCTCTTCTAAAATAGGTTTTGAAAAAAAAATCTTTTGAGAAAACCAATCTCTTTATTGTCTTTAATTGTCTAACTGGCCTGGGCTACATTCAGTCGTTTCTAGGTGAGTTGAGAGCTGTTCTAGTGTATGGCCATTTCTTGATAGTGTGCAAGCATTGAAATCTGTTGAGCTTTCCCTTCAAAAAACTTTCACAGGAACAAAGTCCCAATAGATACAGGAATGAGAACCAGATTCAATAAGGGAAGGGTTTTGGGAACTCAGGAAAGATGTGTTTTTGGATTTCTTGAGCTTTCTGATCTGCTGTGCATTATCCACACATAATTTTGAGGAGGTCTGGAGCTGACAGAGGAGTGATACTCCCGGTGCAGTAGTATATTCATTAATAACACAGTGACCTTTGCTCATTCCTGTCCCCGCTTCCAAGTCTCAGTTCTGGTAGGATAAAAGTTCAGCCAGGCCAGCTAAAGTGTTTTCTTTAAAGGCCTACCTGAACTGTGCCATTTGCAGTCAGTGAGAGGAACAATAAAAAATGTGCATTTGAAAGTGATCCCTTGCTATCAGGCTGTCTTCATCTCAGGGTTGCTGTTATGCTAGAAACACCCAGTCCTGGGTAAGAAGGGACCTGTTTAGGGGGAAAATTCTGGTCCGCTCAGTTTTTGCTGAGGATTCATTCAGAGATGTCTTCTTGCATGTAGAGAACACGTTTGCTCAGCAAGCTGGCATCCTCTTTCCAAACTCGGCCCGAGAGTTGCCTTAACTACAGTGTTGGTGCCATGAAATAAGCAGCTGTGAAGTCTGCTGAGGAGCTGAATGGAAACCATGGCTTCTGGCTATCGTTTGGACCAGCTTAATGTGCTCTGGAAAAAAATATTTCACACGTCATATCACACCGGCTGAAAAAATAGCGTGCATCAGCAGTGCTGTAACACAGAGTAAAGGACTCTCAGCAGGTGTTAACGTGCAGAGGCACTGAGCATTATGGTAACACCTGTGTTTGTTTAAATCCAGCCAAAACAATTTCCTCTCCAGTTGTAGAGGAGGATTAAAAAAAAAAAAAATCCTCCCTAACTTCCAGTAGTAGCAGACATTCCTGTAAAGCAATTTGCGTAGTATTTCCCGTCGTGCACTTTGGCTGCACTGGGGCTTTTCTCTTTAAACCTTTTTAGTCTAGGGACACCTTTAGTAACTTCAGTGCCCCCCAACCCATCTCTTTGTCCTTTGCCAGCACTGCCAGGCCCGAGCAGTTGCAGATGGTGTGCTCTCTGAGTGCTTTCCTTAATTGAATGAAAAATAAAGCCTCTTGTAAAATATTACCAATTTAGATGTGACTTATGGGGCACATATGATGCTTATTTTTTCAATTACATGAAAACTTGGCGAGGTTAAACATAGGAAGCCAAGTGTTCTGTGAGGCTGGTATAGATTTCTGGATTTTTAGGTGATTTTGCTTTAAATTATTATATAGCAGGAGGAGGTGAAGGAAGTCAGCAGCTAAACTGTGTTTTCCCAGCGTGTATTTTACTCAGTGGACCCTTGATGCTCATTTCATGACTAATATATGCTGTACTATATGCATTTCTTGTTGTCACCAGAGATAACATTAAGTAAACTATCCCCTTAAGAAAAACAGCTTTTCTTGGCAAGTGGAATATGACTCAAGGAGCCAGCACTGGAGACATACGGTGCTATGAATGAGTGCTGTGTGTTACTCTACTGGATCTGAGTCCAGGCACTATTTATACTGCAGCATATTCAGCACCAGATTGTTAAATCTTAATACTGAAACAGTGCATCATTTAAATGTTTTTGTTCTGTTTATGTCCCATTTTCAAGCCTTGGATGTCAAGCAACACTTACTAACTTTTTGTGTCATTTGGACAATATCTGTCCTTGCCAAAAGCTTTCTAATCTGCTCTTAAAATATTGGCCTGTCTGTACCAGTATGTTACAGTGAAATTTTGTGCCACTGAGGATGAACTAGGTCACTTTCAGCTCCTTTCAGTATGTGGTGACAGAATGCCTTGCAAAGCAGTATGTCAGTGGTAAATGCAAAGACTGAAGTGTTACAGAAAAGGAGTTGTACTAAAATTATTTCCTCTTCAATCTGTGTAGGAATGGGGAAAAGTATTCTATAGCAGGTACTTCATGGACTCGTTGTGTTCTGTTATTGTCCCTGTGCTTTGTTTCACTGTTCAATGTGGTGTTTATTTTATGATCATTTTTGGGTGATCAGGATAAAAGGTTTTAGTCATTTACTGCAGTTCAATTAGTTCCAGAGCTGGTGATGAGTAGAAAGTGAGGGGAGAGGGCTGAAGTTTCTTGGCATCACAACATCCTTCCAGATACTCAAGAAGAGTTCTTGGTGTGCCTGTTGTCACAGAAGTAGTTTTCTCATATATTAGGGTGTCTTTCTGGCTGCTGAGTTTATGGATGTCTTTTCAGAGATCAAGCAGTATATAAGGAAACCTCAGAAGGCATCAGTTTAAATGGAAGAATGGTGTCTTGTAGGAATGAGCTGAAGAAAGTTAAGTGAGCAGAACTGTGGGGCAATGGAAACGCAATGAAGGAGGGAATAAAAGCAGTAGAGGCAATAGTGCAGAATAAGGCTGAACTGCTTTGCTGTCATGTAAGATGGTACTGTGGCTGTCTTTGTCTGGTGTCTTCCTGGAAGTCATTCCTGGGTATTAGTCATTGTTTTTGGTGTGGGTGGGCCCTCTGCAATTGTCTAAACAGAAATAATACCTCTGCACCAAATGGTTTACCATCCAAGTGTGCAGTCTTTGTGACAAGCTCATCCTTGAGGTGATGATCCCTATTAAAAAATCAACAGAAGTAGAAATAGAACTTACAGCATTCTCCCCTGCCTCCAAAGAGCTATTTTGGATCTGCGGTCAGCAGCTTGCACTTGTTTGGTTCTTTTTTACTTTTTTTTTTTCCACTAAGGAAAGCAATGGACTGCATAGTGCAACTTGTATCTGGGAGTGAACTCTTCCTGCTTGGTGGGTTTCCAGTGGCATCCATCCACACTGAGAATCGTACCATGCTTAGATTGTAACTGTGTGCTGAAAGCCCACACACAGGAATTTTCCTGTTCAAGTCAAAAGTAATGCATTTATTTACTGAGAGGCTTTTGTAGACTGCAAAATCAGGACTAGAGAGTACTTAAAGCTTATTTTAACTTAAAGAACTAGGCTTTAGAGCTATGATGAAAGATGTGAAGGGAGGAAGTCTCCTGTGCTTCCTTATAGTAATTTAAGAGCCAGGAACATGTCAGCAACTGTCTGCTAAGAATTTTAAATCTATTCCTGCTCTTCCCCACTGTTTGCCTCAGGAGTTGGTAGAACACATCTTTCTGGGCAAGACTGCGATAAACCTCAAGGCAGATCTTGAATCTTGGGAACAATCAACCTTGCTAAAGAGTTTAATAAATGGCTGATAAAATATAAAGTATTATTTTTTTTTTGTTTTCTTTTCAGGAATAATCAAGCTTGGGAGGTGGAATCCCCTCCCTCTCAGTTATGTGACTGATGCACCAGATGCGACAGTAGCCGACATGCTACAAGATGTCTATCATGTTGTGACATTGAAAATCCAATTACAAAGGTGGGTGTTTCTGAACATCTGTCCTTCCCTATTCTCTGAGCTACTCTGTCGGTTACAGCATTACTACAGAGATTAGCACATCCTGTCTTCATTAATTTCTGGTCTTTTGATGAAATGAAAAGAAAATGAAGAGAAGGGTGGGTCACCTGGCAGCTTTTTGGTGCATGTTCCAACTGATGTTGTATGTTTTCTGAAGTAGCAATATGGTAACAGAGAGGGGAAGGGCAGAAACCCAATCAAGGAAAGATATGGGGCTTTTAAAGGCAGACCTTTCTACAGTCCCTAATTTAATGGATTCTTAAGTTCTAATTGTATCAAATAATAAATTCCTTGCCTTTTTCTAGGGACTGCATTGTGAAAATCCAGGTCTTCTGCAGCCAGTTGCTGAGATGTGGAGGAGGGGAGCTTTTTTGACTTTATGTTTTTTCTTTAGTGGTCTTTCCAGCAAACAGAAGACAAGGAAGGAAGGTGTCATTGCAGCTCCATTTGGCATTTGGAAAATATTTTCCTTCCCTGAGAAGTAGTTCTGATTAGCACAGCAAAAGCTCCCAACACTTTTACACTTATTTACCCTTCTTTCCTCCCAATCTTCTCTCCTCTTTTTCTTCCCCTTTCTCTCTAATGGCCTTCAAAAGGGTCCTCAAATAGTTCCTGATGTAAGGTCCCTGGCAGTGCATGGCGTACTCCAGACCCTGCTGATAAGCCTACATTGCACAGCCTCCTGCAGCTGTATGGCCAGGACATGCCAGAGGAAAGAGTAAAAAATAACAGTCTGGAATAACTGCCTGACAGTTCTTTGAAGCTTTGGCTTGAACAGAGGAGGGACCCACAGGGATATATACATATCCTTTGGTGGCAGGTACATACCCTCCAACTGTTCAGTTCAATTTAGAATTTGGAAGTAGTTGATGCTGCACTGACATTAAACTTCCAAACAGCAACATTTCTTTCCTGTTATATCTCTGGTGGTGCTTCGGTTTTCTGATTCCCATGAACAGGTCTTTTCTTTATTTTTATATACTGTTACAATTTTTCAGCTGGGCTGCATCTCTGCTACGTAGTTATCAAAGAGTATCTAGACCTTATAGCTGCTATAAAACGAGTATAATAACTCATCTCCTCTAAAGTGCGGACTACCAGGAGTTCATCTAGCCTATTGTCACATCTGTATTAGCAAAAGGTATCAAACCAAGATAAAGATCTCATTCTTTATCTTCAAAGTGCCTGAATACCTGGATGCCATGTAACTAAAAGATAGCCCATGGCTTTGAGATAAAAATGTTCACTGACTACTTGAACTCCTCAGGCACAACTGAAAGTTCAGCTCTGAGAGAAAAGCCGGGCTGTAAGGGCAGAAGGCAGGATGTTGCCCTGAGTTTTGCAGTTCTTCGATGTTTTCATTTTTCTGTAACAGTTTCTCACGCATTCTCTGTAAACATAGCCATGTTTTTCTAACTGGGTTCTATTGTTTGCATTCTTTTCTCCTGCGCGGAGATATTTGATGGATATTTCCTTTGACCAGTGTGATTGAGGGGTGGCAAATTCTCCCTCCAATCCACTGTGGTTTTTAAGAGGATATATAAAATAAAGTTTGGGGGAGTGCTCCCCAGCGCTCCCCAGAGTTTTGGCTCTCTCTCTCCAACGTGTGTCTGCATCTTTCTTTCGTGTCCAAGCGCGACAGCAGAACAACCTCAGAGGTTGTTTGGAGAACAAGCATAAAGTGTCTGCAGCAGAAATGGCAGTGACAAGCTTCTCCCACCTTTTTGATGTCCTTCTCGAGTCTGTCCCTGTGCATGTAGACAAAACCATAAGCTTGTTAAATTGAAAGATGCACAAGTCATACGAAGACAAAAGCTTCACTACATATGCAGTTCTTGTAGAATGAAAGTGAGAATGAACTGCACGTGACAGATGTTGGGCATATGGCTTAATGTGTTTCTGAAAGGCTCTTGGATACTTCAGTGATAAGGGCAGTCAGTAGAAGAACATGTATAAAATTAAACTGATTTTTCAAAGTCTTGCCTCCACAAAATGAGGGCCTTTTTACCGTTCAGGGATTTTGTTAGTAGCAGTGCAGCATATATGTTCATTTTTATGTCCCAGCAGGAGTATCTTTGTCTGGAGAGGATGGCTTTATCCAGACAGTCCTTGGGCTTGCTTTATGCAGATTCTTTGCTCTCCATCAGGCCCCAGAGGGAATGGTTATGCACACATATAATTTCCTAGGAGGATTAGCAGCTATGTGCTGAACTGCATATCTTCTGGTAGTCGTGCTTGGTGGGAAGGGGTTAGAGGGGAGAAACACCTTGATGAGCTGGCCAAGCAGGGGTGTGCTTGTTGCTTAAAGGTCTGTAGCACTTGTATGCAAAAAGTAAAGCATCTGTGAAAGTGATGTTTCTATCTACTTTTTGCTTTCTGTTTTAACAGTTGTTCAAAGTTGGAAGACTTGCCAGCAGAGCAGTGGAACCATGCCACAGTTCGCAATGCCTTAAAGGAACTGCTCAAAGAGATGAATCAGAGCACATTAGCCAAAGAATGCCCTCTCTCACAGGTCAGTGCTTTTAAAAGGCTTAGGGAAAAAAAGACTTCCAAGAACTAAAGCTCATATTTGTTCAGCAAAGAGCCTACACTAAACAATTCCATAAATAACAAATGAATTTCTTGTTTTCTTTAAAAAGGAGAAATTCTAATTAGTATTATAAAGAGCATCTTTACACTGTGTTTTCTTAGCGGGTTGCTAGGTGAAAATTATGAATTGATTGTTTTTCAGAGAGATGTAAATTCTTTATTTAGATTTTTATCTGAACCTTTTGCAAGAGGACTAATGGTCTTCACATGGAAGATTCGAGTGGCTTCTTCACACTAGCAGAGGCTTGCCTTCCCCACTAACCCATAGGTAGCTCTTGTCAGCCTGCAACCATGATAAAAAGTATGCAGTTTTAACATTTGTGACCCAATTTCTAGGAAACAGCTACAAAAAATGTATATGTAATTATGTTTAAAAAAGAACAAAAACTCAGTCTCATTCTCCATGACTGCTTTTTAAACGGCAGTGATGTCATATCTTAGACACAGGTTCCTACAGATGTCACAGGCTCTATTTGTACTTCAGGTTGTCTTAATGAGAGATTCATAAAATTTTCATGACTTAGTCCTCCTTGCCTCTCAGAAAAAACAGAATAACACTTCAGCACCCAGACCAGGTAACTTTGCTAGGTGTGAAAAATATATTGCCTTCTAAAACGTGTATTAGAATCACAGGTTAATCTGTCTGTTGTATCTTTTGAAAGTCATCAGTATTTTCTGCTTGCAAAAAATCATTTGCTTTGCTTGCTCATATCCAACATTTTTCTGCTGTGATTGCCTGTCTTGCATTGCACTGTATGTTCATCCTGCAATTCATGATCCAAAGCCTCCATGAACCAAGAGAGTTCTTTCTATTCACCACAAATTTGCCTCGCTATGTTAAGATTACAACTCCAGGGAAAGCACAGAGGTGAAACACTGAGCTGTTAGGAATCACGTTCTTCCCCTTCTTTAGCCATGTGGGATCTGCAGAACTAACAGGAATGGAAGGGTTTTGTGAGGAAAAGCCACAGAACTTGCCTTATTTACTAAAGGAGTAACAGTGACTGTAGATATGCACAGTGGTGAATACACATTGAATACGAAAGTGTTATTCTTTTCACACAGTTTAAGTGTAATTTCTTTAAATAGAATTATCTGTGGAATATGGTCAGCTAATGATGATTGCAGCATATGGTTGTCTGTGCCCAGTCTTCTTCAATATCCAGTATAACTAAACTATGCACCATTTCATATGCAGGATTTATTTGTTGTCTGGGTCTGTTTCCTCCACTTCAGTTTCAAAGCCTACCAGGTGGAAATGCTGCAGTTGGTTTACTACTTCTATAGCCTCAGTCTGACATATATTTACAGAGTTACTGATGGCAGAACTGTAGAAATTCTTGCCCCAGTACTTATTCAGAGGACAAAGCTAAGAGGAGATCCTGCTGTAGAAAATTGAGCTTGCTTAATTTAAAGCACAGGTATAAGCGACCTTGGGTAGTGACTAACCCTTGAACTGAGACTGCAGAATGCAGCTTGTATTATTATTATTATTGTTATTATTATTGCCATAGAAGTTTCAGTCTCTTTTGGTTTGGCTCACAAAATGCAGAAGATACAACGGAAGGTTGTATAGAAGCTGTCTATTACCATCATCTGAATATGCCTCTAATACAATTCCTTCTCCCAAATCAGTTTTAAAAAAATATCGTGCCAAATGTGAAATGTCATTACAACCCCCTTGTGGTTAATATATTATTGACAGCAGCAAATTGCAGAGTGGTCTCTTAGGAGTCAAACTGCAGAGTAAATGCTGCTGTTTATTAATGTGTTCACAGTGCCTCAAGTACAGAAGTGGAGAGGGGCAGCACGGGGAGCTCCCGCTCCCACCAGCGACGATGCTCCGTCTCTGGTTCTCAGTGCCTGAGCTCTCCATGCAGCCCAGATGGGGATTCTGATTGCTGCTAATGGGAAATGTAATCATTCACTTTGATTTAAAATTGTTCTGTTTTTTTTCTGCTAGGTGTATTACATGTCTGCAGCTTAGCTACCCTTAGCATACGGCTCTTGTTCAAACAAATAAATCCCAGTTAACCAAGCTGGGGGAAGGAGGGTAGATGGGGAGATTGTGTGTGGCAGAAAGAAATGCAATTATTTCAGCATTTCCATCTTTTCACAGAGATCTCTGTCTTTCCTGTGTGTTGTGTAACTCATTTCAGCACTGACGGTGTGTTTTGTCTCTTTGCTGGAGCAAGCATTCTTGGGTTATGAGCACGTCCCATATTTTTCTCCTTGAACTTGCTGCATTGGATTTTCTTTGTGTGGATATTTCTTAGCTCTTGGTCTAAGCAGTTTTCATTCCACATGGCTGTCATGGCCACAAACATACCAAACATATCTGCTGCTTTATAGAATCCTTCCTTAAGCATTTTTCCAGAAATAATATGCATTATTTATAAATTTGCAATTAGTAAGTAGATTTTTTTTTTTTTGCCACTCTCTTCTAAATGGATATTTCCTTTCTGCAGACTTATAAAGATTCCTAGCAAAAATACCCCTAGTGTTCCTTTGCATTTAATAGTGAGGTGATGTGGTTTGAAAGTTGTAATGGTTCTTTCCCTGCTCTACTGTCAAGTAGTTGAAGAGAATTGGTCATGGGATTTTTCACCAATGGTTGATTTACTGTTTGATTTTACTATTTAGTGTAAGTTTTGCTTCCTCAAATAAAAGTTAATGGGTTCATATATTCGGTGATATTTAATAAGCCCGCAATTTCAGTAATGTTGATTTCTTGTAGAGCTAGAGGATTTGGGGGAGAGGGGAAAAAAAAAAACAAAACAAACTGATATGTAGACAGAGTTAAACAATTTCCCCACCCTTCCTTAGTAACTGAAAATTTAACTAAAGTGGCACAGCCACCCCACCACGTTAGCTCAACTTTGTTCAAAAAGCTTCCTCAGCAGAGGCTATCACCATGTCAGACTTTCAGAATTCTATTGCTTGTTAAAATGCTGTAGAGCAAGGGAGGATTTATGGGCAGGCAATTGCTGCTGACTGCCACAATGCTAGGTTTATGTCTCAAAATATTGATTTTAATTAGAAAATTGAATCTCAGTTTTAAAAATTGAAGCTGCTGCTTAACAAGGCTCTTACTTCATAGCCTTCAAACTGCAGTGCACCACTCTTTGAGTAGAAAAGTTAAAGTGAAAAGGCAGAAGAACCTCTTTAATGAAAGTGAAATTAACTGTTGAAGAACGAAAGTAATCTGTATCACCCAGTTATCTTAAGTCTCTCAGTTTTGCTCACATTTTAAAAATTGCTAAAAATCAAGAGGAACAGCTGGAGTCTGTTATGTCAGCTGCCCTGAATGGGATAGGAGGCTGGATAAATCTGGAAGAGGGCAGGGATGGTTTTGTTTTTAAAGCATTGTTAAAATTAGGTGAGCCAGTGTGTAAGCCTTGTAGCTTTCCAGAGATGGCCAGGAGCCTGCAGGAGCCCATGGCCCAGAGCTTGGAGCTGTGGTCTGAGCTGTGAGATGATCCTTGCTCTCTTCTCTCCAGAGGAGACAGGTCGTGCCACGGCTTTTTCTGAGCTTTGACGTAAATGCAGAAGGAGGCCATAAGGAAAATACAGTTTATGGAGAAGGTGCATTGGCTCTTATGTGTTAGTGGTGTTAGATTTCATTTCCTTGCTGGCAGTGTGCATGTGCTGGGAACGATTTGACCCTGGAAGAGTCCAGAAAGGGGAAAAGGAGAAGAAAATGTGGTTAAAAAGATGCCTCTTCTGTAGCATGCAGGAAGGGAAGAGAAAAATAGAATGGAAGAACTACCAGCAATGAGGCTGTTTGCCACCCTATGGTTAGAAGCATCACAGATATAAAATATCCTTTTTGTTGGTATCAGGTGCTGCAAAACCAGCTCTGCTTCAGTTGGCTTGTACTGAGTTGCTTGGGGGGGATTTGCGGAGTAGGGAGGGGTGCTGGTTAGGCAAGTGATATTTCAGTTTTGTTGAGCTTTCTTGTGGGTTTTGACTGCTCTGCCTTGTAATATGCGTAGTTGTCTTCGCTCTGAATGGCACTGCTAATTTCTCTTCAGGGTGATTTTTCACACAAGGGCTAATCACACGTTTCTATAAATTATATTAATATAACTTATTTGCCTAACTGTTGTTCTGCAGCAAGTAGCACGGATGTTCTCCAATTCTTGGCTGTGTGATCTTGCTGCATTTGGAAGCAGAACAGAGACATCTGAAAAGCATTATTTGTATTATGCATGCTAGAGCCTCTAATCTTACCTTTAGGAACTGGTTCCTAATTCATGCTTGGTGCAGTGAGCATGTGTTCCCCAACATGGCACTGCCTGTTGTTATGCAACTGAAGTTCAGATATTGTAATATATTGTAAAATAGAACTTCCCCCCCAGCCTAAACTGCAAGTCTCAGTCTAGGTTCATATTACATATTTTTACATAATTGTGAATAATAATAATAATAATTTTGTACTTTTATTTGTGGCTGGGCATATAGAATGGAGAATAAAACTAAATTTTTGTACTTATCAGGCAGTTTTGGTTTTAAAGTCACAAATGAATGATCATTGTGCTATTGCATGTCATTTACTTTCCCTGGAAAAGATTTCTAATTGTGGAAGATATTTTAAATCACTTTCTGTCTTTCTTTCTGTACTTCCAGAGTATGATTTCATCCATTGTAAATAGTACATACTATGCCAATGTGTCAGCAACCAAGTGCCAGGAGTTTGGGAGATGGTACAAAAAATACAAGAAAATTAAAGGTAAATTGATTTTTTGTTACTTTCCAAGTTCTTGAAATTCTACTGACAGTTTGACATTGTTTGCTTTAAGCAGAAGTGATAATAAGCTTTATTAATAATATTAGTGAATTTGTGTACAAAGAGGACACAGTCACAGCACATTTGAAATTAAATCTGATACTTTACAAACAAGGCTGGCATGAAAACACAGACCGCTTAAAACATGTTCAAAATATCCCATTTAGCTGTGCTGAAAGATCAGCTGTGTTTTGAATTAAGCTAAAACATTTTGGAAAGAAAAAATTGTAGTATCTCAGGATTTAAAAGTTAAATTGCTGTTTTAGTTACGTTAGTTTCGTTTTGTTCCTGAAAGCTAAAAAACTGACTTTTCAAGTTATGTGTGCCCTTGTTCTCTGTTTTCAATACCACAAAGTGTACTGGCATTCCTGCTGTATTTTATTGTGTAGAATCTGGATACGGAGGATTTAATACCTGATTGTTAGGAGACACTTCTAAATAATAAGGTGCTGCACCCACTGCAGTTAAGATAAAAATAGCCCATCGTTTGTATTTTTTCTGCAATGAAATGGTATTAGTTGCTATTCTATGTAAGTTCCTCCCATTCTCACCACTGAACTGTCTGATCATCTGTTAATGGTGCACAAAACGATGTGACAAGCATCCCTCATGTGTGGATTGTTCTTTTATTCTTCCTTTCCTTTGGAAAGGGACTTAGGTGTGCACTGGACCATTTGTTTTGGTGGGTTTTTTGTTTGTGTGTTTTTTTGTTTTTTTTTTTTTTTTTTGTTGCTGTTGTTTGTAAACAGCCATGTGCTTTAAATGCTCAGGAGTTGAGGAGAGTCAAAAGCTTTTTCATAATTCCACGTGTCTTCTCTCTCCCCAAATGTGCATCACCCTTGGAGAGTAGCTGTATCCTGGGATAGTTTTTTTTATAGTTTTTCTCTGGTACACTACTGAAAGGAAGATTCATTGTCTGAAAGAAGGCTTAGACTATTATTGTTGTTTCGGTCTGTGATCCTTTCAATAGTCAGGAAAATTATAACAGAATTCACAAACATTATGAAGAAATGGGATAATGTGATGTCCTTCTTGAGAAAGCATTTTATTTTTAATCACCTGAAGATTAGCATCTTTCAGAAAGAATGTTTTCCTCATGAAAGGATGGCATACCTGAGCTATGAAAGGTTGCTTGTTTACTTTCCTTAGGACAGACTAGAAATCTGCATAATAATACCATAAAGAGTCTGCTACTTGAGTTAGGAACACATGAAACAAAATTGCATAAAACATCAGAACAAGTTCTGAGGCATCTGGTTTTTCTCTGCCCATCTGGCTTGTGAAGAGCATACCTGTAAGATGCTCATGCCCGGGCTCTGCAGTGATCAGATTTGCGCTAGGGGAAAAAAGAAAGAATGTTCTGTGGTAAAATTATTTGTGTCTAGAAGGCAGATTGTTCAGGCAGAA
The DNA here is from genome assembly GCA_013398175.1 of Climacteris rufus. Lineage (NCBI taxonomy): Eukaryota > Metazoa > Chordata > Aves > Passeriformes > Climacteridae > Climacteris > Climacteris rufus. The sequence continues at coordinate 817,506 of VZRZ01006617.1, forward strand.
TTTGGGTAACAATGCAGGCAAGGAAATAGAGATGTTGCTTTTCACCTACTAAAATGGTTTAGTCTAGAAGTAAAAATGTTGATTGGACGTTTTAGCATGTAGTTACCCTCATGCCAGATAAACTGGATATTTTCTTTTCTCGCTAAATTGCCATTGTGTGACTCAGAAGTGTTTCTTTTCTCTAAATGATGTCTCTTAATAAAAGAATTTTATTCGAAGTGCTTTAACGTATCCTCTTGGTTAAAAAGCAATCAAAGGAATCAAACAGCTTCGAGGTCATCACCATTTGCTTTTACTTGCTGTTCCGGGAGAACAGAAATAGGCTTTTTTTTTCTTCTTTTTTCTTCTTTTTTTTTTTTTTTCAAAACTGGGCAAGGGTGCCAGTTGCCGAGGCTCTGGAAGCCCTTATCTGTAGTGTTCTTAACTGTAGAGATGCTACTACAGCTTCTGAGTGTTTCTTAGCACATTGCTGTCTTCCACTTTCTTCCATTGCGTTGAATTCTTTACACTCTTACTTTTTTTTACTCAGTAAATGCACAGTTAAATTGTGAAGTGCAGTAAAAGCAGAATGAAACCTCAATCAAAAGGTCAAGGATCCAAACCCAAAGAGTTTGCCAGATAACTCTGTATCTGTGCTATTCAGAGAGACAGCCAGTCGTTGCTGTTTGGAAGTGTATGTGTGTGTTAGGAGGAGGAGAAGAAGGAAGGTTAAGGTATGTGTGAAGTAAACACAAGCTGCTATAAAGCAGTTCAAGTAGTGTTGATTCATCAACCATATGAGTGGGAGAGAAAACAAAGAGTCTGTGGCAGGTACAGTGGTGCATGGAGAATAAACAGTCATGCAACTTCAGAGCAGTAATGTTAACCACCTGCAAACAGGAAGACTTCTGCGCGTCTTTGGGTGGTTTCAATTTCTCATCATCTCTTGTTTACACGTTGTTTTGTTTCTTTTCTGTAGCCAGATATTCCTGCAGGACAGCTCAGTTAGTGTGCAAAATCAGTGAGTTGCATTACATCCATCAGTCATCATGTATTCCTTTAATAAAATTTTTTTAAAAAAACTTCCATGAAGGTGAATGGATGATGCAGCAATTCATTTTTTGGGTTGTATCTGGATAGATTGGGTAAAACTATAATTTAGAGTCTTTGGAACCAGCACCTATATCCTTGTGTAACTCTAGAGCTGGTTATTAGAAAGTAAAAGCAAAAAACAATTCACATGAGCTGTGGTAAATGCAAAATAGGAAGGGGCTTCAAAATAACTTTATTGACGTTGCAAACTAAATGCAGCCTACAGTGTTAAATGTGTTTCCTATTATCTGCTAATGTCTGTTTTAATAAAACAGTGGGAACTAAATGGTTGCTTCTTAATCAAAACCATGATTTCCTAAACATAAGCTATGTGATTCTGTTACAAATTGCCACATATAGATCTCCTAGGTCAAACTTTTTTCCTTTCTCATTGAAATAAATAAACAGTAAATTAATTATAAACTCTGGAAGATCAAAGTGATTACAACCAAAGACAGGCAGAAATAAAAAGTTCTGTGGAAAAAAAAAGAAAAGCATCAAGTTGCCGAGTGTATAGTTAATGTTTAAATAAATATAAGAAAGTGAACAATCAATAATTTGATATCATTAGCAACAGATGTAAAAGCTGTATACAAATGGAATAGTATCAAATCTCAAGTAAACATTCTCAGTGTGCATTCCATTGAACTCACTGAAAAGACAGCTAAACTATTTATACTCTTATTTTAAAAAAAGTTTTCAGTTCAGCTCAATGTGGCAATTTTGTCTTGTGTCAGATGATGCTAGAATAAAATTCTGCATGAGTTTTTTTCTCCCACCCTACCCCATCCCCTTAAGACATTCACAGTTTACTCAGCAATACGAGAGTTAGTGTACAGACAGAGTTGGGAATTGGCTGGTGTGAGGAGAGAGGCTTTTTGTCTCCTCCTGGCTCTGGGCCTGCCATGTGTGTGAGGACATGAGGGAGTTTATTAATGGAATGTCCACTCTTTCCAGTCTCCTTGGGAAGATATATATTCATATATATATATTCATATATATTTGAATATATTCATTCAAATATTCATATATATTTGAAGTAGAACTTATACTGAAACAGACCTAATGGAATATGTACAGTAGTTGGGAAACAAAAAGCTCAACAGTTCTGTGGACTGCTTGCCCTCATGGGTGTCTGTAATCACTTGATGTGGTAATTAAGCTATTTAGTATGTGTTGTAATTTTGTTCAGAATATGCACCCTGAGCTAATCTAACATTACTATGTGAAGCCTTTTTAAAACTTTTTAACTTACGTTTCTGTTTTTGTTTTTGAGAGATGCGGGGCTTTTTAGTAGAGACTTGTGCATGCATGACCAGGGTTAAGTACGTTTAAACCTACCTCAATGAAGAATCAGAGATCCCCTTTTTTAATAAAGAATACATACTCACTGATGACAACTATAGACCAATGGCTTCTTCCACTGGTAACTGCCTGTCTTCTGCCCAGTCCCACGGGGACACTTCTCTCAATCTGAGAAATGCTTGTCTGATTTCTCTAGAAGCTGAACTTGCTGAAGCTGGGAGAAGGCATTCTATATTGTTGAAATGCAGGATTTTAATAATTGCTTAAAAAGCTTGCATTGATTCTAAATTTGATTAACAAATAGATACAGAAATAAAAATAACACTTTGCAAGGAACTACATACATGTGTGTATATATATATACACACACATATATATGAAGAGAAGTATTTCAGAACTTAGCCATGCAATTCAGCAAAGGATCAAACTTGTACCAGTTACCTACTCGTGTCCCAGTGTTTTGGGTTCGTAGCATTTAGAATATTTTTTAGCTCTATTTCTCAATAGATATTTCACTTCTAAGTGTCATGCTTTCTATTTTTATCGGAAGGACTATCACTGTATCAGAATTCTTTCACAACTGAAAATCTTAACTGGTGTGAATATTTTCTTTTTGCCTGATGACACAACTTAGCTTGGTGGGAGGAAGTTAGGAAGGCAGCGGGAAGAAATAGATACATTGTGAACTTAAAAATAAAAAGACATATTTTTTTTGTCTGTGTATGAAGCACATTTCATCTTTGCTTCTGCCATCAGTGTCTGTCAAAATATAGCTTTCTGTGGATGTAAGTTTTGAAACTGTGGCTGTCTCAAAGTTTTTGTGGAATGATGAGGGTTTTCAGCTTAAAGGAGGAGGGCTCAATTATTTCTCTTTCAACAGATCAAGAACATAAGAAAAAGCTTCTGTAGCTTCCTTAAATTGAGAATCTGCTTTGGCTGCTCTTTGATTTTTCCGATATTACTGATTTGTTGTTTGTGTGCTGTTTTATTCTTGAAACTTTGTTTGCTTACTTCCCATAATGGATAGACAGAGCAATCTGTTTCTCTTTTAATGCGTTCCTAGAGGCCAATGTAGGTTGAGAGAGGTTAGAAACAGGATTCAGAAAGGCTCCCAGCTTTCTTATTTTCAGGCTGAAGGAATTGAGGATTGTGGCACAGTGATAATGCCAGTGTGAGTCTGGGGAAAACTGTCATGTGCTACGAGGAATAGTTTTTAATTGTTCCTCTGAAGCAGATGTTGTGGAAGCCTCATGAAAAGACATAAGAGATCTTTCCCAAACAGTGTTTCTGACTTTTAAAAATATCCTATTTACTGATACATGCCTGTGTATCTTTCTCGATGTAAATACAGGGTTTTATATGTATTATGTATTAATGTGCATATATCTTGACCTTTTGCAGAAATGTAACGTTTTTTAAGGAAATACATTTCATGTCTTGTTTGGAGTCATGGCTCTGGCACTAAACCTGTTAGGGTCGGCTGTGAGGCTCTTCACATTACTGTAACTTTTCCTTTGCTTACTTTTACACTCCTGACTGTATATTAATTTCATTAAAAATAGGACTTTTCTCACTTTCTTAGATAAAAAGGAAGGAAAATAACATCAATCACATGTAAGCTTGTCAGCATCCAGGTAACACACATGACCTGAAGATCCTCTCACCTGGAGGCATCCTCTTAGTCTGTGGCCTGCTGTGCTGTTCTATAAGGACAGTAGGATGATGAGGAAAAAGTGGCATCTCTCTTTAAAAATAAGTTAAGAGTGTCAAAATTCAGCAAGAATTATAGACCGCTTGACTGCTGTTTTCCCCACCCATGTTAGCATTTTGTATTTCAGCATTGTCCGTGATGTTAAGTGCCGGTTCGAGGGATTTGTGCATGTGTATTTTTAAGAAACAATTTACCCGCTGCTGTGTGTTCCAGGGGCATGAGTTGTGGCCCTCTTGGCTATTCCTTTCTGTAAGGAGGATTAAAACACATCCTTTGGGTTTATATTTTCCACTTAAGTGTAACTTTTATCTACAGTAAATGCATATATGAATTTCAACTTTGCAGAATGTCTTTTCTGGCTTCTGGCTCGTTTGGAGCGGTGCCTCTCACTGCTCACAGTGCCCGTGCCATGGCAGAGGATATGTGAGGTTTGCTGAGTGCCATCTCCTGTGCCTGTGGCCGGAGCTGCAGCCCGTGCTGCTTTAGGGAACACAGGCCAGACAATAAGGGTTGGAAACTCTTCTGTGGAGAAGCTGTCTAGCTACTGGTTCCATTTCTTCTCCCTGCCATGCTGACCAAACCTGCTCAAATAATGTCAGTGAACTTTATATTTTTAAAATGTGTCCTGTCCCCAGTACCATGCTTTTCTCAGTGAGGACCAGTTGTGTGCTGAGGCTGGGACTTCTGCCGGGGCCTTTTGAATTCTTAGTAAGGAATCGTTGTCTTCATTTTCTAAAAAGCAAACGTGTTGTTTTTTAACCTGCAAAATCTCAAAATTAATTTTGTTTCATATTTTAAAAAAATTATTTATGTGCTGCCAAATAGCAATGTTAGCTGAGAAGAAGAGGTATTTTTACAAAGTAAGCATTAGTGGGGATTAGTTAGAAACAAAGCTTGAAGCTTAGGTACAGGCATAAGCCTTCCTGGTGTGAAAGCTGCAATGTGGCTCTCTGATCCCATGAATTTCATAAAATATGTAACTGAGAACAGAATTGAGTTCTGTTCACTTGAAGTATCTGAAGAGTTTATATCTCTGTCTTAATGATGTTTGTGTTCTGTCTCCTTCCTTTTCCCATCTCCGATGTTATGAATCGGGAAGACACATGTATGTATCTCCCAGAAGGATTGCACAATTCACTGAGTCATCTAGGAGGTTTGTACCTCCTTTTTGAGGTGCCCACAAAGGTTTGTTCTTCTCTGACAGTAGTTTGACAGGAAGTGAGATATTTTTATATCAGATGAGAACAACTGTCCATCTAAACCAGTACTCCCTGTGGTTCTGTCAGACAGCTCTAACTAATGAATCCAGTGCTTCTCCTTTTCCATTTCACCTGACCAATATTCATGGATTAGACCAGGTGGTCACTAAAACACCTTCAATGTAATGCTTTTCTCTTCCAGTTGGATCTGGCATGTCCTTTTGGCAAGCAATGTTAACGTGATTCTGAAGAACTGAGTTCGTACTTCTATGTGCCTCTTGAACCTATACACAAACCCAAAAATAAATCAAAAAATAAGAGGATGATGCTTGTCTTCTGACAAGCATCTTTGCAAACAGTGCAGTCCAGGGGCAGCCCACATGAAGAATATGACTTATTATGCTTAAACAGAACTGGCAGAAGATATGTTAACATCTCTGTGTCCAAAGGGATGACTTGGTGCCGTGATTCTGGCCGAAGCTTTCGGCCCTGCCACGGCACATCTCTTTGTGAGTTGTTTTAACAGACACTTGAGATAAGACACAGTAGGAATACTTCAGAGTTTCTTTGGTCTCAAAATGTTTATTAAGTGTTATTCTATAACTTGGCGGCACAGAAGAGTGCTTTGTCATTAATAACAAGGTGCAAATGGCCTTGAGCACGTCTCGTCCAGATTATTTATACACCAGATTGTCCAATTAGGGAGATGTTGCATAAGGTATTTTCAATAAAAACCCAATAATCAGTTTTTCTTATCCTGCATTGCAGAACTTTAGAACCAATGGCAGAAAACACAAGTTTTTGGAGAAGAAAGGGGAAGTAACAAAGGTAAAAAAGGAAGTTATAAAACAACACCTAAACCCTCCATTTTGGACACTAGTATTATAATATTTCATAAACCAAAATGTCTACACTTCTACCTAATTCACCTAGTGACACAACCTTAACTATACAGCATTAATTTCAAAGTTATCACACTACAGGGGAAGCCTTTTCCAGGGTTTAAGATCAAATGAGGCTTATTTCTGGGATCATAACTTGTTAAAGCAAAAACAGTGAAATTCTCAGAATTCAGGGTTCCAACATCTCGGAGCTAGACTTGAGGATAAGGGAATGAGAAGGTCAACTGCACAAAGAGACTCAGCACTGTTAAGTCCACTCTGCTCGGTTTACCTGAGGTTGCTGCTGGTTAAAGGCCCACTTTTAATGATTGTTCTAAGTAAAGAAATAGTGATTTGTGCTTTGGTGGGAACTGAACGGTTTGCAACACAACAAAGAACAGACAATGGCCTTTTCTGTCTGTTTTCCATTAGGCTTGGATAAAGGCCTTTGCTGCCCACAGCCAGCGGCCAAACAATTTCTGTATGTGCTCTATAGCTGTTTTGAGGTTCTGTGCTGTCCTGCAGGAGTAGAAGAAGGGAAAGGTTTGAAAAGTTACAACTTCTTGTTAAGTCTGCCTCTCCAGTCGACTTGCTTTTCCTCCAGTCCTAACTGCAGGAACAAGTGGCCCAGGCAGAGATCAGGCAGTGAAGTCAGCGAATGACTAGGGGTAAATACAAAGATTAGATGTTGAATGAAAATTAGACTCCTCAGAGCAGCCCTTTGCACTGAAGTGGTTAAGCAGGCTATGATTAAAAGAAATAAGTAATTATCCTAATTATAGATAAAAAGATACAGAATTACCGCTTTAAAAGCACCTCCTGTGCTCTGGAGTGGTTCTGTTATTTACAAAGTGATAGTTCATAATTATGTAGCACAAGCAAGAGGGCACCCTCTGGGTGTAGTGCAGCAGCCCTGTCTCTCCAAGGCAGGGCCGGTGCTGTGCTGGAGAGCGCTTCATTGCCCAAACACGGCTCCAAAGTTCAGGTCTTGCTCCAGTGAGCAGGTTGGTGCTAAGCCAGGAGAAATTGTGGGAACCTTTCTGTCTCAAGCTTAGTGCGGGGTATACCAGAGTTCACAGAGCTCTCCCAGCTTGGCCATGACCACTGCTAGAAATGGCTTTTATGATCACCAGGTTTTAAATAATAAATAAAACAAAGAAGCAAACTGAAGCACTGGAGAACAGCCCTGGGTGGTGACATCCTGTCACAATTGAAGCATGGCAATTCTGCCGGCTAGTAACTTATTACAAAACGTTTCTTTACCAGCTTCTTCTTACTCTGGGGCAAAGTGCCTGTGTGCCTGTGGGACTGAAAAGTTCCGGACACGCTGGGTCATGGACGCTGGCGGGTCCTCTGTGTCCCCACTTGCGCTGCGGTGCTGGGAGACGTGTTGCACTCTTGCTCTCCCTGCTGCATCCCTTATTGTGCACAGGAATTTGGTTTCCAGTGCTGTCAGTCAATTCAGTGCCACGCATAAGCCCTAAATGCCCCACGGGCTGTTTGTCAGAATGTTCCTATTAACAACTCAGTGCAAATAAAGTGTGAGGGGAAGGGAAGGTGGAGAAATAAATCTTACTTTAAATCTTTTGAGCTGGTTTTATTTTAAATGGAAAGTTGCATGCAGACCACCCCAAGCTATTGTGCTGTGGTCTGCGTCAGCTGCTTGACTGTGCAAGGAAGATTGGGGTAGAGGTTAAGAGCATCACACAGGGGAAGGGTACACTGAATTCCTTTTGTGCTGTATCCAGGAAGTTTTAGCTCAGTATGGAGTTGAAATACATTGACACACATGGTAATCATTATAAGATGAAAACGGAATATTGAAATACAACAATTTGCTGCTCCCATTCTGGGGGTTATGTTGGTTTCTGACTGTCTCATAGAGGTAGTGACATGTTGTTGTAGAGAGGTATAGAAAAATGAAGGGCAGATGCTATCCTGGAGTGCTCTCGGAGCTAATTGCTGAGCTTAGCACAATACCTGTTGTCCTGACACAAGTCTCTGCCTACCTAGTGATTGGCTTCAGAAGGGTGGGTGGCTCTGCAATATGACAGCACTGTTGTACTTGGTTTAAATGAGCTCTTCCAGCGAAGAACTGCAGAACTGTATACCAAGTGAGTGATGCAGAGAGAAAAGGAAAACACTGTGATGTCTTGTGCTGTGGTCACACCACAGATGGAGGTAGGTAACAGCCTCCTGAACCAGCTTTTATTTAACTACCACAGGCATTGCTAGCAGAAGTAGTTCATTGGCAGTACTTGAATGTGGGCAGCTCACATCCATGGAACCCCTTCCTTCCCAGTGTGAAGTCCTGCTGCTCTGTCCTCACTGCTTTATATTCCAATCAATAAAGGACTACAAGAGCTGTAAATGTATCCCCAGTTTGAGTAGAACAATAGCAAACAAGAGAAAGATAAGGGAAAGACTGTAATCAGGCATGAACATGGAAGACTGGGGATGGAAAAGTAAAAGTCTTGTCTCAGGAAGATCTGAAGCAGAATGCTGGTGTCACAGAAGCTTTGTGGCTCCTGTAAACTTTCTTTCTTAGAGCGTTCAAGCTGGCCTGTCTCCCAGGACAGTGCCAGTCTCCACTGCAAGTCTTGCTCCTGCTCAGCCCCTCAGAACCCTACCAATCCATGGTTACCAAAGAACAACAGGGAATCAGATATGGGCAATGTGTTTGAGAAGGAAAGAGTCTTGAGGAGTTGAGTAATGCACATTTTTTCCATCCAGCGTAACTGCTAATGGTAACCTTTTATTACTGAAGTGGTTGGAGTGACTAGAATCTGGTTTGTTTATAGGGAGTACATGCATGGGTGTATAGTCTAATGTGATGAAAAAAGGAAACTGATAATAAGGGAAAAAATATACCTATGGAAGCAAGTCAGGTGATGTTTCTGTGTAATTCCAAGTAGCACTGCAGAGATTAACAGCCTGGCAGCCTTTTCATCTTAAACTTTATTTTTATAGGGGTTTATAACTTGGCATTGAAGTCAGGAGTGGGTGGAAACTTGGCAAATGTGGTTCAGCCCAGAAAGTGAATGTTATTTATATTTATTTCTCACCAAGTTTTCAAAAACACTTGGTTACTGTTTTTATGTTCTAACAAGTAATAATTTGTTGGTTTCAGTGACTTATTCTCTCTGTGCTCCTCAAACTACAAATAGTTCAGAACTTTTTTCAGCTTTTCTGAAACTCCTAGCAGAAGGACTCTAGATTTCTAGAGTTGTAAGTGATGTAGCAGGATGCTCCAATTATTTCATGTGCACTAAGCAACATCTTTATTTTACTTACACCTGCCAAGTAGCTCCTGTACCTTTGGAATAATTGCACTTGGCTGGCAATTGTGTATTTAATGGCATTTCTCAGGTGCAGGCTTACTGCAGAGAGGCTGAGAAGGCAAAGTATGGCCATGTGGGCTCTGAATCATCTGTGTTGCAGAACATGGTCTGAGGCTGTGACAAAGCAGGCCCTCCTCACTGCCCTGCCCAAATCTCAATATCGGTGACGGATCCATCCCTGGAATTAGCGCTACTCCTATTGAATATTTCACATTGATTTAATATCTGTTCCTAAAATGGTATAGATCTTTCTCTACCTCATTTCAGGGAGGCCTACTGACATCATAAGGAGCAGCTTTTGACTAGGGATTTTCAATATTTTCAGCAAGCTGAAATACTGCATTATGTATCTGACAGCCTGTGAGTAACACAGAAAAACGGTCATTTGCTGACAAAAATGTTGGTGTATCACACATATTGCATTGCCTTTCATAGTTGAAATGCATTGCACAAGTAAACACTTACTTAGAAGTTTAGTTGGGTTGAAAGATTAGTTTTCATGGAAAAGTAGAATTAATTGTTTTCTTAGAAATTAGTTTTTATTTTAAATTTTTGAAGCAATTGTTTTATGGAAGGTCAGAGATGTTGTGGGGTTTTCCTTTAAAAGAATGGAAAGAGTGAGTTAACATTTCTTACAAGGAAATCCTGGGTACTAATTTACTTAGTTGTAAAATTCAGTACTTGCAATGTTCCGGAGTGACAGTTCTAAAGATAGTAATTGTATGTTTGTGTGTGTTCAGGGCACGACTCCCTCTCTGTCTCAGATTAACTCTGGAAGGTGAAAAGAGCTGCCCTTCTATTTAGAAGGGAACAGAGCAAGTCATCAGTAAGCTGTCATTCTGAGTATTAACTTGTAAAGCTTCAAAGCTTTATATAAATTAGGCTTTTTAAAAGAGTTCAAAGCCTCATATAGTTGTTAATCATTACACAAGTTATAATAGTATTATGGCCTTTACAAAATAAATCCTGTCTTGCTGAGACCCATACAGGGATGAGGTCGTGGTTTCCTATGATACACTTCCCTGAACACTTTTATATCAGATCAATATATGTGTCTATCCAATTGCATGTAGTGAGGCTCATGGAATCTGCAACCTACTGTGAAATGACTTCTGATTGCTTAAAATTGCCTAAGTAGGAGTTACGTTCTAAACTTCATTTCCTATTTCAAATAGTACTTTTAGAGAAAATTTAATTTTGTAAGACGTGCATTTAGTTTTGCAGTTGCATGAAAAGGTACTATGATATTGCTGACATAAGGTGTTTAACAGGGACAATACATATCACTATCTAAATTTGCAGTGTATGCATTTTGTGTGTACTGTTTAATTTTTTTTTTTTTTTTGTAACATGATGTCACTTAAAGATCACAGTTGTGCTAAACAAAGTTTTTTCGAAGAGAGTGAAGCTACTTACTTTCAAGTGGGCATTCATGCAGAGGTGCTTTAAAGTTTCTGGACGAACTCACAGTAATGAGGCTTTGACTGTAGGAACCATTGCTTTAAACTTTTCTCGCGTGAGCTTCACTGTTTTGTAATATGCTTTCACACAATCAGCATGAGTCTGCTGTAGTGCACCTGTGTGAGCTGATGGTACCAGATAACTTTATCCACACACAGTGCAAGGTAGAGTTTGTGTGGAAAAGATAATAGTTGCCAAGTCTGTAATGAGAAGCTGTGCCGTGGGCTGCAAAGGGAATGGCCTGGTTGCCATTTGGTTTGTATGAGTGGATACCAATTTGAGTTTCTTTCCTTTACCTAGATGCCCGTGGTTCTGAAACATTGAACACTTTTAAAGGTTACTCAATTTGCTGTGACAGATCCAAATGTTAGCAACAGTATAAATGGAAGTGTGCAAGCTTGTTTCTTTAGGGAGGGAGGCTAGAGAGGATACCTGCTACTGGTTTATAAGAAGGCTTCGTAAGTAGTGGATGAAGCCTGAGAAGTCTAAAAGAATGTTAATTATTGTTGTTGCTTTTACTTTGTGTTGCTTTTGCTTATGTTTCTGTGAAACTTCTATGCAAGTGTAGACTTAAAAATCAAAGCAGGTGCTGTTGTGTACAGTCACCTGCAATATAATGCTTGCCCAAAGTGCAAACTGAAATGACAGCAAGCTGATTTTTCTTTTTTAACAGTGGAAAGAGTGGAAAGAGAAAACCTTTCAGACTATTGTGTTCTTGGTCAACGTCCCATGCACTTACCAAATATCAACCAGCTGGCAACCTTGGGAAAAACTAACGAACAGTCTCCTCATGGCCAAATTCACCACAGTACTCCAATCCGAAACCAAGTGCCAACGATGCAAACAATGATAAACCCTGGGCTCCTGTCTCCTCAGCTCAGTCCACAACTGGTGAGGCAGCAGATAGCAATGGCCCATCTGATAAACCAGCAGATTGCTGTCAGCCGACTGTTGGCTCACCAGCACCCACAGGCTATCAACCAGCAATTCTTGAATCATCCACCCATCCCTAGAGCTGTCAAACCAGAGCCATCAAATTCATCGGTGGAAGTCTCTCCAGATATTTACCAGCAAGTCAGAGATGAGCTGAAGAGAGCCAGTGTGTCTCAAGCTGTCTTTGCAAGAGTAGCATTCAACCGCACACAGGTATCAATTTCTATTCTATAACCAAGAAGTGCTGGAGGGGAAAAGTTGTGGCTCTTGTGGGGCTGTATGGTTGTTGCAGATCAAGGCAGGGGGTGTGCCATAGAAAAAGGTCAAACCACTCTCAGCCTTTTTCCCCAGTCTCTTTGTCGGTGTTGAACAAGGCTGTTTCTTCCTGGTACAGCTGCTTGTTTGCATTTGGCCGCACCTACGCCGTTACCTGAGCTTTGTTCTCTAGCAGTCATTCCGATCATGTGAGTTCTTCCCTGAATTCCTCTCTGTGGTTATAAACTTCCACATCTGCCCCTGCCTCATGGCCAGGAAAAGGTAACAAGAGCCTGAGAGTCAGAGGTGTCTTGGGCTTCCTTCTGATACTTCCTCAGTTCCTTCCTGTGGTACAACTGGTGCCACAACTGGGTGCCAGAGGCTGCTCCCACAAGAAATATGTAAGGCAAGTGAGCATAGGCCTAAAGACTGACTTGCAATTTGTAGCAGATTGTGTTTGCTCTCATACATGACACAGGTTTTCTCGCTCAGCTAGTGAAATGCAGATGTTGAAGTGATTGCATGATAGCATCAGCTTAAGCCTGGCACCTGGAGTACCCAGGGTGAATGTGTGCTCAGAAAGACAGGCCATTGACATTTATCCTTGTCATTCAAGGCATACAACATATATCTCTCAATTGTGATACTCTGTTGCAAGGCTTAAGAAATGTAAAGTGGCTTAATATTTAATATTGGTACAAATTCCTTTTGTGTAGCTGGAGTTGCTTTTTGAGGTAGGATTTACCAGCAGGAGAAGAAAAGTGTGTGTGTGTACATGTATCTCTTGGAGGTCGGTCGCTTGCCCCATACAGTGCCTTTGTCTGTTCTCCTAGATTAGTGATTTTCTTTGGCACTGCCATTTTGGAAATGCCATGTTATGAGGGAACTAATTAAAGTATGGAGCACATTTTATTACTTCCCTTCTTCCATTAAATTCATAAGATGGCTGCACTCAGAAAAAAACACTTGAGTTCTGGGGTTAGCCTTGAGGATATCAAATGAAAACTACCTAGGAATGTATGAGTATTTCCTCTTTAAAATGCTGCTTTTAATTTGGAAAAGCTTTTCATCCCTCTGGGATCATAACCCGTTGCATATAAAGCCTGGTATAATCAAGGTAGATGGTATTGACAGAATGACATATTCTGAACTGGAGCAAGAGGTCGGCAGTAACATTGCTGGTGAGGGTTTTGTCACTGTCACCAGACATGAAGCTCTCCTGTAGCCAGACTGGGAGAGCTGGGTTGGTAATGCCCAAGCCTGCCATTAAACCAAAAGCTAATTCCCCAACAAGAAAGAAATTACGCCCTTCTTAGCCCTTCATCATAAGCAATATGATGTACTATACAGTTCATGATACTGGTTCCAGAACAGGCAAGTCTTACAGCATCCATAAAAGATTTGCTCATCTCACTACTGTGTTTTGTTACTCAACAGGGCCCTAATATAGAAGACCAGTGGTCTTAGATACAGTGCATCTTGTCCTCAGGAACCATGACTGTAGCCAAAGAGCGTAGATACATGCTTATGTTTCCTTGTCCTCAGTTGTTAATTCCAACGCAGATCAAGCTCCCCTCACATCAGGGACTGTTCAGGGTATTAAGAAGAGCTGCTCAGACAGTCAGTATTGCACTGCATCCACAGCAGAGAGTGTGGGTTATTCCCATGCATCCATGGTGAAGAAGCAAACTCTGTAAAAGGCACTTGAAGTGGATGTTCAAGTCCACTCTCACTTTCTTGCACCCCCCCTGCTGTCTCTGAGGTACAGAGAGGTGTGTGTGTCTCTCTGGAAATGTTTGGGTTTGTTGCATTTCACAGAAGTGCCAGCATTGGAAACTGGAGGTCTGTTGTTTCTCATGATGGTGCCAAATAATAGATGCTGTATGCCAGCCAGCTAATAATGGTATTAATCACTGCATTATGGGCCACTGCTTAATCTTTCTTCATGGTAGCTCTGTGGTGCACATTAGCCTATAATTAAGTATAACTTCATGAAATATGTACTGTGAGGCTTGTTTAATAGATAAACTATTCTCTAATTTATTTTAAAGTCCAATGACCTACATACTCAATGCTGAAAAGCCCCTTCTTACTAACATTATTTCTCCCCTGAGACCTTCCATCTGAGCAAATCTGTTAAATGAAGTAGAGGAAGCTTTGATCCAAACTAGGCTAAATCCATTGGAACAAGTAGCTGACACTTCTATGTATGCATGTGTGTGTGGGAAGGAGAACGTGAGGAGGGTCAGAAGAGGAAGAGATGCAATTGTATGGTTTGTGAAACATCCAGATCTTCCTCTTGAAGTTGGAAATACATAACTGAAGACAACAATATTTGCTTATATCTGTGCCCATGTTACCTGCACACATGAAAACAAAGCACTTTAGGCTTTGTGACAAGTTCTGTACATGTTCTGGGGCATAGTGCTCCCACTGAGGTCCCCCTCTGAGATGGAGACTGAACACCAGGCAGTTTAGTACCTGCTGTGTGCACAGAAGAGCTGCACAGGGTGTTTGGCTAGGAGGTGGCCCAGGCCGAGTTAGCCATGAAAGGGGTTTCTTTCAAACATAAAGTTCCAAAGTGAACATTTTCCTGTTTATTTGAAAGTAGGAATGAAGAACCTTCAAAGTGTCTATGCCTGATGTTTAGTAAGGGCCTTGGGCTAATCACTGCCCCTCCTTCTTTTATGTTCAGGGGGTCAGTGTCATAGTTTTAATTCATACTACTATGGAATCCAAATGGCTCTTTATTCAGCACATGGGATGAGTAGAAGCACACCCACAGAGGCAACATAACTATTGCAGGTGGTTTTAATGACACTTTCCAGTGAGTAAGAAATTCCTCCATAACCTGCAAAATATTTAAAATGATGGTGCACACTACCATATTTGTCCAAGATGGTGTTGCCTACAACCTGCTCAGCAATTACAAGAGTGGTGTCTATTGGAATGACACCATCTTAGGCTTTGAGTAGCCTTCCCTGCTCTGGTGGCATGGAGAGAACTTGCCATGGCTAAGGCAGTCAGCAGTATTATTGGGGCAGGAGGTTCAGTTTCTTGATTGTGTAATTGCATTGTTTGTGCCCAAGCTTTTCGTGGCCAGAATCCTTGGCCTTGGCTCCCTCTTGCCTGTGACCCGTAAGTCAGAAATTTGCAGGCTCCCTGGTATGAATGTTTTGTTTACTGAAACACTTTGTTGCTTCTGCTCAGACTGCTGCTTGAACTAAGAGCTCCCTAATGGAAAGCTAGGCATCCTTACCTGGGCCTTAAAAACTGTGTGCAGAAGTCGGAGTGGGTTTGAGTTGGAGGCAGACAGCTCTGTGAGGCTCATCAAACACCTGAGAGTTACGTGGTCATACCTGGTATGTTTGAAATGGAGAGCATCTTCGTAAGGCATGCCGACATGAAGCCAAGCTCTAAGCTGCAGTTGCTATTGAAGCAGTCATTAGTAAAAGCTTTGCTTTCTGTAAGACTTTAAGTCTGTAAGACTTTTTGATTGTATAAAGCCATTCAATCTTGAGAAAAAATCAAAGAAAGTCTGATTAATACTGCAAATCTACAGGAGAAGTACAACTGTCAGGAACAGAGCAGATGAACCTCACAACTGGAATTGTCCTCTGCACATTTTTAAAGGCAGTCAAAGCTCCTGAGTGAAGGAAGTGCCTGCAACATACAGACTGCAGAGGGTGAGAAGGTTTTAATGCTCAGAGGGAACTGATATCCCTCGTTGGTCTCAAACAGTGCAGTAAAGTCAAAAGCTTGTCAGTATAGTGTGGTACTGATCCAGTGCAGGCTGCAGTTTTCAAAAAATGCCTACCTGCCTGAAGGATGCAGGATAACTTTTGGGTGATGAGTGACCTCTAAAAACATGAGCACCCTTCAGGCTGGCCAGCAGAAATACTTTGAAATGGGATGCAGGACAAGGGGACTGATGGCCAAAGCTGTTACCAAGGCTATGGACTTTTTCCTTGAGGAGAATACACACATGGAGTTTGGCCCATCCTCAGGGCAGAGTCCTTGTACCATTTCCCTCCTGCAGTTTACTGTCTCCTAATACAGCATTCAGATTGCGGTCAAAAGGTTGTAATAACCAGAACTTGCTTATCGCATGTTGTAATGTGTTAATAAAGGGGTAAGTGGTGGTGGTTATAGGAAAAAGTAGGACTAAGAGGATTATTTTAAAGGAGGCACATAAAAATGCTTTCTCAGATTTCCCTTTTCCTTCTCTGGAAAGTTTTTTAGCAAATCTGGATGTGCTGAAGTGATCCTGCTCTTCAAATTGCAAACTGGAAAGTAGGTAATTTGAATCCTGTTCTGCATAAAGAAAATTAACATCTTCTCCCCACTTGCTCAGCATCCCTCTTTGCTGCAGGCTCATGCAGTTGCAGTCAGGACAGTTTATCAGGCTCTTTGTCCAGACTGTTTAAATCAGTGAACTGCTTCTCTCCTTGGGAGTGCTCAGTGGACTGCAAAGCCTATAGACTGAAGGAGTGTTTCAGTTTGTACCTTCTTTTTTTTTTTTGCCAATGTTGTGACACAATAGCCAAAACTAGTAAAATGTTTGGATGAGTGGCCAGTGCTTGTTTTACTGAACAGCCTCCCTAACTGGAAATATCCTTGAACCTTAGGCTTTTTAAATGAAACCGTTGGGGGCCAGATAGAAAGAGAGCTGAGCGAAAACACCAGGTGTGTTCAGGCTGCTTGTAACTCTTTTCCCAAAGAGCACTGCTCTCTCCTTCCTGCCCTGAGTAGCTCCATATGAGAGTGTTGGCTTCCCGGCCTGCGGATGGCAAAGCAGCACTTACCCAGCTCAGCTTCTGCCTGGTTAGCTGGTGCCAACTGCGTCTCTGGATTCAAGGAAGTAACAGCACAGGGAGCAGGAAAGTCCACCAGCTTCAGGTGTAGTGAAGTTCATGATGAAATAAGCTGCACTGGTCCTCCATGTTCAAGGGATTTGGTCACACCTTGGCTGCAGGAGTGGGTCGAGGCATAGGGGAACACAGGATTGATGCTGGATTGTGCCCCAACTTCTGGTACAACTGCAGGCAGGTCCAGGGTTCTGCAATGACGAAGAGGGAAATAACACTTCTGTGGCATACAAAGGTGTCACTGGTCACCTATGGAAGGTTTGGGGGCTCTAACAGCAAGAGTGTGGTTGCTAAGGAAGAAAGGCTATGGGTTGTGACTCCTCATTTTAATCCTTCTTTCTTTGGCAAAATTCCTCCAAACGGAAGTGGGTTCAGACAAGAGTCCTCTAAAAGGCATAACAATCAAAAATATGGTTTGTTGAAATAAATAACTCTTCCACCTCTATTTACTTGTGAGCCAAATCCTGGACAGAATTCCTTTTGCAAATAATCTTCCCTTTAACTCACATGAGAGGAACTCAAGCAGCTTTAATTCTCTGCCTGGTATCTAGTGAGACAGTAATGCTGCATTCATTGCTATGGTGTCTGCCCCACTGTGCACAGACTTTCAATTAGCAAGGCTTCTGGTTTGATTTTTTGGGGGGATTTTTTGTTGGTTTTTACCCTCATAGAAAACTCTCTCTCATTGCATGAAACCCTTTCATGCTGCCTTCTTGTTTTATTCTTGGGTGTAATGTGGTACAAGCAGCGTTCTGTTGTACTCACAGGAAAGAAGGCAGTCTGTAAGGGAAGTGCTTAATTTAATAAATTGCAGATTTTTGGTACATGGGATATTTGTTCCAACAGTGGGTTTTGCACTGCCCAAAATTTCAGTTTCAATTAACCTAATTGTATTCAATAGGCTGAGTGAAAAGATCTTAAGTAGCATATGAGTCAGGCGTTCAGAATATGTGCTTGTAGGAGGCAGTTGCTGCCTGCTCAGCTGATGCACAGGAGTCCTCAGCTTTGGAAGCAAAGGCACAGATATACAGAGTGTGCACAAGCTGTGTGTCTTTGCTCATTTTCCAGTATATTTCAGGATAAAGGTCTGACATGCATTTCATATAAATGGTGGCACTTTGGGGCTGCAGGTGGTCGGTCTTTCTCTGCCTCATTTTCCACATGCATCCACATCAGATCCACATGCACATCCTGTCTTCCCTCATAAAAACAGATACCATAATAAAAAAGAGGCTTTATTAAACTAATGCAATAAAGCCGTTTTCTTTGAGGATTTAAACACTTCATTTTTAATAATAAAAATCAAATTGTCATTGTTGCACCCTGTATAAGTTTTATTCAAATCAGCTTCTAAATGCTTTGTGCCTAAGCAGCTCTCTCCTGAGATGTATGTATTTTAGCATTAGTTAAATGAGTTTAAGAACAAGGCTCATACTCTGGCTGTAGGCAGTGAATCTGGAGATCAGAAGAGTTCCTCTAAATGAAGGACTGACGTGATGTGTGCACCGAAGGGTGTACTGCTGGTCTCCCATTCATGGAGAGTCAGACTCACTCAGAGTCCTTCAAGTTCTGAAGTCTGTAAAACTGACACAAACGTAGCACCACACATTTTGCCTATTGAGACAGAAGAGCTGGTCAGGGGACAGGGTACAAACACACTGTTGCCTGATGGAAACTGTGACAGAATGGATATGAAGGTGCTTGGTTTGGCTAACCACTCAAAAATTTCCACTGATTATCTGAAGCAATTTAGCTCAGCAAAATGGGACTGGACACATTGCCAGGATAAGCATTTCTGATAGATTTCCAGCACTTCTGCTTCATATCCTAGCTGGAATTAGGAAGAGATGCAAGGGAATGGAAAATGAGCTTGAATCCTAAGGAGCCTACTTCCTATAGAGGTTCTTGGTGAGTGCTGTATACTTGGAGGCAAAGAGAAGTATTTTCAGAATTGTTGAATGTATCTTGTTCAGCCCAGAAGACAATATTGAAGGTGGGACTGGGGTAAATGGAGAGAGGCAGAGAGATGTCACGGTGAAATCCTGCCTTGATGTGAGAAACACACAGCTTGTGGAAATGCTTTATTCCTTGAAGGGTTATGAGAATTCATTGCTGCTGCTGCAGAGCTCCCTAGGTTGACCTGTTGCCTCCAGCTTGCAGCTGCGAGTAGCAGACAACTGTAAGTACAAATGGTCATTTTAGCCTGGCAAAGTCAAGTTTGTTGTTGTGTACTGAAGGTACAATTACAGTGTAGTTCGGTAGGAACACGTAGCTAACCCGGGTTCCCCGAGTGCTGCCTTCTGTTGGAAATAGGCCTTGCATGCTGAGAGGGGACTGGTTGGCATCACTGGCCTGTAAGATCCAGATGCTGAATTTGAATAAATCCCTATGTTTTCTCATCCTGCTCAGGGTCATGTCTATCCCTGCTGGAAGGCAGAATAGCTTTTCTATTGAGACTTGTCAGTACAAGTATGGAGCTTAGAAGTACTTGGAACTTTAAGGACTGCAGAAGCAATATTTTTCTAGTATTTCAGCATTTTCTCTGTTGCTTTTGGCCATAGCTGAAGTATGGAGAGGAACAAATAGACCAAAAGTCTGAAAAAGTGTTTATGCCTTTTCAGTCCTTCATATATATAATTTCCTTATACAGAACATATTAACTGAGGTTTAGCACATTAGTTGGGTTTATTTAAATTTTTGCCTTGGCCAGTGTTTTGGTTGTCCAAAGCTTGTTCTGAACCTCTTTAACATTAGTGCCTGCTTTTGTAGTCAAATGGCTTCGGTCTGTACAAGGCAGAGCATGACTTCTATCTGAGTCATTGAACCTGATGTGTGTGAGGCTCTGACCAGTGCTTGGGAGTCTCCTGCTGCCTGATGGCCCTCATCCTCCTCTGTCCCCAGGACATGAATGTCTGGGCTGCACTCCAGCAGCACCACCTCGCCCCCATCCAGATTGCTTTTAAAAAGTTCCGGTTGCACAATTGTCCTGCCTTTGCTCACTGCCTTTGGTAGTGCAGTCTGCTGTCCCACTGTGATCTCATTTACGCCCTTTCCAGGCCTGAGCAGAGCAGCCCTTTGGGAAGAGGGCAGAGAGACTTTGCTTGCCTTCTGAGGGCTTTGGTCAAGCCTTTGTCTTCTTTGAAGGCTGCTCAGTTGGCCCACTGGATATTTGAGTGAATTGGAATAACATTCACTCTATGTACTGCATTGTCTCTCAGAAGGTGCTTAAAAAAAGATTTCTTGGCAGTGAGGCTTGGGTTGTTTGTCCTGGAAATCTTGTAGTTAATAAAAATAAAAGAAGTTCAGGAATGGGGTTTCACAGAACAAATGCAAAGCAAACCCCTGTGACAGTGACTTTTCAGCTAGTTTGAAAAAACACTGTCAAAATTACTCCTACCTTAAATAGATTCGGTGACTTTTTTTGTTTTGATTGGATATGTGCTTCGTTCTCCACCACAGGTATTATTTTCTTAAAGTCAATTATGGATCCAGTGTGTAGTTTTAAAAATAGTGCAAGTTCCAAGGGTAAACCAGGCTATGCAGAGTCCTTGTCTTAGGGTGATCACACACCGCGTTTCCAAGCACAGCCTGTGTGAACATTAAACTTCATCAGTTGCCTCTTCAGCAGCCGGTTTAAAAATGATGCAGAGGAGTGGAAAAGCAAAGATATTATCAGGCTACATGTCCTAAAATGTATCCTGGGAACTGTGTTCCATGTAGAAGATCTGTTTGGCTATTTAAAGTCATATTGAGACTTTAGTCCCTGAAGATGATCTGTTAGGTTTGCAGCATTGGTTACTCTGAAAACTGCCAATTTTTTTTTTATTTTTTAATATGTTTGAGATGTAAGTAAGTCGGAATGAGCTAATTTAGCCAATGGAATTTTATAAGAAATGTATGAATGCTGTGGGTTTCCCTCCCTCACCCCCTCCAGCAGAAACATAATTTGCAGAAATGAAAACAGTCTCTGGCTGGCTTTAGGGTTTTCTCAAAAATAGAAACAGTAGGGTTTGTCTGGCTGGGCCAGTTTCCTCACCACACACCTGGTGTATATCACTTTAAAAAATACATTATGCCTCATTAAATTACAATTAAATGAAATCATGATCATTTGTTTTTCTGGAAGGAAGATGTTTTGCATATTGAAAGCCTAATTTGTTGCAGGTGACAAAAAGGCTGAGCAGATTATTTAATATCACTTTATTTTTTATAATGTTGCTCACTGGTTAGTTTGTGTATACTTCAGTAGCTCAGAATTATATTATTGTAAACGTTATTGCTCTCAAGACACTTTATTTTATTGTCCTCCCCTATCACTCAGCTATCTGCTGCTGCTGTTTACTGGCGTTGTTGTTTATCTTCAGTTGCAGGAGGACATGAGATTTTTCCCTCATGAGTCAGTTTTCTTATTAGCTCTCCTGCTGTTTACATGGTTCCTAAGCTGCCAAAGCACTTAGAGGAGCTGCAGAAAATCCCTCTTGGCAGCCAGGTTTCCTACCTGCAGGCTTGGAGTGGGGCACGTGGAGTGGGGCTCACCCCTGCCAGGGGCTGCTCTGTGGTGGTGCTGGGGGAAGCAGCGAGTCCCTGCCCCTGGAGCAGGTGCCTGCCTCGGGAGGTGAGGCTCCCAGCTTGCTGATGGAACAGTAGTGCTGCAAAACATTGCTACATCCCTGGAGCAGGTCAAGATGAGACCCTCACGGAAGCAAGAGCACAGGCACCAAATCCTACCCCATGATAAGATGTTTCTGGTGATGAATCAGACCCTTCAAGCTCAAGACTTGCTGTCTCAGGCAGTGAGATACCTCTTAGTGCTATGACCAAGCCACTTGTACCTGTGAGCCTCTGATTTACATACAGAGTCAATGACTGCACGGAAAAGTAATTGCTGGCATGCTTTCACATGTTTCTGCTCTCCATTTTGAAATTGACCATAAATTTAGCAAGGCTAAGATGGGAGGGAGAAAAAACTTAAAGTCAGTTCCTGTAGCTTTCAGGTTCCTTTCTTTGAGTCTAAACTCATTCATTTTTGAAGTTTAGTTTTTCTTTTAAAAAGAACTTATTTATATCCTTTAGAAGATACAGAGAATTAGGAATTTAGAGAATTGTTTGAAACAGTATTTCACTTATTTACTGCATTTGGAGAATTTTTCACTGACTTTAGGGGAAGATTCTAATAATGACTTGTATTGGTCTTGGAATTATGTGGGTTGGGCCTTCAATCTCCTGTATGTCCTTTTTTGGTTCATCTCCCCCAGCCTATGAGACTGTGAAACTTTAGAAAGCTTTTCAAAATGTGTTTAGCTTCTCGGAGGGATGGTAAACCCTGAGGAAGAAGCCAAGTATGAACATGCATTTGTGTTGAGGTCACACAAAATAATACCAGAGGTCAGCCCAGCACTGCAACTTCTTCAAACTTATTCCCAGTGCAGACCTTTTTCGCCAGCCAGCTTCTCCCTCCCATCCCATATCTGAATGGAGCTCACCGTGGTTCCATTCCCAGCTCCAGTCTTTCTGGTGCCCGTGCTGATAATTGCAGAAAAATGTAATTGGGAGTGTCTTAGCTTGATTATGGAGATGAGGAGCTGAAAAGATGGAGCCTACCTTCAAGTTGTGTGTGGAGCTTGCTTTGAGCACTTGTGGTATAAACCCTGCTGAGTAGAGCTTTCATGTGTAGGTGTTTTAGTGTAGGTGTTTAAGGGCAGGTAGCAGATATTTGCAGATACGGGTACATCATTTGCTGGTCAGTTGGTTTTGTTTGGAAGCATGGAAAATAAGATCAATATATACTGAAAATGTTGGCATTTGGTTAATTGGCCAACTGTAGTGACGGTGTTCTAGCAAGGCTTTTTGAAGGAGACTCTCTGATATGGAAGAAAATAAGTGAAAGCTGAATATTCCAGTGCTTTGAGTATGTGGTGGGTTTCTAGAAACATTTTTTGTGACACGAAAGGAGCAAGCCTTGCCCGTCCCCGGGAGGCAGCTCGCCGGGGCTGTGGTGTGAAGTACCTGCGAAACGCTGGTGTCAGCGGCCCCAGGAGCCGTGCGGGTCCCTGTGCGCACCATGCTGAGCTGCGCTCTCCCAGGGCACGGCGGGGTGAGCCCGCACGGCTCGGCCGGGCATTTCACACGGCTGCTGCGGCCGGCATTCCTGGGAGCGGTGTCAGATGGCTCAGGGAAACATATCGGCACAATAGCCTTTGGAAATAATGAGCACACAGAATCAACATAAGATATCGCTTTGATATCATAATGATATGTTAAGATATAAGTATTCTCGATGGGCAGAAATGATCCCTCTCTGCTTCCTTACACACCAGTACATTA
The DNA here is from genome assembly GCA_013398175.1 of Climacteris rufus. Classification (NCBI taxonomy): domain Eukaryota; kingdom Metazoa; phylum Chordata; class Aves; order Passeriformes; family Climacteridae; genus Climacteris; species Climacteris rufus. Next base: position 840,855 of record VZRZ01006617.1, read on the forward strand.
TAATATCCATAGTTCAGGAATTTGCTGTTCCTGCTTTTTGAAATGGAATCCCAGTTTGTGAAGTGTCAGATATGAGGGGGTGCCTGGGGACAGCTGGTGGCACACACTGTGTCCCTGGTAGTTTCTGTAGGCCCTGATCCAGGCTTGTGTGCTATGCTTTTAACTTCCAGATAATCTGTGGAACTATTGAGTGGATATAGTTATGCATTAATTTAATCCCATCATTAGATTTAAGCCTCTTTTAATGACATTTTCATCTCTCAAATTTTTTTTTTTTTTTTACTCTTTATTTTTTGGAAGTGCTGTGTAATGGCTTTTGTAAAAACTAGATTAGTATGGTGTTCATTCATGGTTGCAGTGTGAAGCCTGTGGTATTTTAAAATGAGGCATGAAAGAATGGGTTAAATCCCTAAAGCCAGATTCTAAGGTTTTATTATTGCTCCATTTTTTGCCTTTCAGAAATGACTGTCCAAGCTGAAATGAATGGACTGTAACATCAAAACCCAGCCAAACATTTTTCTTTATAAACCTCCTAAACTGTTTAAATGTCGAAACTAAATTTACCAACCTTGGCAGATTTGTCAAAGATGAACAGGATTGCCAAGTGTTCCCAGCTTCAAGTAAAAAGAGAGAGAGAGAGACAGAGAGAGATCTAACAGCTCCTAAAATATTTGCAGCAAGCACCTGGTGATAACTGCAATTCCTTCTAGCCATTGCACCTACCTTCCTATCCAGCATCTCCATACTCAGAAGCTTATTACTGTGCCAGAATAGGACAGTCCCAAAATAAACCCCATCCCCCAGAAGACAAACATTTTCCTACAAAATAGCCCCTCAGGGAGAGCCCATGAGATTCTGATGTAGATTCTCAGTATTGCAACCCAGCTGGTTACACTAAACAAATTTTTTAAAAACCAAAGAAACCCACCAACACATGACTGGCTTTTTTTTTTTTTTTTTTTTTTTTTAAAACCAGGGTTTGTTGTCAGAGATCCTGCGTAAAGAAGAAGACCCTAGGACAGCTTCCCAGTCCCTCCTGGTAAACTTAAGGGCAATGCAGAATTTCCTCAACTTGCCTGACTCGGAGCGGGATCGTATCTATCAGGATGAGAGAGAGAGAAGTATGAACCCAAATGTGAGCATGGTGTCTTCAGCTGCCAGCAGCCCAAGCTCCTCCAGAACACCCCAGGTAAGATGCAATCCCTTGTTACCTGTTTGTTGTGTGGATTACTCCAGGGAAGGAGTTTCTGTCTACCCTTATCCTGCCCAGTGCTCCCCTTGCCCAGATGAGTTGTGGAAAATCTTTTGTAAGGTTTTGGTGTGGCTGTTAAGAGACTTCTAGTGGATTTCAGCAAGACACTGTGATGATCATTCTAGCTTTAATCAATGCCATAAATGCAAAAGAATATGTAACATTAGTGCCTGAAAGAGTACCTGTGGGGACTACATACAGGCTGTTGATATATATCCATTAAATGGCTATTACAGAATATATTATAGAAAGACAGTACATGATGCTTTTTACCTGTGTCAATTACCTTCTTCAGAACACAGAGGACACTCCAGGCTTCTAGTTCATGTATGTTGCAATAAAAAGTGTGTAGTGAACAGAGGCTGATAGTGCAATAAATAGACATTGTTGGAAATCACTGTGCTCTGTATTCTGCATAGGAAATCACAGTTCTTGAGTTAGAGGTTTTTATGAGTAAATATTTGAGGTACAGAAAGTGGAGATGTACAGGGTACTGTGAAGGAAGATGATGCTTTAGAACTCCAAAGCAGCTATTATCTCATTGACTTAACTGCACGTGTTTATTAACGTGCTGTTGCCACCCACTCTTCCCTGTGCAGGTTGTTCCTTTGCACTAAGAAAGAGCATTCACGTACTACATGGTAGTTGTCATCACCCCCTGTACCAGGCTGCTTGCAGTCCCGGGTGTGTACTCTGGAAAGTGAGGGTGCTTGCACAGGGGTGATGATGAACTCCTGTCATGACATTTGCCTGACTCGAGTCTGAACGGTGCAGACAGGATGGGTCAGTTCCAGCACGTCTCTGATCTTAAGTAAATGGGCCCCTATAACCCTTATAATATCATTGAGCACTTCTCACTGAATTCTGTAGCCACAGCTGCTAAAAGTAAGTAAGCAAGCAAGCACTGCTGGGGGGAGTGAAGTTTTACAGGCAAACTGACTATCCTTAGGGAATGTGTGTTGATTTTGTAGAAACTGTTGAGGTTGTTCAGTTTAACCCGGACACTTAGGTGCATTTCACCACAACAAATGATGTAGAGCACTGTTTTCACTGAAAGCAAATGTATCACGCCAACCCAAATTTGAAGCTTGATTTTTCTTACATGGGAAACTCCTTGTATGCTCCTTATCTTTTTTAGTTACCTTTAAGTGAAAATAAAAATCCATAGGGAACTATTTTATTATTTCAATGGTATACCCACTTTCTGCATTGGTATTGATTCATTAAAGAATTAGCTTACTCCTGCTTATATTTATTGCAATAGTTTTTGCACTAGAATGAAGAAACTAAGGGAAGTTGTGAATTTAGATGCAATCCAGTGAGAATAAAAATTGAATCTCTTGCCCCATCTCGTTCTTGTGTTGAAATACGCCATTTTCCCATGCTCTAGCCACAGCTAGAACATAAGTTAAAATAATGGAAGTTCTGCCTGCCTTCGTAAGAGCTAAACATTGCTAGAAAACCACACTCTAGAAGTACAAAACAGCCCATGCTTCCCTTATTTCAGCTTGAATAACCCAATAGAATATTGTGAGGGTTTTGATCAGCAAAAGCAGCACACAAAGGTTTGTGTACCCAGTGCTCGCCTTGTGCCCGCTGGATAACATTTCCCCAGCCCTCAGAGGGCCAGCAGCAGTCAGCACAGGTGCTGTTTTGACAACTTGGACACCTCTGCAAATGAGGCTCTTCCCAGCTCCCGGGCAGGCAGCACGGCTACTACGCTTCCCCATATGCCTGGAATTAGCTCTGACGAGACAAATGCCGTCCTCGCAGGCAGCGCAGCGATTCCCGGCAGCGTCACCGCCCCAGGCAGCTCTGTTACCCACCCTGGAGCGGGGGGCTTTGGGGCAGCAGTGGTAGGAGCTGTATCATCCTTTCAGGAATTGTGTTAGTGTGCCGGAGAAGGTGATGGAGTGGCAATTGGAAACATGGTTTCCATAGATACCGATACCCTGCAGCAATGCTTTTGGGATTGAGTGCGCTGGGTAGGAGAGGAAAGGCTCATACCTGTGGACATGCTCGTGCTGGGACTGTCATGCAGGCAGCTGTAAGGGCACGCAGAGTAACCCACCTCAGCTCTCCCTAACTCTGAGCCAGCCCCAAGCCACTCTTATGGGACATCCCTGGCTCAGGACCTGCCTCAAGGTGAGAATGGCAGATTGATCCAGAAAATAGGTACAACTGCTGTGGGGAAGAGGCTCTGAGCTGTTAGGGGTTGTTGTGTGCACACACAACTCCAGCCGTAAGGGCTGGGTTTCAGTCCTTGGCACTGTGGTTGAAAACACTTTTTCTTTTTTTCCTACTGTTTGCAATAAGATGTTTCAATCGTGGCAAACTCTTTCTTAATATCAAGACCGGTTTTGAATCTAGGCCTTTAGCGTGAAATACTTTATTTCAGAGACTGTGATACTTTGGGTTGGTATTTGCCCTGCCTATTTCAGTGATTAAATAAAAAATGCTGCAGTTTTCTGGGCATGAAGGGCAGGCCTTTTTCTAATGTGTGGCTGTGGAGCTAGAAGCGTAGGAGACCCATGCAGGATGGAGTTATATTTTAAATCTTTCTTTTACATGCTAATTTAGTTCTTCTCAGGATCTCAAACATCCATAACAGCCTTGGAGGCCATGGTGACCTCGGCTCTTGCGTTAGCCAAAGGCTCCAGTGCCTGGGAAGATTTTTTTTATACCAAACGAATCTCCATTAAATGAGTCCTGACAGACTTGGACAGTCCTTTTCCTTTCCATGAACTCTTCATTGTTTGCTTAAGTTTCCCACAATTGCCCTAACTCTCATCTGTCTGTAAACATTGCATTTCAGAGCGGGATGTCTGGGTTGCTCCGTGTGTCGGACTGTACCCGGCTCATGGCCTGTGGATGGCGGTGGTTTAGCCCTGGCCTCCTGGGGCACAGTGGCCATGCTCTGCCCCAGCTGCCGTCCAGCTGCCCCTGTGTGCACATCGAGCTGGCCTTAGGGAGCAGGAAAATCTTACACCCTTTCTGTGTGTGTCCCACCTATGACAGGCAGGGAGCAAGCCCAGAGCAGTGCCTGCTGAGCCCAGAGGGTTGGAGAGGGAGAAGATACAGGTTGGTTAAAGCTTGATCTGGAAGTGGTAAGGAAAGGTTAGTCTAGAGTGTTGTTTTGATTGGATTTTGGCTCCATTATTAATGTGACCTTGGTACAAAAGAGATGTTAAGAAGAGGAAGATTTGCAGGACAACAAAACAGAAAAAGAGGTTCAGAAGGTTTGGTTTTGCGTAGTTAACCTTCCTATTAACAAATAAACATTTGGGCATGTCTGCCTAGTTAAAAATTAACATTACATGTACTCTAGCAGACTTCAACTCTGACGCAAAACCAGGATCCAGCTGAAAAGGTTCATAATTGGGCCAAATATGAGTGCCACTGGGGTGTATGGGTGGTTTGGATCTATTGGGAAGAATGAGCTTTGCCATTTATGTTGTGTTGTTTCCTAAGACCTTTACATCTCTAGAGAAAACAAAGATTTTATATCAGTAACCCACGTGTTTCCCTTAAAAGGTGTAAGGAGTGCAATGATCTGGTACCAGTCCTGGTAACTCTCCTCAGGAAAGTAAACGAGATCTGTCTCCAAGCGGCAACTGGTGCTGGGAACACTCAGTGAGCATCACACCGCCCTCACTCCCTCTCCTGCCAGTGCATTCAGGGGACCACCACGCCCAAGGGGCTTTAGAATCAACATCCTGCAGCAGTCTGCTGAACTGTATTGATAGAAGCCTTGTAGGGGTAGTCCAGCCCAGGGAAAGAACTGGCAGCGTCCGTTATTGTCCTTCATTTGTCACAGAAGCTGATGGGAAATCATTCAATTAAAAGGAGTGCAGTGGAATACACAAAATCTAAATATGAGTTTAGGAGAATGAGGGCAGCACATCAAAAGCATGCCAAAGCCCAGCTTTATGAAATGATTTTTTTTTTTCATTTCCACTGATTTCCTAGGTGAAATTAGGTGACTGTCTGGCTAGCATAATGATGATAAGGCTGGGAAACCATACATACTCAAGTGACATACGTATAGTTTTAATAAAGGATGAGGGAGACTTGAGGGAGTGCATTAAATTGAGTAATAATTTATTATTTAGAGACCTCTACCCATTTACTCATTTTTTCTGGGAGAATTGGCTCTTCCTCCAAGGTGTAGGCCACTTTTAGAGAGGGGGGAGAAGGTAGAGTCTGGTGGCTGTGCTGCAGTAGCTGGCTGGCAAAGCCAACGTCAGTGACTGCCTGCAGCCCAGTGCCCCAGCTACCTATCCTGTTGTTGAGCTGCTCAATAAATATGCTGGGAGAGGGAGAGGGGGAGAGTTGACAGGGCCTTGCATGTCCTATAGGAATGCACTGCAATTATTTCCAATCACAATTAACCTGATTAGAATAATGGACAGGAAGTGTCCCTCTGTAGCTAATGCAGTTTGGCATCAGCTGACTGAAATCCTTTGATAATTTCTGCACAGATGGCTGGGCTGAAAGCAGCACTTTTTTAATTATTATTTTCATGGTCTCTTGGTAGGCCAAAACCTCGACACCAACAACAGACCTCCCCATTAAGGCGGACAGCGCCAACGTCAACATCACAGCTGCCATTTATGATGAGATCCAACAGGAGATGAAAAGGGCCAAGGTATCTCAAGCTCTGTTTGCCAAAGTGGCTGCCAATAAAAGTCAGGTGAGTGGTATAGGGGATTTCATTGTTGTGGGGCTTTCTGGGCTTTTGTTTTTAAAGCAAACTCTGGGGTTGGGACTAGATCCATCTCCTCCTCCCACCAATAAAATTACATCTGTTCCTACAATAATAATAATTTTCATCTCTGGGGAACCTGTCGTGTTTGGCTTTTGCCTGCTTAAGTGGTTTCCTTTTCCCTTTTAAAAGAGGCTGAGGAAAGGGTCAGCTCACAGCCAAGCTTTTTCTCCCCTTTTGTACAAACATACATGTCTTTTCCCACATGTGGTATATAACTTACACCCCTGCTAGTAGGACAAGAAACTTTCAAAATGGTGGTATCCTACTCATTCAGCAGGTAATGAAATTGCTTTCTCAAGTGGTTAACTGAGGGAAGGCAATGGGAAATGGCATATTAGGCAGGTGTTTCCTTTTTTGCATTTTGTATGTGCTTCATACGGTATTGCCATGTGAATAATTCACCTCGGATCAAATCATTTTTACAAAAAGGCATGAGAAGGCACTGCAGTGACTTCTCCTGGATTCATTTCTACCTTGGGTGTAAAAAATACATGTAGGCAAACCTAGGTTGGGGTGAAATTCTTGGAGAGAATCCATTAATTTAAAAATTTCATCCAACTCTTTAAAAAAATATAATGCACCAGAAGGGATTTTGTGGAAAGGAGGACAGACAGACTTTTATGAAGGGCAGTGAGTGGATTGGAGATTGTTGGAAGGAATTGTTTACTCAGTGAAAAGAGCTGCTTCTGATCCTGGATGAAATTATTCAGTTGTGCTAAGAGAGGGCATCAGTATACACACAAAAATGCACGAATGTGCATATGACAATGAGAGAATGGGATAGAAGTATCTAGGTGCATGCACACTGAAAAATACACTTTTCCTCTGTGCAGGGAAACAACATTGTAGTCATTAAAGTAGATGCAAAATAAGTGGTTGAAAGGCATATAAACAAAGCATCAAAGGGTATCAAAGCACATGGGAGAGCCTTGTCCTTGTTACAGGTATTTGTGCCCTGACACATGGAGATCTGATTAATATTTCCTTCCTCATTTAATCATTAATTTTCTTTGCCTCTTGCTTTCTCTTGTCAGGGTACAGGGGTTACAGTCCCTTTACCCCCTAAACCAAATCCCAGGCTCAGTATGAAATACATGAAAGGAAAATACCATGGAACCCTCTTAAACTGTTAAATGCATAAAAATCTCATGTACCACATGGCAAAATATAATGAGAACTGGAGCTGTTAAACGAATAAAGCTGTTAAAAGCATAATGCCACTTGGCACAACTACTGTGCATTTAACGGTTTTCCACTGTGTAATAAATGACATATGTGGTAAACGTGCAGTAAATATAAAAACTGCACAATTGATTTTGCAAACGTGCCCCTTATTCTTTACTCCACGCAGATATCAAAGTTCCACCCAGAATCCGGACTGGACAGCTTTTAATAAGGAGCATTTAACACAGACCCAATGCCAGCCTCTCTGAGGTTTGGCTTAAAATTGCCTGCAAGTTTCCTGTCATTATACCCAGAGGCTTCTTGAAATAGAGAGAGACTGAACCACCCAACAATAATTTGGGTGGCTCACCAGCTTTGGTCTGTGCCAGCTTGAGTGCACTTCTCTGGCAGCATTGCACACCAGCGCCCAAACAAAAATAAGATCCATAGTCTTTCACGTGGAAAAAGAGCAGGGCACATTTTGAATGCCAGATGCAAGAGGTTAAGAACAGGATCCACAAAAGTTATTGTTTAAAGCAAAGTTACTGCACATAAAGGTTTTTTCTTCAGCAGCAACGAATAAAGAAGTGTTTCTGAGGCTGATGTTTCTTTTGTTTCGCAGCCCTGCCAAAGCAATACTGGCTCCCTGGGATGACCCAGCATTCGCCATGCTGAGATGTCATAGCGCTCTGCTGGAGCATGAAAGTGCTTTATGGGGGCACTGGAAGGCAGGGACAGAGAAGCCATAGCCAAGAACCACAGTGGTACAGGGCCTCTCCCTGCCCCAAAGCTCACCTGTGTGCCTGCCCTCAGCCTGCCTTGGTGTGCCTGTGGTGTCCCACCACTGGCTGGGGAGGTCTGTGGCCTGGAGGAGTGCCAAAAGCAAGGACACCGTTGCTTACATCGGGGAGAGCCACAGTAGCATGGTCAGCATGTTGCCTTAGGTCTAGCTTGTCTGAAAACTAGCATTTGGGTGTTCCCAGTCCTTTGTGCAGGCCAGCTGTGCCAGTCGTCGGCATTTCTGGTGAAAATCCTGCTGATTTCAGCAGCTGAGTTACGTGGTGGGAAGTACTCATTCAAAGCTGCCCATGTTTGCAGAAGAGAGAGTTTGAAAGAGGAGGGAAAAAAGAACTAGTCTGAGGCTTTGCTTGGACTCTCCGCCAAGGTTCGTTCACTTGCTATTCTCCACAGGCCTGGCTTGTGTTGCATTGGCTTCCTCTATTATTCCCTCACCCCAGACTACTGAGAGGCTTCCAGTTTGCTAACAAGGCATGTGTTATGTTGGGCGCTGCTGTTCTGTCAACAGCAATCCACGGTGCTGTGAGATCTTCACAGTATTAGCAGACAGTGAATCTCCGACAGGGATGTTTGACATTTTATACACAGGGCTGTGTGTCATGTAGCCCAGAGAACATCCAGGGGCAGTGGAGGCCTCATTCTGTCTTCTGTCTCCGTACAGGAAGAGTGGTACCCACTGAGAGCAGTTATTGCAAGTGGCATCATCTACTGATGAAGTTAATTGATCTCTAATTTAACAAGTAACCATCTTCTTTCTTAAGTCATGGCAGAGTCTACAGTAAGCAACTGAAGAGAAGAGCAGGAACTACAGTTGCAAATCACAGAGCTCACAGGTCAACATAAATGCAAGGATCAGGGCCTCATGGAGGTACCAAGGTACTATGGTGAAAATTCTTTAAGGGAATCCACCTTCATAAAGATTTCAAGCCATTCATTTTAGACATTGACTTATCCGTCACTTATTTACCCTAATATGCATTTTATTCCTTGCAACTTATACCTAGATATTTTTCACCTTTGTGGAGTGCTGTGCATCCCTTTGTATTTTTGAAGCCAGCAGGAGCTGAGACTTCATTGCCCTCATAACACAGCCTCCAAAGCTGTCCTCCTATTTTAGTTGCCACCTGTCAGTGATATGCCTGCTGGACAGCATGGTTCTCTGGGGATGCTGCCTGCTAGTGGGCTTTGTCCTTTTAGTGGCTAAACCTGGGGACCTATAGTAGCACATTGGGAATATTTCTGAATGTGGCTGGAACACCAGGATTTGGTTTCCAGTCTATGCTTTGGGCTGTCCTGTTCATATTTAATTCACAAGAAGATGGGTTTCTGGAGTGCCGTTTCAGAGAGGTTTGGGTGGCCTTTGTGTTTGCAGAGCTGGGCAGTGGTACAGGCACAGACTTTGACGTAGGATTATTGCAGGTTTGGACTGTTGGTTGTTAAAACTGGCTTCTACATTCAGTTCTGCAACTGCTCTACAGTACAGCTTCAGGAAAACCATTTCCCCCGTGACCATGTACCTGCACTTCTGTAATACTGTGCAGCAGCATCACCCCTTTGACCTCTGCTAGTGAGAGTCCTGTCAGAGGCTGTACTGTGCTTAGCAGACATTTTTTTTCTTAGTCTTTGCAAAATAAGTTTAGGAATGTAGTTCTGTTCATAATAAACAGTCACTATCAAAATAAATAGTGGGCACAGCTGGCTGGAGCCCTTGTTGACAATCTGAGGGAGGGCAGAGTTTGTATAAACATGGAGACCAAACTTCCTGAAGTTCTCCCAGGGCAAGAGACTCTTCTTAATCAGGCTGGGGTGGCACAGGCGAGCGGGGTGCACGTTGCTGGGGATCGGTCCTGGGCAGAGCAAATGGAACCTCCACCAGTCGAGTGAAAACAAAAATAGAGCCTTGAAACAAACTCTTTTCAAGGGACTTGAGTTTGTTTCAGTTGCACCACAGTAAAACGAGAAATCCCATGGAGCAACATTTGAAAAAATGTTAAGCTAGCAAAGCTCAATCTCTGGGTTGTTTCTTTACCCTGTTGAAAATAAGCAAACAAACAACAAACTTGATGAGGGTTTGAGTTTGGGGGCAGAAAAGCCCTTCAGTTGAGACCCTTCAGGCAAAGAAAAACCCAGGCCTATGGATGGAAATCACTATGACAGTTCCTTGCCTTTCCTCTGACTTTTCTTCTTCACGTTGAGATCCCTGCCTCATTGCCAGGGTTGTCTGAGGGCCAGTTCTCTGCCCAAGGAGGGTGTTAGCCCACAGTAGGATTCCACGCTAGCTGAAACTCAGCACCATGGCCACCTTCCCATGCCCTTACCTCCTGCTTGTCCTCCAAGAAAGAAGTACAGGTACTGTGAGAGGAATGAGCAGTGTCACTTTGAGGAAGGGTTGGCTCTAGAAACCCTGTATTTCATCCTTCCCTCTCTTTCCTTCCCAACTTGCTTTCCCTTGTATTTGTTTGATAAGATGGGATGCCTTCTCTCTTCCTTTTAGCTTATAATAGGTATTTTCTGTGCCCTTAAACTAATTAGCCTCCAGTGATGATGAACAGCATCTGGCAAAAGCAGCTGGTGGTGAAGATGTGTAGCGTATATAGTGTGTGCATATAGGGCACTTCTTACTGCCTTATCATCTCAGTGCCTTTATGATGCTTTGAATCTCTACAGCTGGGGCATATCTGTTGTGCTGATATTTTGATGTACTTGTTACACATAGAGGAAATACAGAAGGATGTTTCTCTCCTTGACTGAACTTAGAATTTCTTTGGAGTACCTTTGGACTTGAGTTTCTTTTTTACAGACTTGTATATGCAGTCACAGTGTGGCCCCCATTCAGGACAAGCTCAAGAAGTGGGCCCCTGTGAACCTCATGAGGTTCAACAAGTGCAGGGTCTTGCACCTTGTTTAGGGCAACCCCAATATCAGCACAGGTTGGGACATGAAAGGATTGAGAACAGCCCTGCCAAGAAGGACTTGGGGGTGCTGGTGGCTGAAAAGCTGGACAAGAGCTGTCAAAGTGCACTCTCAGCCCACTCTCAACCCTGGGCTGCAGCAAAAGCAACGTGACCAGCAGGTTGAGGAGGGCGATTCTGACCCTCTATTCTGCTCTGGTGAGACCTCACCTGGAGCACTGCATCCACCTCTGGCATCCCAGCACAGGAAGGACTTCAGCCTTTTGGAGCAAGTCCAGAGGAGGCCACAAAAATGATCAAATGGCTGAAGCACCTCTCCTGTGAAGTCAGGCAGAGAGAGTTTGGGCTGTTCAGCCTGGACAAGAGAAGGCTCCAGGGAGGCCTCATTGCAGCCTTTCAATACTTAAATGGGGCTTATAAAAAAAAGAGGGACAAACTTTTTAGTAGGGCCTATTGTGGCTGGGCAAGGGGTAATGGTTTGAAACTAGAATAAAGTAGATTCAAACTAGATACAAGGAAGAAACTTTTTACCACGAGGGTAGTGACACGCAGGTTGCCCAGAGAGGTGGCAGATGCCACATCCCTTGAAATATTCAAGGTCAGGTTGGACTCTGAGCAGCCTGATCTATTGAAGATGTCCCTGCTGCTTGCAGGGGGGTTGGACTAGAGACTTTTAAAGGTCCCTTCCAACCTAAACTATTCTATGATTCTGTGACAGCACGTGCAGCAGTGCATTGGTCTCTCAGCAGCTGAGTGTATATGGGACAGTTGTGGAGCTGGGGCTTTGCTCATGAAGTCCTTGGCAGACCTGGGAGCTGCTGGTGGGCTGTTTGCCCTAACCACAAGGCCACACTTCCTCTCTAGTGTGGGGAGAAGCTAGTTTGAACTTGGCGTGCTGGAAATATCCTCAGTGAACAGCATCCTTCCCTCCACTGTAAGCAGACAGGGTGTTCCCATGAATCTAAGGTACATCAGGGCTCACGGTTCTCTTTTTTTTTTTTTTCGTATAATTTCATGCTTTATGAGGCTAGTGAGAAACTAGCACTCATGAAAATGCTTTGCATTTTGCCTTGAATTTTTGGGGGAGGAAAAGTACCAAGCATTTCAGAAAATCCAGACTGCTGAGTGATTGACCTTGAACTGTATCAAAATGCTCCAAGTAAAGCTTCTCAGGTTCAGTCCCCCTCCCCCGGCCCTCATCAAGAATTCATTGAAGCCATGACAGAACTCTCCATTACAGTTAGTCTTTTATCCATTTCAGCTTTCTTGATTAGGTTATCTTGAATCATTAGGGGGTTTATTTATTTTAATAGACACTTATTGGATTCATGGTAAGAGAGTTTGGCGACTAAGGAACAAGAGCTGAATATTATCTGGCTCATTTTGCACTGTAGAGAGTCCCAAACTCAGCAGAGAGAAGAGAGGCTGAGGAAGTTTGTCCAGAGGACTCCTGTGATCCCACATGGGAAGGGAGCCTTCTCTGGGGAATGCAGCTTTTCTTTACTAATCTTTCAAGACTTGCGTCAATCATTGCTGCTTTTTTTTCCTTTTGTCACATATGTTGACATTTTCTGCACTGATGATGTGGGTGAGGAAATGGCCTTTTACATTTATTTTTGAGATTTATTCCTGAATCACTCTTACTAAAAACTCTTCATTTGCCTGCTCATGCTTTCACTGGAGACCCTAGAAAATGTCAGCACAGAAAATGAACTGTATTGTTATTATTATTGTTATTGTTATTGTTATTAATTTTAATGTAAGTGCAGGGAAGCACAAGGTCAGTTTAGCTGCAGACTTATCCATGTTCAAAGCAGAACAGCTGCCTGAGCCTAAGTCACTGTGGACACCCAACTGCCACCTCCTGCAGTGGCATTGGGCAAAGTGTAAACACTGGCTTGTACCCCAGCACAAATGTGAGCATTGACTCTTCCCATGTGCCTTCTTTGTCCTTAGTCAGAAATTTGGTCCTTGGCAAACTGCAGGGCAGCAGATCTACAGGAAGCAGTTTTTGGGGTCAGTGTATTTGTGCATACCTTCATTGAGTGCTGGAAAAGCTGACCTTATTGTAGTCTGGTGCCTCTGGCTGCTGGGGCAGCCTCCCCTGCTCCAGGGTAAGCCCAGCAAAAGTGAAAGGGTCAAGCTGCTAAAAAGGGCTCAGGGAATAAGTGACAGGGAATATGGCTCAGGATTGCTGCACCAGTTAGCTGTCCTCGAGGGGGTTTGGGTGTGCCAAGGCTCATGCTTTGGTGTTCTAAGCATGCTGTTTCTTTAACAGCATAAAAGCACAATAGGAAAGGCTGGCTTTCTGCAGATTTTTGTTGTTGTTTGCTTAGCTATGTAGAAATGTATTTGATTAGAAGACAGAGACAGAGGTTAAAAATAGGACATTAATGTGATACTATTTTTTTATCAAACAAAATGCTTAGAAAATGTTTATCTTGTCTCATGAGAACGACAAAAATAGAGGCCAGCACTTCTCTGCAGCTCTCTTTAATGAGCTAAATTGGGCTGCATTCTTGATGCCTCTAGAAGTTTTGGGGTGAAATGGAGGAAGTTCTGAGCAGAATTCCTTGTAACCACAAGCACTGGGTGTGCCTGAATGTAGAGCCAAAAGCATCCTTTAATTGTGCTGTTTTTCCTCCTCTTATTTTTAATGGAAGACATTCCCATTTGAGAACCTTAGAAGCTGACATTAAGGGCTGGATTCTGCCACCCATATTGACACTGGTGTGTATCAAACTCTCTGGTAACTCTGTGGCAGCCAAGAGGGCTGTTTGTGTGGTGGAGCAAGACCTGTAATGTGCAGGAGAGGCAGGACCAGAAACATGGCATATTAGGGGTCTGGGGAAGGGTGTGTTGTTTGTTAGATTTTTCAGAATACGTTCACAGAAGTTGTATTTACTTGCAATGCAGTGAGCTCAGAGGCTGTGGATGAGTCGGGGAAAAGGTGGTGAGATGTCTCCTTCACTTTTCCTTCTTCATGCCAGTAAATGTAGCTATAGATGAAAATTCACTGTGAATGGCTGTAGCTCCAAGAATTTCTGTATGTTAGCATTTCTTAAATGAAATAGTTCTCCTGGAAAACTCTGTGTAACATACACAGACCCCAAAGAAATAAATAAAAGAAAATAAAAAAATTGTAACCAAAAAACGCCAAGTTGAAATTTTTAACAGTAAAAGGAGATTTTGTGTATTAATAATTCATGAGTTCTCATTGAACATGCACGAAGAAACGGTGCTATTCAATAGAGAATACTGTCATCTGTCACTGTTTTATTTGACATTTACACTTTTTTTTTTTTTGCCTGGTACTGCAAAACTTTCTTGGATGGCGTGCTAAGATTATTTAAATAAATAATTTTAAAAAGCCGATGCAGACTTTTCATCTGTGCATGGGGAAAGCGGTTACTTGCAATCATAAAGAACGTGTGAGTAAGCTGCGGCACACTGTGTTTTCTCACGTATTAGTCAAAGCTATTGCCTAATAAACAGCCCCATAGATGGATAGATAGGGTCTTGAATGAATGCTTGAAAAAAGAAAGGGAAGGATAGAAAAAGAGCAATGAAAGGACAGATTTGATGCAGATAAGTGTACACATGCACGCAGAGCGTGTTCATGTGTACGTGTGGGGGTGAGCGAATAATGGCTCTTGTGAAGAAAGCTGCCACAAATACGTTGCAAAAATAAATATTTATAAATGGCGTTGGGGGAGATCCAGTCCCACACAACGTGAGCGAAGACAGGGCATTTAGCACAATGACAATTCAGTTAGGCGCACCTTGCAATTTCTTGCTAATATTAGGCTCATGGAAATCTTTCTGCTCTGTAGGTTAGTTATTATTTATAAAAATCACAGAACCAGCTGATACATTCATAAGCTAATTATTGTAGCAGCTGGGTACACATGGTGCAATATGTCTGAGGCTGTGAAGTATCACAGATTTCTTGGGGCCTGCTGTGGTGGGGGTGTGCTGTTGAAGGCTAGATCCCTTAATCTGATCAGCCAAGCAAATACTTTGTGGGGAAACTGGATTAATATCTCTCTAAATACCACGGATGTGCTTCACCTTCAGAACCAGGCTCCTTTAAACGTGCCATTAGCTTGTCTCCTTTGGGGAATGGAGAAGTTCTCAGGTGTCCTCAGGATGGCAGGGTCCTTGCCTGGTGCCTCCCTTTGCCAGAAATTAATTTGGTTTGCTCATGTCTGCACACATGGTCACACTGCAGTCTAATCTTTTCCCTAATAGCTCCAAGGTCAGGACCTCGCATGTTGCCAGGCAAATTGAGCACTATCCTTCTTAAAGACTAATGGCAGCGAGTGCCTAGTCCGTAATGAGGCCTGTAGTGTTGCTCTAAGTGATTGTAATGAGCGCTGATTATAACGGGACAGATAAATCAAAGTGCGGCCGTCGCCATCGGGCTGCCCGGCCCTGGGAAGGGGAGGTGGCCACGCCGAGCTGTCTCTGGGCTCTGCCGGAGCTGGGCACAGCATCCTCCTGCAGGCCTGCCTGGCGGGGGGCTCCAGCTCCACCAGGTGCAGGGCTTGTTCTGTATTTGCTGTTACATGATGGGGCTTCGTGCTGCCGCATCCCCCAGGAGATGTTAAACATACCTGCCTGACTCACTTTGAAAGAGTTCAGTTAGAGACTTATTCAGATCACTGAAAACAGGGAGAAACAGGAGCTTATTTTTTCTACAGATGGTTTATTTTCCATTTCAGAAATTGTTTCCTTTGTATGGAGAAACCCCTGAGAAAACACTGTGGAGCTAGGAGATTTTGTTCCAATCTTTTCTCTTAAAGAGTGAAAGTTTTGGGGGATTTCGAAGCAGTGGAAAGGGAAAGAGAAGAACTGAGGGTAAGGGATGTGGCCAAACCACATTAAAATGCAAACTTCACCTGGCTGAGAGAGTGCCCAAATACCAATCAAAACACTTTGAAAATATAATACAGAGGTTTTTTCCCTAAGTAAATGATTACATATCTTGTTTTCATACTTGCCCCCCCCACTCCCCCCAACCCTCCTAGTTTATTGCAAGAAAAGATCAGGTCTGCACAAATGTGGCCTCTCACTTGTAAAAACAAGGCAGTGTTGTGTTACAGATTAGTTTATAAATCCCTGGTGGCTTCACAGTTCAGTGCCTACAGCTGCTGCAGATGGGCCTGGGTTTTTGTCTCTTCACTGTGCTGCAGCCGGCAGTTGAAGGAGAAAATGGAATGATCAGGTTATTAACATGTAGGCCGTGAGGAAGAGGCTGCACAATGAGAACAGCTGGTGTTGCTGTCTTGGCTGATGCAGCGGAGATAATCAAATCTTGCCTTTTTTTGGGGGGGGTGAAGGCACAAGACACAGTGGAGAGTAAGACAAACAACGGCTTATGATATTATACACGGGGTTTAGAGTGCACGGTAGAAGTTGTCAATGGCTTACAAGTTGTTACACAAAAAAGCAATACCAAAAAGCCCCCCTGTGGGCTGGTAATGAACCCGCCTGTTCAGCTTGCTCCGGTCACTGTTCAAAAAAACACGGTTTTGGCTACTTCTTGCACTGAACAGTTTTAACATTGATCAAGCTATCTTTTAGGTATTGTAAGGTGCCTGTCAAAATGGTGTCAGAATGCTGAGCTGTAGCTTGAAAATGATGGGTTATAAAGCTACTAGGTAAAATATTTTGACAGGAGTCAGTAAGGCGCGTTGACAGCATCCTCAGCATTATCTTCTCATCTCCTGTCATTTGCATTGGCTCTCCTGTGCAGGCACAGGAGGGGAGCCACTGTCCCCAGCCCCGAGTGGGCTGGCTGCTGGCAGGCAGGACAGGGCTGGCTGTGCCCCCACGCTGGGCAGGTGCAGCTGCAGCCGCCGTCCCTGGCTCACCTGCTGGGGACACCAGGTCACGCTCAGCACACACAGGGCCGTCCTCACCCGAGCAGCTCTCAGCCTTGGGCTCAGGGGTTCAGGGTGGTTTCCCCTTCTTGGAGCACTGGTGCTTTCCCGTCTGAGGTCTGCGCGGTCAGTCCCTGTGGAGAGGTCCTGCAGATCTTACATGCAGCAATAACCTTTTAAAGGCATTTCAAAATAACCTTAAAACAATACAGCAAGAATGAAATCTACTATCATGATGATCTGTAGTTGGGTTTAGAATAATCTCTGCCTAGTGTCTTGGTATCTCTCGTAAATTCTGCAGGACCCTGTTTTGTGCTAGATACTACAGGATTCCCTTTCTGTGAGGCTGCATCTTCTCTAAGATCTTGTTATTTAAAGATGTCAGATTTTAGTTGGGTTCGGAATTGGGGGAGTCAGTGCAACACAGTGACCACAAATCAGAAGTCTTAATAACATCTTCTACTAAACATTTTCAGTAGTGTTGAATTTCTGGTTCTGCAGTTGCAGGTTGCAATGAGGATTGTTAGCAAGTCTCAGGAGTTATGTTTCCTTTGCTCCTGCTTGGATGAAGAAGTGAAGGGGCTCTGAAATGGAAGTGAAGATGCATCTGTATTTCATCTTTGCTTTTCTGTAGGAAAAATATTTATATCTGAGCATTTTAAACAAGGTGTAAATATCGCAGAGGACAAGATGCTGTGCATCCTGGTTCCTGCTAAGCACTGCTACTTGTTTCAGTTTCTTCAACTTGCAGGAAACAGAATATATCACAGATCTGTTGAGACCAAAGGGCAGTTTAGGGTGGTGGGGTTTGTGTGAGATGAGACCAGTGAAACTTTCAGCATGGAACTTTAAGTCAAACTGACCTTCCGCTCACATCTGGTTCCTCGTGCTCAGTGAATTGACTGTGCTGACATTACCGTTGCAGGGCTGGCTGTGTGAGCTGCTGCGCTGGAAAGAAAACCCAAGCCCAGAAAATCGCACCCTTTGGGAGAACCTCTGCACCATTCGCCGCTTCCTGAACCTTCCCCAGCATGAGAGGGATGTGATCTATGAGGAAGAGTCCAGACATCACCACAGCGAGCGTATGCAGCACGTTGTCCAGCTCACTCCTGAGCCTGTGCAGGTCAGAGCACTGTCTGCCTCCTCAGGGGGTCTGTGGGGGGACAGCATGCGTGGGTAACACAGGGGTTTGAAGAGTGTAATGTGGAGAGGTGCTTTTTATGTATTGACTGAAACTGAAAAGTACTTCTGAAATGACCATGGTGAGCATTTTGTGAGGAATGGGCCTCTATTTCACAGCCTCCATAGGATTGTTTTGCTCCTCTATACATTTGTGACAAGTATGAATTTTTGGTTTGTACACCCTTGTTCTATCCTTGTCTCAGGTGTTAGTAGAATGAGAAATAAATACATACATATACGCGTGGAAAAACCAAAGTGAAAATACTACAAGACTTCTCATCTTTCCAGTTCCAGCTTCAGTCAAAAGAGAAAATCAGCATAATATGTATTACTAATAACTAGTAGTGCGTGTCACAAAACCAAACATCTACAGATGGCCAAGACAGGCTCAGGAGAGGTTTCTTCAATCTAAAAAGCTGAGGTGACACCTTCCACAGCAGCCCTTCCCTTTGAATTGCCCCTGGCACTTGGTACCATTCACCTGATGCCACTGTCTGACCACCCTGGGGGTCGTCCATACTGAGCATTTTTCTGATAATCTCGCAGCTTCTCCTCCCGCCTTCACTCTCCCTGTTGTTTGATGGTGGATTGCACTGCTTTGCTGCTCTTGCTGTGAACCTTGGCATTCAGCCTCTATTCTTTGGTGCTGCTACCACTGCTGCCAGCTATCTGGTCACCTTTTTCTAAAGGAGAGAGGTTTTTCTGTCTCGTTGTCCTGCCCCACCTGAAACACACAGGCCTCAGTCAGATTAATTATTGCCTAGTTTAGTCCCCTTTGTCTCTTCTGCTACCTGCTTCCTCCTTGCTTTCCTTTGGGTCTTTGCCTGGAAGAAAACAGTGTTTCCTGGGGTTTAGGTTCTCAGAGCTATAAAGTATGGGAAGTGCTCTAAGTAATTAATGTTGCAAGTTTTGTTTTTCATATTCCAAAAAGTTTATGGGATCTTGGAACTCCAGACAGGTAAAGAGCTGAGCTAACATGTGGGATGACAACTAGACCTGTGTAGACTTGAATGTATTAACCCAGTTCTGATGCTCACAGCAAGTGGGAATATCTTCTAAGGGACAGTTTGAAGAAAAGTTTCCCAGGGATCTTGTGAGTGACCTTGATGATTAGCCTACTTTCTGAAGCCTTCTGCACATCACTTTTCTGCATCGTGCAAGTTGGCTCTTGTGAGTGACACATTACACTGTGTTGGAATGCCGTGCATTTGTATTTGTCAGCAAGTTACAAAGCCATGGATTAATTATTTATTACAGTCAAAATATGAAAAATGAAGAAAAATAAATGGGACCAGCTGGCAACTACATGCAGCAAAACTCTGGAGACTCTGGTATGCAGTTGATACAGTAGGCTTGTGTTTTGGGGGTGCTCCATTTTAAAACTATGCTTGCCCATCCAAAAACCCCAATAGGTTTCTGAGTGACACACTACCAGTGCCAGGCACATGAGGCTTGCTGTCTACCTGCTCCCTACTGTCAAAAGATACCCAACACCAAGCAATTTTTGTGTAGTTTTCAGTCTCTGGGACTTGAATTGTTTTGAGAAGCAAGGTTTGTTTCTTGGCTTTGCTGCAAGGGTCACTATTAGGTAATTAGCCATGAAGAATCAATGACAGCAGCCAGAGACATAAAGCTGAGGTCCTCACACTTGGAGTCATTGGAGATTTTTTGACACTTTACATAAGGGTAGGGGTTCCTGGCTGAACTCCAGGCCAAGTAATTACATTCTGCCTATCTGAAATTCCCCCTGTAGTGTCAGGTGGGAAAGCAACTCTCATTTCCTCCTCCAAGCAGTGGCGGGTGCAGAATGTCTGCCATGGTGCCTGGCTGCCTTCTAGCAGGGGGTGGAAACATCCAAGAGCTGCAGTCACCGACCTACTTTGCTTTGCAGGCTTTGCTAGTGAGAGGTGTGTTGTAAGTCGAGCCCTTACCTGCAGCCTTGATATCAAAATGACAATCCTTTGAAGAAGATACAAGCAGCAGTGCTGTGAATAACAGCAGGTGCAGAAATGTAACACAGAAGCAGGCAGGCTTTTACGTCTGTTGTCTCTCTCTGCCCACCCCATCTTTCTCTTTGCTGATGGTTTAGATGTGTGCACGGTGACTTCTGTCTGATGCTTGAGTCTCCTGCTCCTCCAGCTGTGACACTGGGAGAGCCCGAAATTAGGCTGTCCCACATTGCTGTCAGAATTCTCAGCAACCATAACTGAACCCTCCCTGGGCTGGGGACATCCTTCTGTCAGACTTGGAAGGAGATGGTGGCTATCATCGCAAGAGGCATGACCAGGCAAATGATAATGGATCAATATCGGCCTTTTCCTTGGCTTCTTGGAAATGGCAAAGATTGCTCTGTGATGGGTTTTGTGTAGTTTTGCTGTTTACAGGGTTGGGGACACTTCAGTGAGGGAATCACCCCAAGGCTGGGTATGGTTTCCGTCCCCTAAAAGGCAGGGTGTGCTCAGTGGGGCAGTTGTGCTGTAGAACAGCTGGACACAAGTTGGTTCTTTGTGTTTAAGGGATTGTTGTTTCTTTTGTGAGAGGTTCTTGCCCTCTGTTTGGTATTACTAGCCTGCACCTCACTGTTTAGCTTTAGGTTCAGGGTTTTAAAAGACACATTTTTATTTTTCTCTCTTCCATTAGATTTTTCCTGTCAGCCATATATTAATCCATTTAATCAATTATTTTCCTGTTTCTGAAATGAATAATGTCTATAGTGGAAGCTCAGTGCACAAGAAATTCCTCCTTGCACTCTTGATTTATTTGTTATTGTGCTGAGGAGTCATAAAATGTGGGCCCTGTGGAGATCTGTGACATGGCTGTGTTCTCTGGCAGCGCTGGGTGTGACCATATGGACGTGTCAGAGTGTGGATTTTCCTTCACATGCTGGTTGTAGAGCATCCATGTTACACCTACATGTTGCTGTGCATGCTGGCTGAGCTTGCCACAGCCTCTCATTTGGTTTTGAAGGAAATTGAGGTGTGCATGAAGTGCCTCTCCCTCCATTCCATGCAATGTGGTGTAATAGCAAAGTGCTAAGAAGAAGAGCAGTGAGGTTGTTGCTAGCTGGGGTACAACAAGGGCACCACCTCTGAATTACGGAGTGCCTGAGCCACAGGTTCATGGAGGGTGGGAGGCTATCCTGGGAAGTGTTATTTCAATATTGCCCTGTTCTCATCCTCTTCCACCACCCCCACCAGGCGTGGGATCCTGCCTGGACCTTTGATCTGGCCTGGCCTGGCTCTTAACTGTGTGCAAAGTAGTCCCTTTGCAGCCAGCAGCCCTCATGCTTCCATGTTTAGCTCCCTGCTCTGCAGAGGGGAGGCTACCCAGTCTTACTTTCCATCCCTTGCTGATTCCCGCCGTTCCCAGGCTCTTTGCTGGCACCGGACCTTTCTGGAGTGTTAATGCTGACAAGTGCCTACAGCTGCTTCCCATTGCCAACCAGGGATTCCGTGGTTGTTACAGACGTGCTGGGACACAGTAAATCTAATTTCTCTCCCTTCTCCCACTATTTGTCTGCTGTGTCCAAGGTGACCACTCCAGAGAGTAACCATCTTGCCTGGAACTTTAATATAGTGCTAATTCATTGTTAATTGCTGGGGCAGAGAAACCTGACTCCATTGGGAAGACCGTGAATCAGGCTGTTGTCTCTGGAGTGTCGGGGTGGATAAGCTGGTTCTCTGGAGTAATGAGCCACCACTGAAGCACAGTATCTTTCCTATTCAGAGAACATGGAAGCCTTGTCTCTCATTTTCTGTGTAAGTTGACAGGTAGATCTGCCGAAGCTGGTTCGTGCATACTGATTTAAGAACAATCAAATGTCACTTTCTGATACACTATTACTTTTGTCACTTTTTAAAAATGACATCCCTCCACCCTTTTTTTTCCTCAGAAACTTTGATTTAGACAAATCTGGCAATATATAATAGTTCAGATCATAAGTCATGGAGGAACATTAGTAAGTCGAAGAAGGCATAGTAAAAAGCTCTAGGAAAGCTCTTTTGTATTGTGTGTTCACTGCAAACATTGTGGTCTCTCTTTAAATATGCAGAAAATAACATACCACAGAAGTAAATGAAATACTAATTTTGTAATTTTGTGAGGGATGGAAGGGAACAAGTATTTTAGAAATGACAATGAAATACAAAAGAGCAGAACATGGAGCCCTCGTAAAAACGGGTCAAGGCAAGTGGCGATGGCAGTCCAATGAAACTAATTTCATATTCTCTTTCTAGACATAATAAAAAGGGGAATGAACACCACAGTAATGCTTCCTAATGAAATATCTGGTTCTAAACGATGTCTTGGAGTTCATGGGTCACACAATGCATAGCACACAGATGGAAAAACCAGTGAGACTTAAAATTTCTTTTCTTAAAAAATAATATTAATAACACTTAGGCAATCATAGATGATGAGTGAAGCAAAACTGTGTTATTCCATAGGGGAACATGGTGTGCTTAATGATCTATAGGATGATGTGCACAGTGAGGTTTTGCTGTGTTTGTATGAGTTACAGCAGGGGATTTTGCATACTGGAAATTAGGACTGAGTTGTCTGTGAGACTTGAACAAAAAATACTTTCCCAAACCGTGCTAGCTCTCTGACTCTGGTCCTTACTGTTTTGAGACAAATTTTTTGTGGGGATGGTGTGCCCTGTGATTCATTCTTAATGACTGCACCATTATAGTTTTACTTTCTGATCATTTCTCTGCACCCAAAAGACAGACCATAGTTTGATACTCACTTCTTTTCTGACTCCCCAGCTCTTTAATCTGTGGCTGGATGTGATGTCTGCTTAAGACAGGGGTGGTCAAGACTGGTGCGACAGCTTGTACCAGATGAACTTTGAGAGAAATTTGTGTTGCAGGTTTATTCATTACACTCAAACTGCTCAGAGCTTTGGTTTGAGAGGGTTGCACTTGGATTATTTTGTTTCTTTTACTTAGAACTACAGAGGGAAACGTGTGTCAGAGCGAGGTCTGTGAGTTTTGTGAGTGGAGAATATCTGTCTTCCTTAGCTGTTAGTTACCTGGAGTTTCATTCTTTCTCTTATCAAAATTAGACAGTAACAGTCAATTTCAGTATCTACTTTCAGTCTAAACTGTTGAAAAAACACTGAAAAAAATCTCAAACTATGTAACTTCTATTTCTGTGCAGTGTTAAAGCTGAAGACAATATGTATTGCAAATGCCACTTATTCTGCACTTATCTCTATTGTGTGTGGCTGCTTTTAGGTGGGGGTAAAGGGACTGTCTTCAAAGCATGTGGTACATGCAGAGAAAAAGCTCAGAAGGTTTCCACTTCTGAGCTGCTTTCTCATGCTTCTCCAGTGCCTGTGCCCTGTAGCCAGAGATCTTTTTTTTGAAACACCAGCTGTGACTTTGTGCTCTGGTTTTCCATCCTCGTGGTGCACACCATTTTTCTGATGGCTCACGGTAGCTCAGGACTCTTGCACAAGTTTGTCAAAGGCAACAGAAGCACATATCAGACAACAAACCCCTTATATCTGACTCTGAAGTGTCCAACAGATGATCTTGTGATTGATAGTTACCACAATTGCAGGGAAAGCTGCTGAGCTGTGACTGCTACAGCCAAACCTGCCTACTGCGCCATCTCAGCTGTTTCTGTTTAGTGTGGATATCTAATGTGGCTGAAAATGCTGCTGATTTTTATTAACATTAGGCCTGTTATTCCCCTTGAATGATAGTGGGGAGTGTACTTGCAATTAAAGCCAAACTGCCTCTGTTCTGAAATTAGTTTAGGTTTAATACCATTCCATTTAACCCTAGAAATGGGAGATCAAGTAAACTGCAGAGTTTCAGGTTTTTCTGTGGTGGCAAGTTTAGTCTTGTCATAGTACATCCTTTCCATATTTGTACAGACTGAAACCACGAGGCCACTTCTGTGCCACTTGCTCCTGGGCAGCTTTCGTTTGGTCCAGGATCAACTGAGGACAGGGCAGGAATGAGATGGGACTCTTAAGTGGGGGAGCCCTGAGAACATGACTGGTGCTTTTCTTCAGCAGCATCTTACAACAAAGATGACTCTGAGCATGCATCTGCTGTGAGGCTGCCTCAGAGCAGTTCCACTTGGGCTCCCTGGCTCCCATGGCGAGATGCTCCAGGCAGAAACTTCCCTTAAAATCTGAATGTGCAGATTTAGGGCTGCAGAGACTTGGCAGTGAGCAGCAGGGTGGTGGTTTGTGTTGGTGTTGCTCTGACAAGTTGTCGTTTTAGCAAATGACATCACTGTAGCTCTGGCCCCTGTTGTCTCACCCATTTGCCTTTCACACACAATTTGACCAGATTTAGCCCTCATCTCTTACAGTCCTGGCCCTGTTGTAAATGCTAAGCTGCCAGCGTTGTAAGGAGTCGTAGTAGGTTGAGGATGAGCAAACATCTAGAGCAAAATCACTAAATAAAGCTCTCTAAATTCACATAACCTTTGAAGCTTGCCAGTAGCAGGCAAACCTTGAAGGCTGGAAAACTAGATGAGCCTCTGTTCCATTTACATGTGAAAAATTCTGTGGTTAAAAATATTGCTCTTTTTAATTTAATTTTAATGTTCCCTAATTACTCCATGTCCCTCACACTAGTTCATGAATTATAATATCAGGCTTTAGAGATGTGTAAATGTTTGTAGGCTGTTGGCTGTATGCAACATTTTATTCTTGGGCTCCCTACAGAAATCTTAGGATAAAGTTAGAGCCCTGGATCACTGCAGCTGGTCTTTCTCTGCAGATAGGAAATTGTAAAAATTACATGGGGAGCAAAACCATTGAGTGTTGTGCTACCAAAGCACTTTGCACTACTTGACCCTCAAAGATCTCTGAGAGTGAGTGAGCTGCTCTTCCTCCTCTGTTGCACAGCATCCCCCAAGGAAGTGGTACAGCTTCTGGGCAGTGCTGGGAGTAAGGCTGTGACAGAGCAGGATGTAGATGGTCAGTCTCCTTGCCCAGGGCCAGTCTTTTTTTGTACATTCTTTGGTATGTTCTTTTTTCTTCTTCTTCTTCTTTTTTCTTTTATTTTTTCCTTTTTCTTTCTTTTTCATTTTTTCCTTTTTCCTTTTCTTTTTTCTCTTTTCTTTTTTCTTTTTTCTTTTTTCCTCTTTTCTTTTTTCTTTTTTCCCCTGAATGGTTGGAAATACCCACGGACTGTAAAATGTGCAGGGACATGGTTTTTTCAGGATGAGTGTGTTGTGTATGTTGTTCCATGTTTGTACGGACTTTTATGGGAATTGCAGATTGAAAGGGGAAGTGTTTTTGTGTGTATGGACTATTCTCACGCATCAAGTATCCAGAAGTACAGTAGCACATATTTTTTCTCACAGTCATCTATGCTTACAGTGTTTCAAAGAATATTCCAAAATATCTTGGCACAGACAAAGCGAAGCTGTTTGCAAGATCCCTAGCTGTGGAACAACAAAGGCTACATTCTCAACACACATCACACATGACTCTTATTAAAGTCTTAAGCAAAAATCAGATAATGTATTTAGAAAATTAAACTTCACCGTTTATGATGCTACTCACATTGTGAAAGGAAGTTGGTATCCCCTTGTGCCTCCTTTCCAATGACTTCTCCCCCAGTTTTACTCACTCCTTCATGTTTCAGATGAGAAGATGAAAATCTTAACTACAAACAAGTACGTTTAAAACCCAGTAATTTGGGACTAACTCTCGTTGTGGTGCCTGACTTAAAAAGGATTTGGTGTTCAGAAACAAAGGAATACAAGCATGTGTAAGGTGCCTGAAAGTTTGAATCATCTAAAATCATTATGAACCTCTTACCATTACCATTACATATGGCAAAAAGGATGTGGTAAATCACAGAATGCATCCTGGATATTACAGCCATCTCATTAACTTTGTGTCTAAAAACATTCCTCTGTTTCCAGTTGGGGCTAAATTTAGTTTTACGCTATTGTGCCATCATAGTCCAAAATAAAGTTGACACCCTTGAATTTTCTAGTTGCTTTTTCTGCAGATTTATAGTTTGGACCTCTACCTTTTACACTCATTAGGCCATACCCATTCGATGTGCCACACTTGAATCCAAGGCACCTGGGCAGGGAGAGTTGTGAAGAGCTCTCTTCCTTCCTGCTACAAGTCCCATCATATGGATGTTGAGGAAGGTGAGCACATTCTGCAAAAAGTCTTAATGCAGACTCAAAATTGTTCTGGGTTTTTATGAGCGATATGTGGCTAAGTCTCATGGTTAGGTCTGGAAACCTTGGTATTCTCAGTCTTGCTTTCAAGAAGCTTGTCAACCAAGACTTCTTTTCTTGGGATTTTAGTAGTTTTTAGGGCTGAAACATGCAGAGTATCACAGAAGTTCGTTGTACTCAGAAGAATTAAGAGCTGGCTCCTCTTTCTGTGCTGTGTTGAGGGAAGCTGGAACAACTTCCAACTTCGCAACTGTGAATCCATCCAGTTGTGGCAGAAAGAAAGAGATGCACTAAAATTTCAGGACCCAACAAGCCCCATAAAAAGATCTGTCTGGACAGCACTTCACTAGTTAAGTGCTAAGTTGTTATTATTATTATTTATTATTTATTTCCTCTCCTATTTTTCCTCTTACTGAACAAGCAGAAAATATCTTTGTTCTTTCATTCTAGAAGTGAAATAAATGTATTCCCTGCAGCATTTGAAATTTTAATAATCCATAATAAATAAAATCATATCTAATAACATAACTGCTTTCAATTGGCAACACGATCTCCTAGATGCATTGCAATGGCAGAAACATAAATAGTTGCAGCCTCTGAAAGCCTACTTCCTATTTGCTAAATATACTTGGCTTGCTTTAAATTCCTTTGTGTGCAGTCATTAATACAATCCTCTTTGACAGCATTTAATTAAAGTGCTTTTCTCTATTAAATTCATTAAAACTTTTTTTTTTACATACAACTGTTTCCCAGACACTGAATGTTAAGGACCTGTAGGCCTCTCTTTAAATAACTTCTCTCTCCTTGTTGTAAATTGTTAATTAAATTTAACTTAGACTGTTTAAAGATGGCTTGGAAAAGAAAGCCAGATTTCAGGATATGGTCTCAATCATGGCTGATTTTTTTTAACACAATTTTTTCCATGTAGTTATAGACTGCGTGTTATATTGTTTATGAATGTTGCTGTACTTTCAGCTGGAACTAAGCAAAGAAATACCCTAAAAAGCTCATTTCCATCTCACTTCAAAAATTTCCATCTTTTTAGTGCCGTTTCTTAGCCTGAGAGGATTTGCATGGGGGGAGTAAGAAGGGAGGAGCTGTTTAGTATTAATAGATTATTGACAGCTTAATGTCTTGGCACCTAGACAGCCCATAAGGTATAATAAACAGGAAGCTGTCTGATGTGAGCGCAGTCAATAGCATATTCAATCAGAACCTTTCAGTTAATTGCTGGTTGACCTCAGACATTTCCTTTAAGTGAGGCTGTCCTTCGCTCAGATCTCATCTGGGTTTCAGGGTTTAATTTGAGAATGCCCTTTCCATATGGCAGCTTGTGCACACATTCCTGGTGGAGTTTTGCTTTGCTCCCATGCACAGCATTGCGAGAGCCAGTGTCTGCCCCGAGCTTTGCAAATCCCGTAGCCGTGGAGCTGGGCTGCCGGCGGGGCTGGGAATACGCCGTGGAGCTGGGCTGCCGGCGGGCACCGGCACCACGGTTAAAGCAGGCAGGGTTGTAAACTGACGTCAGGGGTTTTTTCAAAGCAGCTGGGCTGTTGCCCAGGGTGTTTTGGATGGAGTTAGGCACGGCTTTGGTGCCTGGAGAGGCACGGCGGCATTAACGAGACCTGAGCCGGCCCCTGCAGATGTGCGGTGCCGCAGCCCAGCGCGGCTGCCCTGGCGGAGAGGTGGCCACCGCTGCCTCCATCCCACCCGCGGGCACAGGTTCCCCTGCTCCTCTGCACAAGTGCAGTCCAGGGCTCATTTGTATTTAGTTTCCCTAAATCCTGTACTTAGCCATTCTAATTTTTTCGGACTGTGTATCTTGATGAGGTCTAGATAAGCTACAAAGACAAGGAGGCAGGAAACCACATGGGCAGCCCCTGACCCTGACTAACTGGAAACCATCTGCTTATTTGGGGAGGAAACCTCCATGGAAATCTCTTCTAGCAAGTCTGCCACATTTGGGGTTTTCTTCCTTTCCCTCCAACTGTTGAGTCTGAGCGTGTGTGTTTTCCATAGGCGAGATCAGGGAGGGTCGGCTGTGGCAGCTCTCGTTTGCAGCAAACGGGTCTGGATTTCCCGATGGCAGTGAGTAACTGCCCTGTGAAGGAAATGCTTCTGTACCAGAGCGAGTTTGATTTACATTTCATGCAGTCAGGAGACATTTTTTTGTCTCTAGATCTTGCAGTGATTGTGTCTTTTAGCCACTTATCATGCATTCAGACTGTGGTTTGCTGGAAGGAGTATTATTACTTTTAATCTCTAATTTTTCCCTGGTTTTGATTCATTTCTGTGGTTCTCTTTGTCTCTCTGCGTCAAACAAACTGCTTATGCCTTTTTAATGGCCTGATTAGCACCGGTGAAGCACTGCTGACTTGGAGTAATGTTATTCCTGGTTTTCCCTTGTTTAAATGAGATCAGGCGTAAGAATGCTGCATTGCTCTGTTTGGGATCCATCCAGTCCAGACCCCTGGCTGAAGCTTTGTTCATGCATGTTGGAAAGGTGAGGGGGAATAATTTTGAGATGATGCTCCGTTTTCGGGAAGATTCAAAGATAAGACAGGTTTGGAGTAGTTCTTTCTGGAGAGAATGGAACAAAACCATGGTGAGACAGAACAGAACCACTGAAGAAATCCCAAGGTACACATGTGACCCTGGGGCCATCAGCTGCAACACTCATGCTTTGCTCCCTGGTGTCTGGCCAGAATATATTCGAAAGTACTTTCTGGTTTTATCAGACTTACTGGCCAAGCTGCTAATCAGTATTACATTGACCAAAGCACTCCCACATGCAATAAAAATTGTAAGCTTTATTGGATTTTGAGATAGATTCATATCCATCTCCTTTTATAAACTGCATTACATTTCATACTTACAGAGCTCCCATCAGTACAACTCTGTAAATACGATGGTGAAGGAGTTAGGTGGGTAGATAGATGGCTGTGAGTTGCTGTTCCTTGGGTGGTACAGCCTAGAGCTATACAACTGCTTGAGCTGAGTTAAAGGGGTTGCTGACATTTTTGAAATACTGAAAGAAAAAAATATGTTGGTCCTTTCTAAATTATTATTTTCAGTTCAAATAATAAAAAAAAAGGTTTGCGGCAGTTTAGAGCAACAAGCAACATAATGCTTTGAAGGAAAATAGGAAGAATTTGAAGAGCAAAAGTTGTTCTGAATAAAAGCAACCAGAATATGCCGTTTCATGAAAAAATGCTTAAACAACTGCTTGAACTTTGTCAGAATATTCACCCCCCTCCACCTCCCCCCACCGCCCTGGGCAAACAGCTTGGCAAAGTGGACTTTACTTAGGCAATACTTTGATGTCATTCAGTAGGCATTTTTGACCATAAGATTTTTGACTGAAAAAATGCCACACAATCCTAATCTTATTGAAGCAAAGAATGGTGTTTTGCATTTCTAGCAAAAGCCTGGGGCTCCTTGCACACAGACCCACAGTAGCTGCAGGACTGTGTTCAGTGTGAGCTTTATCCCTGTGATTATGTGTGTGTAGCCAGCCACGGGCAGAACAGTCTATGGAGTTCCCCCCAGCAACCAGCAGCAAAGCCAGGGATGGATCCCAGGGCCATAACAGTGTCATCTGCTGCTTTGTCCTGATACTGCCTTGCCAGCCTTATGGTGAACCATTTTATTAAAAATGCACAAAAAAACCTGTGAGTATAAACTGCACATGCTGTTTACTTTCCATAAAGTCATTTTCTTTCAGCATCCAGAGTCTGTTAAACAGGTACAGGTCAGAGTTGTGAGACACGGAGTGCAACAGCATGGGAGTGAGATGCCAGGGTAGCTTCCTTTGTCTTCTGCATGTACCCACCTTTTCTAGAGCTTAATCAGGAAAATGAAGGATTTCAGATCTAATTCTCTGAGGCGTCCTGTCTTCAGTGACCTAATCGGTGCAGGAGACTGGTCATTTGATTTTTATTTACCCAGTTTCGAGCTAAGGGTATAATAAAGCACATTATGCCAGTTGTGTGTGTGGTAATGCCGGATATCTTGCTTTTACCATGGTAGTTCATTATAGTGCACTTCTTAAGACTTACTTTCTAAAAAAAGGAATATTTATACTTTTATGTGTTTGATTCACACAGTATAGTTTGCACAAGTCCTGTTATTAAGTGCATTGGTGGTTACATCTCAAAAGCCAAAAAACATGCTGAGTAGTGTTTTATCAGCACAAATCTGCTATTTTCACTAACCATAACAGTCAGGTTCTCCTGACTTCTAACTGCTCCCATTGTAAAAATTAGCAGTACAGCTGGGTATTCTTGAAACCCCAAATAGCCATCTGTAAAGATCTAAAACAGTTTGATGGGACAAATAATTACCCCCCCACCAGAATCCAGTGTCTAATCCAAACATATCCTTCCTGAAATAATGCATTGCCTGCTCCTGGTCTGAGTAACTGGAAAACAGCATGATTACAGTGGCGCCATTCGTGCCACCATAGTTAGGGGTTTACAGCTTGACCTTAAGCATGGCTCTAGGTTGGGGCTTGTCAGGGAAGATCTTGCTCACACTGCCCACAAATAGTCTTCTGATTTTCAAAAGAAAAGGAGAACATGGGTAGTGTTAATTAAGCAAGAAAGTGTAGGAGACACCAGAAGCGTTTTGTCTGCAGAAAACCAAACCAAAAAAGCCTTTTGTTGCTTCCTTAGTTCCTGTGGCGTTCTGCCAGTTCCTCATTAGGATTATCAGGGTTGGAATGGGGAAACAGAGAATTGACCCAAAATCTTTGACAGACCCTCCCTTCAGCCACAACCAAGCTCAGGCTCTGTTTGAAAACCACTAAGCGGAGCTCTGCACTCCATAGCATCTCCGAGAGCCTTGCTAGGGCTGTAAGAAGGTGCAGAAGAGGCAAGTCAGAGGCCTACAAAGCTCATTGTCTTGTTTTGAAGAAGGTAAGTGTTAACTGGCCCTCAAGGTGCACACAGATGTTGAAAGTCCCACTTGAGGAGGACCCCACTTAGCATCACCATGCAGAAGGACAGTTTGAATGTTTAGGAGGCTGTTGCTTTTTCCCTTGTGGAAGAGGCTGTCTTTCTACCACAGGTTACAGGCAAGAGAGACTCACTTGGCTTCTCCAAGGCCGGCAGAGTCCTGCCTGCCTGCCAGGGGTGCAGCAAACTGGCCCCTGTGCCAGCTGTGCTGGCTGTGCCCCATCCCCAGACAATGGAGCCATCCATCACCGATGCCTTCAGGAGAGAGTCTGCAGCGAGGTTGTGCAACACTTCCTGACCGCATCGGCCGCTCTGTCACCAGCACCCTGGCTTGTGCCAGCAGCAGCCAGAACGGAGCCGGCCTGTTGTGTGTGTACACAGGAGGGACGTGCCGGCTCCACCTGCGGGCTGAGCAGGAGTTGTTGGCAACCCTCCCGGGCTGCAGCCAGGTATGGCAGAAAGAGATACACAGTGCTGGCTGCAGCTACTCTGCAGTAAACCTAAGGATCTGGCTTAAGCCAGCCCAAGATGGGAAATTCAGAGCTTATGCATGAATGTTCATCAGCATGAGCTCATTTATGCTGCCCCATAAAATCAGCCAGTTCTCAGGCACTTGCACAGCAATGAAAGTTGTGCCTGTGCTTTTGTGGGAAGAGTTGAGTTAGCATTCGAGGGAGAGCAGTTACCCCAGGAAACACCGGGACACTGTTCTGCATTGTCAGAGTTTTCTGATTTATTTTTTTAACATTATACAGACAAAATAGTGGCTATTGTGTAGGCACGTGCTGTCTATTAACAGAGATCAGGAAAGGGAAATAAACCACGCATTACTGAAGAATAAGATCATGATTGTGGTCAAGTGGTGGCAGAAGTTTTTTTTCTCTTTGTCAAGCTGATTTGTAAACATTCTTCAAACAACTGTGCAGACAGCAGTGCCACAGCTTCTTGAAAGGAGAGCAAAGACAAGAAAATATTCCTCCGCACAGATGTCTTACAGTAACCTCTTAGACCTGTCCCAAAGTTATCTGGTCATCTGAAGTTGTCATTGTGAGCTCTGCTGCACATGTGGCCTCTTAGCAGCACAGTGTAATCAGGCTGTAATTTATATTTTATCTCCAGTGATGATAGCTCTTAAAAATGTTTTGTGGTGGATTTGCTCTTTGATGCATGCTAAGCTCCTGTTAGCATTAATGGGAGCAGTGTGTGCCAGGGAGGGGGAGAGACACCTTCCCCCCACCTTCAAGTCAAGATTAATTGTGTTTTGCTTATGCTTATCACTTTGTGTGGGATGCCAAAAGCAATGTACAACTGAAAGTTTTCTGGTTTTGGTTTTTTTTTTTTGGTTTTGTTTTTTTTTCCCATTTCTTTTTTTTCTTTCCTGTTGTCTTTTTTGTCACCTTTTTGACCATTTTGGACAGTTTGTCCTGGAGAATGTGGTCCTGGAGCAGGATGCGGCTGCTGTTTCAGAGGCTGTGTGTTTGTTCAGTGTCTTGCCATGCTTTCAAATCACTGCCTATTTCCTGCCCTTGAGCAAGGCAACCGCTGTAAAGCAAAGGGAAGCATGTGGCGAGTGTGCTCCAAAGATGTTGAAATGAATCACTTCAACCAGCTTACATTCCAGCCTGGAAACCAAACTTGCCTTTGACTTTGGGTTCCCTGTGGAACTCATTTTTCTCCTCAGAGTTTTCTCTGAGTCCCTTTTTGTGTAGCTCAGAATGTGACTTGTACCTCAGAGCTGATAGATTTAGGACACAGGGTTTATTTGATCCAATATTCTGGCTCCAATGGTGGTCAGGAGCAGATGAAGGGTGATAGGAAAGGCCTGAATATTTGGGTGATTTTTTTATTGTGTGACTGCTTTGTCATTGCAGACAAAATGAATGGGACCCAGGGCTGCTGGCTTACAAGGTGGTGTAGCCACCAGTTCTGGTTGGCTGGTTTGGTCTGACTTTCATGAGATGGGGTGCGTCACATCACAGACAAGTATGATAATTAACTCTAATAAGGGTGTTTACTCTTGTGAAGCAATTACTAAGCTGCATTGGAAAATGCACAGGATGTGTGGCCAGCATTTGAGCTACAAAATTAAAAGAAGCTCAGACTGAAGTTAGATGAAAGTGAACATATTTATCCATGTCAGACTTCCTACCATTTTGCACGCTCATATTGATTTCTTTTGACACGGTCTTCTTTTATTGAGTACCATATATCTTTTTAAATCCCTTACCGATAACAGTACCTGCTAAGGGCAATTGTAAAAGGAAACTAAAGTATATTAAACCTGCCTGGAGTCAAAATGTAATCTAACACCTGTAGTCTGCAATTTGTCACCACTTCATAGATACTTTTTCTTTTTTAATAACAATTTTGGATTTCCCTGAGTTTTGACCTTAGGATACTGTATAATCCAAGAAAAGCAAGGAAACTAAACCACAGTCTTTAACACAGCTTTATGGTGTCAAGGTGTGAAATCACTCTGAGAATGAGCCCAAAGAAAATACTTCCTTTGGTGGTGCGACTAATGCTGCAGTGTTTACCCAAATGAATGTATTTTTGCAAGCGAAGAAAAAAGAGTAGTCTAAGAACCACAGTTTTAGTAGGAAAGAAATGAACACAGATGCAAATTGTAACTTCTGCTACAGTTTCTTGTACAGACATTCCTAGAAACCTGTAAAGTGTCTTGGCACAGTGATTGTGTCTAATTAATGTTCTTACCCCTGCGAGCCCCAGCCTGAGAGGCTGTCAGGGTGCAAGTCTGGTTGTGGCAGCTGCTTGGTCTCTTCTTGCACATTTCTATATGTGAAGAGAGACCAGGGCTAGGGAGTGGAAGGCTGTTTATTTGAATAGGTAATCTGCAGATTATTCCTGTAAACTCTGCTAAGAGGGACAGTGCCTCCTCCTAGGTATAAGATTTTGTTGCAACATGATGGAGTTTGTCTCTTAAGTAAGCTCTTACCATGACAGCTAGGCACTGCCTGGGGGCTCTCAGCTTTCAGAGGGGAGGTGTTGCTCAGTAAAATGAAGCTGAACACCTTATTTAGGCCTGTCCCACACCCTGCATTTGACTTCAACTGGCCATTGGGAAGGAGCTTTTCCAAGGCCTTGCTTACATGAGGTGTGTGGTGAATCGTTTTTGCATGGAATGAAACTGGTGGCAGCTCCTGCTAATGAGCTGTGAACGCTTGTAAGGCCAGTAATAAATGGCCAGTGTTAGGTGTACCAAAGGCAGGTTCTGGACCAACGTTTTGTAATGTGTGTGTGTTCTCTCTGGCTTTTATTTTGGGGTCCTTAAGCAGCTAAAATCTTGCTGTCTTTGGTGATACAGCGCTATGGCTGGAGATGAGAACAGTGTAAATGTGAAGGAAAGTTGAGAGGTGAGACTCCTTCCCACAGCTGAGAATAGATTCATAGAATTATTTGGTTTGGAAAAGACCTGTAAGATCATTGAGTCCAACCATTAACCCACCACTGCCAGGTCCACCACTAAACCATGTCCTTAAGTGCCACATTTGCACATATTTTAAATACCTCCACGGATGGCAGCTCCACCACTTGCCTGGGTGGCCTGTTCCAGTGCTTGACAACCCTTTCAGTGAAGAAATCTTTTCTAATACCCAATTTAAACCTCCTTTGGCAAAAAGGACAGTCCATTCAACTTTGCTCCTTGTGGATTTGGGTTATGAAAATTGATAGTGGTTAACACATGCCAGCAATGTACCTGTCTGTGTCTGTTCACCAAGGGCATCCTCTGTTGCAAGTGAACAGTCTTTCAAGAATGTAACATATTTGCTGGTTCTCTTAGTAAGGGGCACCTCATCATCTCAGCAAATCCCAGCGGAAGGGAGCTCATGACTGATCCTCTCTGCAGAGGGAAAGGCAGAACCAACTAGGAAACGAAAAAGCCTGGTCTTTGCACATGGGACTGCAGTTCCTGACTCTAATGCTCTGTGAGGGCTGTTCAGGCAATGGAAGGTGGCACGTCCCAGAGCCAGTGTTGTCAGCTGGTGCCTCGCTGCTGGTGGTGCCCCAGCGCGTGTGCGCTCCCCGCTTGAGCATCCTGCTTGGCTCCCTCAGCCACTCGCCGGTGTCACGTGTCTAGTTCTAGCGAGAAAGTGGGTGGAAATGGAAACAAACATCAGTGGCATAGTGAATCCAGCCAAAATTAAATACAGTACAGGCACAGACTGCAATTACGTGACGTTCATCTTTCAGTTTGGGTGCGCTCACCTCTCTTTTCTGTGGGAATGCTGAACTCAGGTTTCTCCTGTGGGAGCACCCGGAGACGTGGGGAGTGGATATGTGTAAAACAGTGCAACAGTCCCTTCCCCCCAATAATTCTTGGCTTTGCATTTTAGATAGACCACAAACCCTTAGCTTATTACAAATAATCCTGATCACTCCTGTAATGATACACTACATTATATACTCTCCTAAATTTAATCATTCAATATCTCACTTCCTTCCCTGTAGGCATGTACTATTATATTTTACACATGGCTTCCAGCTGGTTTTCATTGTGGCCTTCAAATCATATTTCAGTACAGTGCGATCTAAGACCAGTCACTTTATCATTTAAAGTCAACTTCCATCACAGTCATTTTCTTGCAAGTTTTCTACCAGGGCTGGTGAATTTGTTTGAAAAAATGAGTTTGTCTGTGAAAGTCTACTTGAATGAACCTTTGTGAAGCAGCATCTTCCAAAGCTGCTCTGTTCTCAGATGCTGAAAGGCAGCCTCTTGAAGGGATGGAAAGAATAAGTCCTGTGGGCATGGAAGGAAATCTGTATCTTCACATTTGATTTGAAAGTAGAGAAGTGAGGAAGGGGAAGGGAAGTCAGCTCCAGATGGTGGTGGCTGTGGAGGAGGCTGCCCCACCTGTGGCTGGGGAGCAGTGGGGAAGGGCATGGGGGACAGAGAAGGGAGTAGGGAAGGGAGACACGGAGCACCTATGCCATGATATGCACCCTTCTGGACCCAGCACCAGCTGAGTGTGGCCATTGTTGTTATCCCTTATCTGAGAAGCCCATCATACCCATGGTGTTCTGTGGTACGTCCAGCCACTGCTGAGGGTTCACCTGCACTGGAAAATGTGCTGCACCTGTACACGAAAGATCAGTGATGCTTCCTTCTTTGCAGTGCAGAGGCAGAGCAGCACTGACCCAAACCCCAAAGTTTTATGGCAGGGTGTGCAC
The DNA here is from genome assembly GCA_013398175.1 of Climacteris rufus. Lineage (NCBI taxonomy): Eukaryota > Metazoa > Chordata > Aves > Passeriformes > Climacteridae > Climacteris > Climacteris rufus. Next base: position 877,130 of record VZRZ01006617.1, read on the forward strand.
AGCATTGTGTGAAGCTGCTGGAAATTTTACCTGCAGGTGTAGGAGCCTGATAATGACCCAACATCTGAAAATCTGGGACCATCAAAAATGGTCCTCTTCCTCTGTGAGGCTGTGGCATGCAGAGCCAGACATGAAGTAAGCCAATCACTCAAATTGACCAGAATGCTGGTCAATCGAGTGTAGTTGAAAGCAAATATTTAACATAAAGGTAATTTAGATTTCATACTGTACCACATGCTCAGCAGTTGATCTGGTTTGCATAGAAAAGTGTGCTCTTTTGTGTTAAATAGCCTGTACTGTCGGAAGGAATTGCAAAACTGACAACAGCCCAAACCTGAAGGACATTCTGTGCAATTATCCATCTCTCTGAGTATGGCTAAAGTTCTATTGCTGAAAAATACAGTGTGGCTGAAATCCTTTATTAATGCCACTGGCAATACAGAGGAACCCCCCAGAAGTTTGTAAAATAATGAGATCTATCTATTATAAGAGCAGCCCTGGTTTTTTTTCATTACTTAGGATAACAGGAGATGAAATAAAATACAACCTTTTTCTAGTATTTTACACTGATAACCCCTGGGTTTTGTGTTTTCTCCTCTGGAGAAGGTGGAGAGGTCACTCTGGAGAAGGAAGGGTTAATTGAAATTATTCTTTCCCTCCTGCTTTCAGCCCTCTCTTTGGTTGATTGCTTTATAGATGCTGTAGGCATCTCTTCATCTCCTTCAAATTAAACATTTTACTGCTGCTGATCCCGTATTGTTGGATTTTTTTCATCATTACATTTGATTGGAAGTCTTGTAACATTTTTCAAGCTGGATCATTTCTCATGCTATTTGTCAACTGAAAAGGGAGAAAAAGCGCCCTTCCAACTCCCAACAAGAATGAACGGAGTAATTCGCACCCTTTCTGGATGTGTTTCTATCTCTGTTAGCTGCTACTTGAATCCAGCTTCTGATTAGCAATGCTCCTTGCGGCTTTGCTTTTTTGGGTGATGCTGCCTGTAAGTTCCCTGGCAGTTTATTTCTGGTGTTAAATCCTTTTGATTTTGGCTGCTCTGGGCCTTACTTTTCCAGGGGACAGGACCAGACGGCACAACAGGGGATATTAGGTAGGGCCTGCGTGACAAATTTATGGGGTTTGGTCTCAGAGATCCTGGCTCTGCTGCTTTCCGTGCTCCCTGCTGACGTAGGTACGGATCCCACCCTCATCTGTAACCCTCTATTTGGAAACGTCAGTCCTTCTCTTTGAAAGCAATCCATGGACAAAAAAGAAATCCTCAAAGAGCAGCTGAGCGATTCCATTCATTGGAACATGATGCTCTTTTATTACAAGAGATGTAATAAAACATAAACCAGAGTATCTGTCATTTCCATTTGAGTTCCCCCTTCCCCCCCTCAACCCCC